>CM065598.1:63078546-63600572 GCA_033119425.1 Bufotes viridis
TCGTGTGCATGGGGCCTTATGAGTAGTCACCTTGATTTATCCAGTTTCTAAGGGCCTATTATTTTAACATTATTGAATTAAGAGTTATGTCTTAACGCAATAATTAATCACTACTTTGATTGGTTTGTTATAAGTATAATAAAACAGAAAGAAAAAAGAGAACTACATCAATGTGGAGACCAAACTGGAGGATGTTACGAATGTAGGTTTCTTTTGGTGTGGCTCGAACGTTGTAAATATCACACTTCCATAACATCAGGTGAACAATTATTACCACTAGTGGTGAAACACTCCTACTTCAACCTTGTATGGACAAGAATAGGACATGTTCTATTTTTTCAGGAGATCGGGGACGCGCACCGTAAATGTGGATGCGGACAGCACACTGTGTGCTGTCCGCATCTCTTCTGGCCCCATTGAAAATGAATGGGTCCGGATCTGTTTCGCAATGTTGCAGAACAGATCTGGACCCATTCTACGGATGTGTGAATGGACCCAACTTGTCCTGACATATGTATGATCATACTATTTTAGTTTTTATGAACATGTTTTTATTACATATTTTTATACTGATGTCTAGATGTCAGGCAAACTGCGCTCTGTAATATTTCAACACATGATGTATAAGTATTTTTTAATTTTTTGTACTATTTGTAATTTATTATTTGTTATGTATACAAGGTATAATGATTTTCAATGGTATTTATCTAATATCTGTCATTGGAAAAATGTACGGCATATAGCATAAAGTCTATTTATTTTTTACACAATTTATATATTTGTATACATATATACTTTTTAAGGTGATATATATATAGATATACAATTCTTTGTATTTTTGTGTGTTTGACTATAACAAATATTTGCCACACAAACTGAAAAAGATTATACAAAATAGTGAACTATGATTGATTGTATAACTGTAAAACCCCCTTTCAGGTTGCATTCCATTAAGGAGTGCACCCCATTCTAGACTCTGGTACCTAGGTGTGTGTGTGAGAGGGGGGGTGTTTCTTTCCATCGTTCTGCGAACCACGGGTGGCAAGCATCCTGGAAGTTTCTTTAGGCTTTAGTCATCAAATCATTATCCCCTGTCCATTCTATGTACTTTAGCACTGGAGCACATTCAGAGGTTCCGCTGGTGTGCACATTTACCATTTGTTCTGTGCTGCAGTGGTGCAGTGCTCGTTTGGTTACATCCCAGTCATGTATATAAATGTAAGGATGTACATGTCTGCTGTGTTTCAGTTTTCTACTCATAAGGAAGGGGAAGTCATGGCTCCCAGAAACACGTTGAGTTCCTAATAAAATTGTCCACAAAATAGAAGTCCAGTTTTTCCATCTATTGGACAGTTTAGTGATTCCATCTGAATGTGACCTTGGCAAGTGAGGTGAGGGAAGCAAGTCTGAGTTTCCTCCTAAGTACATTGAGTAGTACACCGTTGGCATTTATATATAAGGAGTACTGGGCTGAGCACCTTTATTTACAAAGAAATTCGTGGTTCTCTTTTTCAAAGGCTGTAATAAGTTCCACTGTATTGATATCATTTTTTCATTCCATTTCCTGAACACATTTTATTTCGGTGCTCAATTAATGTTTCCAATACTCCTGTTGATATTTGGGATAGCTGTCTTCCTCAACTATTTTTTCTATCAAAATAATTCCTCTTTGTCTTAAAATGATCCGTTCTAAAATAAATCTCATATTCCTGTCTTGCAAAATCACCCTGGTTTGTGGAGCTCCTCTTTCGATTGGTTATCTCAGTTTTTATTCCCTCTTTTAAATTTTCTGTGTATTCCATTTGTACACCATGTTATTTTTATAGTCTAATATTACCTTTCTTGAAGGGTTCCAAAATTTTAATTTTAATTCTTCCACTGTTTCATTTAGGCGTTTTAGCTTCTTTTTTTCTGATTCTAATTTTAAATTACATAGCTTTAAATGCACACTCCTCACATGCCATATGGCCCTGGTTGTTATTATCTCCATTTAAGGGAAATCCCATCTCAAATTCCATCTCAAACCCTCTCACTCATATTTCTCAGATGAAGCCACATCCAAAAGCAGCATCACCTTCTTAAAGGGATTTTCGGAAACTTTAATACTGATGTAACTGATCAGTGGGAGTACAACATCTGGGACCCCGCCGATTAGCTGTTTGAGAAGGCACCTGTACTCGCAGTAGCATTACGGCCTTCTCTCAGCTTTTCCTAGGTCAGTAACACGTTCATTGGTCACGTGACCTAGGTGCAGCTCAGCCCCATAAAAGTGAATGGGACTGAGCGCGATACCAAGCACAGCCGCTATACTATGTACAGCGCTGTGCTAAGTGAGCAGAGAGAAGGCCAAGGCACTCACAGGAGCGCCGGTGCCTTCTCAAACAGCTGATCGGTGGGGTCCCAGGTGTCCGGCCTACCCATCAGTCTGGGAGAATCCTTTTAACCAATAAATTCTACAATTGTTTAAATATAGTTTTCAAAACGTCAAATTTGGGACCAGAGTCCAATGCGCTCTGAGCCTTTTTTGTAAAGTCTATCGTATTTTGATCTCTAAAGCTGAAAATGTCCATTCCGTGAATATAAAATGGATGTCAGGATCATAAAAATAATAAGATAAGATAATATGTGAATTAGGGAATGATTTTGGCATTTAAGAGAATATTTAGGGCTAAATATTATTACTGTATTTATACACAGGGTGGTCAAAGTGTAATGTCTTGACATTAGAAGATACCGCGTATGCATTTAATATATATATATATATATATATATATTTTTTTTTTTTTATGGTAATATAATCTAGTTGAAACTGAGAGCTATTTAATTGACAGATGGAGGAAATGCCTCGTATGTATGCCCTGGGAAGAAGCCGTGATAGAGATTTCAACATTTGATAAGGTTGAATTCTTCTTAAGTTTTGCTGTAGAATAAAACAAAAATACAGTTTTAACTTTATGGGAGTTACTTACTAACAGAAATAAGTCTATATTAGGTATATTTCTGGCGCGAATTGCAAAAGTAGGTGTGGTGTGGGCAGGTAAAGGGGACAGGCTGGCAGGCTCAATTCATTTTCTACACCTCTTTAAGGCACAGAAAATGGTCTAAATATATGCCAGCAAGGGAGCTGGGGTAGAATTAAAGGCGGCGGTGGATCTACCGAAGTTATGTAGAAGCCGGAGCCTAAAACCATGGTCTTAATAAAAGATCCCCTATGTGATTTACATTATATGCAATTTACTAACTAACACAAAGTAGGATGTATCATTAGAAAACAGTCTCAGAATCACTTGGATAACTAAATGCACTCGAAAGTTATTACCACATAAAGTGACACCTCAGATTTGCAAAAATCGGCTGGTCCTTAAAAAACTGGCTCGGTAGTGGGGGCCCCCCCCACTACCGAGCCAGTTTTTTAAGGCTAAAGTAGTAGTAGGGGTTAAACGCTATTGCAACAATTGATTCTGTAAAAAAAAAAAAAAGGTTTATTACTTGTATGCAGATATTTTAAGATTGTGCGCTCGCCCATCTTAGGCAAATCTTCTAAGCCATCTAAAACTCCTTAGCTTTTCTTCATACTCCTTCAAGATGAGTTCTGTGATTCATGGAGGGCGTTGTATGAGTGTAATTGTGGTTATACATTCTACTCAAATCCTCACAAATCTCATCCTAGAATACATTTTATATTCATAGATAAATGATTGCTCAAAAAATGACCTCCTGTCATATAAGGATGGTTGGGTCACGCCCCAGGTACAGCCACTATAACAGAATGGATAAATGCCCTTCATTTTTCCCCTTGGAAAATTATAATATATTATACATTAATAATTACGGTAATTAAAGGGGTTGTCTCATTTCAGCAAGTGGCATTTATCATGTAGAGGAAGTTAATACAAGCCACTTACTAATGTATTGTGATTGACCATATTGCTTCCTTTGCTGGCTGGATTCATTTTTCCATCACATTATACACAGCTCGTTTCCATGGTTACAGACCACCCTATCAGTGGTGGTCGTGCTTGCACACTATAGGAAAAAGAGCATGCATCTTTGGTGGCCGGGTCCATGGGAGCGCACATTGACTAGTGCTTTTTCCTATATTGTGGAAGCACGACCATCACTGATGGATTGCAGGGTGGTCTGTAACCATGGAAACGAGCAGCGTATAATGTGATGGAAAAATGAATCCAGCCAGCAAAGGATACAATATGGACAATCACAATACATCAGTAAGTGCCTTGTATTAACTTTTTCTACGTGATAAGGGCCACTTACTAATCCTCAGTACACAGAACAAACAACATAGGTATTGAAAGATGATTATTATTTTTTTTTAATGACATCCCAGGAATATCTCCTTTATCAATATGGCACATACATAAAGCTTACATAAGAGGCCATTTCATCAAATTAGCACAGTGAACTAAGATATCAGCCTTACCAGATACAGCAACAGAACTCTGAATACGTTATGAGGATAACGCGAGCCAGATTATAGTGGCAGGGCAATAAATCCAATAAAATAGTAACATTAAAAATTTAAGTCTTCAACATCCAAGCAAATAATTCCTTTCACAAAAGACCAAAACAATATTGAACTTACTTATGCAAAAAAATATATTTCTATTGCATTTGTCGATTATTACCGTTGCATTTGGGTGTAATCCTCAGTATCTGCTCTTATTCTGTATATATGGACACTGCACAGTACCACTTCTGTCCTGTATACTGGGTGTAATCCTCAGTATCTGCTCTTATTCTGTATATATGGACACTGCACAGTACCACTTCTGTCCTGTATACTGGATGTAATCCTCAGTATCTGCTCTTATTCTGTATATATGGACACTGCACAGTACCACTTCTGTCCTGTATACTGGATGTAATCCTCAGTATCTGTGCTTATTCTGTATATATGGACACTGCACAGTACCACTTCTCTTATCCTGTATACTGGGTGTAATCCTCAGTATCTGTGCTTATTCTGTATATATGGACACTGCACAGTACCACTTCTGTCCTGCATACTGGATGTAATCCTCAGTATCTGCTCTTATTCTGTATATATGGACACTGCACAGGGCCACTTCTGTTATACTGTATACTGGGTGTAATCCTCAGTATCTGCTCTTATTCTGTATATATGGACACTGCACAGTACCACTTCTCCTATCCTGTATACTGGATGTAATCCTCAGTATCTGCTCTTATTCTGTATATATGGACACTGCACAGTACCACTTCTGTCCTGTATACTGGATGTAATCCTTAGTATCTGTGCTTATTCTGTATATATGGACACTGCACAGTACCACTTCTCTTATCCTGTATACTGGGTGTAATTCTCAGTATCTGCTCTTATTCTGTATATATGGACACTGCACAGTACCACTTCTCTTATCCTGTATACTGGGTGTAATCCTCAGTATCTGCTTCTATTCTGTATATATGGATACTGCACAGTACCACTTCTGTCCTGTATACTGGATGTAATCCTCAGTATCTGTGCTTATTCTGTATATATGGACACTGCACAGTACCACTTCTGTCCTGCATACTGGATGTAATCCTCAGTATCTGTGCTTATTCTGCATATATGGACACTGAACAGTACCACTTCTCTTATCCTGTATACTGGGTGTAATTCTCAGTATCTGCTCTTATTCTGTATATATGGACACTGCACAGTACCACTTCTCTTATCCTGTATACTGTAATCCTCAGTGTCTGCTCTTATTCTGTATATATGGACACTGCACAGTACCACTTCTCTTATCCTGTATACTGTAATCCTCAGTGTCTGCTCTTATTCTGTATATATGGACACTGCACAGTACCACTTCTCATCCTATATACTGTAATCTCAGTGTCTGCTCTTATTCTGTATATATGGACACTGCACAGTGCCACTTCTGCTTCACTGTATACTGTAATCCTCAGTGTCTGTTCTTATTCTGTATATATGGACACTGCACAGTACCACTTCTCTTATCCTGTATACTGTAATCCTCAGTATCTGCTCTTATTCTGTATATATGGACACTGCACAGTACCACTTCTCTTATCCTGTATACTGTAATCTTCAGTATCTGCTCTTATTCTGTATATATGGACACTGCACAGTACCACTTCTCTTATCCTGTATACTGGGTGTAATCCTCAGTATCTGCTCTTATTCTGTATATATGGACACTGCACAGTACCACTTCTCCTGTCCTGTATACTGTAATCCTCAGTATCTGCTCTTATTCTGTATATATGGACACTGTACAGGGCCACTTCTCTTATCCTGTATACTGCAATCCTCAGTATCTGCTCTTATTCTGTATATATGGACACTGCACAGGGCCACTTCTCTTATCCTGTAATCCTCAGTATCTGCTCTTATTCTGTATATATGGACACTGTACAGGGCCACTTCTCTTATCCTGTATACTGTAATCCTCAGTATCTGCTCTTATTATGTATATTTGGACACTGCACAGGGCCACTTCTCTTATCCTGTATACATGTAATCCTCAGTATCTGCTCTTATTCTGTACATTTGGACAATGCACAGGGCCACTTCTCTTATCCTGTATACTGGGTGTAATCCTCAGTATCTGCTCTTATTCTGTATATATGGACACTACACAGTACCACTTCTCCAGTCCTGTATACTTGGATTAATTCTCAGTAACTGCTCTTATTCTGTATATATGGACACTGCACAGTACCACTTCTCCTATCCTGTATACTGGATGTAATTCTCAGTACCTCTCTTATTCTGTATATATGGACACTGCACAGTACCACTTCTCTTATCCTGTAAACTGGGTGTAATTCTCAGTATCTGCTTGTATTCTGCATACATGGACACTGCACAGTACCACTTCTCCTTTCCTGTATACTGGATGTAATCCTCAGTATCTGCTCTTATTCTGTATATATGGACGCTGCACAGTACCACTTCTCCTGTCCTGTATACTGGATGTAATTCTCAGTACCTCTCTTATTCTGTATATATGGACACTGCACAGTACCACTTCTCTTATCCTGTAAACTGGGTGTAATTCTCAGTATCTGCTTGTATTCTGCATACATGGACACTGCACAGTACCACTTCTCCTGTCCTGTATACTGGATGTAATCCTCAGTATCTGCTCTTATTCTGTATATATGGACGCTGCACAGTACCACTTCTCCTGTCCTGTATACTGGATGTAATCCTCAGTATCTGCTCTTATTCTGTATATATGGACATTGCACAGTACCACTTCTCCTATCCTGTATACTGGATGTAATCCTCAGTATCTGCTCTTATTCTGTATACATGGACACTGCACAGTACCACTTCTCCTGTCCTGTATACTGGGTGTAATCCTCAGTATCTACTCTTATTCTGTATATATAGACACTGCACAGTACCACTTCTCCTATCATGTGTACTGGATGTAATCCTCAGTATCTGCTTCTATTCTGTATATATGGATACTGCACAGTACCACTTCTCTTATCCTGTATACTGGGTGTAATCCTCAGTATACTGGAGCCAGTCGACGGGTGTGGTTGTGTTTGGAGGAGCTGCTGATTGCTGACAAGCTACCAGGGATTTTTCCACCTTTCCCAGCCCAGGCCCTGCCTCTCCCCAGGGAGGTGGTGGGGTCCTGGGCAATGAAGCGACTGAAGACCCAGGATCCTACTTCCTGGGGTAGGCCGGCGGGAGGTAGGGGAGGTGAGCTACCGGCCTCAGTTCCATCTTCCGCCGGGGGTCAGAAGAGTCCAGGAGTCGTGGTGTAGCGGCCCCTGCAGCCCCCGGAGGTGAAGCCCTGTCCATCGCCGGCAGTTCCAGGAGGGCGGACGGTAGCCCTTCAAGAGATAGGCAGAGTGCTCCTGGGGGTGGGCTGGGCTCGGTTGAGGCTGACTGGGGCACCATGAAGTCCCAGGAACTAATCACCATTTACAGCTCCCGGATCAAGGCCTACCTCCGGGAGTATGAGGAAGCGAATAGGACCCTCAAGAAAATTAGAGAGAACTTGAAGCTTGAGAGAGGGAAGGTGGACAAAGCGGCAAGGAAAAACAGGACAGAAATAACTAATAAAATAAAAGGCCTAAAAGACATAATTAAAGAGCTGAAAGAAAGAATGGCGGCCATTCTGGAAAACAGCGGTCCCTTTAAGGAAAAGCTCAAGAACGACAAAAGGTTTAATGAAATGGCTGAAAGCCAAAAACAGCAAGAAGATGACTCCACTAGTGAGGAGGAAGAGTCGGACATGGGGGGGGGGCAACCTGCGGAAACTGGTATCACCACAGGTATCCCCGCAGAGCAGGTATGCCTGCCCCCACTAGTTCTGATGAGGAAGGGGAGTTCTGTGAGAGCAGCGGAGTTGGGGGGCAACTTATGGCTGAAATACGCCACCTGAAGTCCCACAAAATACGTGAGGACATCTGCTTTGGTAATGAATTACCTGAAGATGAACCGATGGGAAAGAGGAGGAAGAAAAAGCCAGTAAAGCCAGAGGTGAGGTATGTCTATGTGACCCACCCTGCGTGCCCTGGGCTAACTGAAAAGCCAGCTCAGGGCACGAACCCCACCATCCTCCCTGGCTCGGTCTCTGCTGTGGGACTGGTGCGTAGGAGTGGGAAGAAAGACGTGGCAAAGATGGCGCAGGACACCGTCCCTGTTTGCGGTAACAGGGGCGGTGAGGAGAAGCAGGAGGGGTCAGACAGGAAGGCTCCCGGGACGGGGGGCGAGGGGGACATGGCTGGTGGTCGGGTGGCTGCGCCCAGCTCTGCTAGGGCACTGGACAAGTGCCAGGTGGAGGCTGGAAAGACTGTTAAAAATGTGTCCAGCATGAAGATGCCGGACAAAACGAATAATGTGACCTCTGTCCCCTCTGGCCCAGCAGTGTGTGTGGGGGGAGGGGAGAGTGTGACAGTGGCCACTGAAGAAGGGGTCACACTTCTAGTAGTGTAAATACAGTTTCTGTTAGTGGTGTTGCTCCGGGCCCTGATGGAGGGGTGAATGTTGGAGGTCGGCCGGCCACTGTACAAGTGTCCGGTGCGCCTCATGTAGCCCCTTTAGAGGGGTCTGGAGTGGCACCTGCTGTAGATAGGTCTGGGGGGGGTGGGGGTGGGCCCGGTTCGGCTGCCCCTCCTGCGTCGGTTACGTCTGGCAGAGATTATGCTGGTGTGGTCGCCGGCGCAGGGGGGGAGGGGCGGTCCCCATTGTCCTCCCCATTACCAATGTCTGGTGACGGTAACTTGCAGCGGCAACTTCTAGAGGCTCTAAGGAGAGGGGAGAATTCCATTACAGTAGGGGGGCAGCAGGTGGATCTATCCTTCTGGATAGACAGGCATGGCGTGCGTGCCTTCCGAGAGTAAGGCGGGGGCGAGACCACCTGGTCCTCACCCACAACCGGCCCCGGGTCAACCAGACGGAATGTTGTCTGTCTGAAATGGAGAGGCAATGAAGCGTGCCCTACCAGGAAGAGGGTGGCAGAGCTTCTCTTTCGGATGGGCATCAGGGCATGTAACATCTTTGCCTTGATACATCCGTATGGAACCCGGGAGTTTGATGTCAGTTTTGCCCAGGCCAGAGGGTCTTGAACTTTTCTGGTCTGGGTATGAACTGGCAAAAGACCAGCCGGACTGGCAGGGGTTTTTCGTGCAAGCGATAACCCGCCAGAATGAGGTCAAGAAAGTGACCGTTCTGACCTGTAAGTCACTTTCTTGTGTTGACATCTTGACCTGGTTGAGCAGGTACGGGGACGTCCAGGGTCTTCCTAGCAAGAACCTGGATGAGTTTGGCATCTGGTCGGGTGCCTGGACGTTTCAGATTAAGTTGAAACATTCAGGGGGGTCGGTTTCCCACATACCATCATCTGCTTTCCTTGGTCGGGATAGGATCATGGTGTTCTACAGGGGGCAGCCTAAGCTATGTTACAAGTGCGGCAGCCCTTCGCACTTCAGCGCCAGCTGCCAAGTGCAGAGGTGCGCGTTGTGCGGGGGTGAAGGCAATATGGCTGCATCTTGTGGGCAGTTTAGATGCAACCTGTGTGGTGAGCTAGGGCACCCGTTCAGTCGTTGCCCACGCTCTGTCGCCAACGTGGCTCGTGCACGCGCGGAGGTGAGCCAGGAGGCCCCCACCGCCGAGGCGAGTGCTGGCAAAGGCGACAGGGCAGTGGGATCGATGAAGAGAAAAGACGGCCCGTCCCAGCAGAGACGGAGGGAGAGGCATCAAATGGAGAGGGGGCAGGTGGAACCTGTTGCCTGCGCCCTCCCAAGAGAATGCCTCTCCTAGAGCTGAGACCCTGGGGGATAATGAGGTGAATGAGGAACTCAGGAGACTAGACCGTTCCGAGGTGACTCTGTCCTCTTGCTACGAGAGTGCAATAGAGGGGAGTGTGACAGAGTCTAAAAGAACAAGAAGGAACCGTCTGACCAAAAAAAGATCTAGCCAACCAGAGTGGCTGCGGAAGGCGAAGCCAGCTCCCCCCTGGACCTCTCTAATCCTGACTCTCTTCCCCTGGATCTTTCCAACCGGTACCTCACCTTGGATGAGATCTCCGCCTCCTCTTCTTCTGGGGAGGAGGTCGAAGGTGGGGAGCCGGAGGGGCAAGAGAAGGAGCCTCTGGAAGGGCCCGTGCCCCCCTCCAGTGAGGATGCAAGGTCCTCGGGAGGTGGGGCGGGTCCAGACACTGCGAATGGGAATGACAAGGGTGGTGCGAAGGGGGAGGCGGTGGTGACTAATGAGATGGACACCACTGTCTCTCTCAAAAGAAATCGTGCCACGTTAGGGGGTAGCCCCGGGAGGGGTAAGAAGAAGAATGGGAAGGGAAGGAAGAAGGCCGTCTAACTTAATCACTCTGTATGGCAGCACTCACTCCGTTGATCCTGGCGACCATTAATGTCGCCAGTATTAAATCGGATGCGGCTAGGTTTGCAGCCTTTGATTTACTCAGCCGAGTTGAAGCTGACATTTTATTTTTGCAAGAGACCAGGCTGCCAGATTTGGCGGCTGTATATAAAGCAAAAAGAGGAGTGGAGGTGTGACCCATCATATTAGTCTCTTGCGGCTGAGCCGTATAGCGGAGTGGCGGTCCTTTTTACCGCACCAGTAGAAAGCCGACGAGTGATTGAGTTAGAAATGGGGAGGTGTTTGATTTTAGATGTCCTCATGAAGGGTCAAGAACTTCGCCTGATAAACATCTATGGTCCCCAAACCAAGCGAGATCGGAAGCATCTCTTTTTGAGGATCAAACCTTTCCTTTTTACGAGTCGGCAGGTGGTCTTTGGCGGGGACTTTAATACAGTCACAAGGTCCCAAGACCGGGGAGGCGCCAGAGACCGGCTGGCTTATGATAGTGTATCCCTGAATAGCATAGCTAGCGAGGCTCACTTGGTGGATGTCCACATTAGGCACACCTCAGGCCACGGGGGTTTCACTTATTATAGAGGTAGTCAGATTAGGTCTAGAATAGACAGGTTTTATTTAAAGGAGGAGACTACTTTTTCACCTTTAAAGGTGGTAGAGGTGGAATTCTCCGATCACTGTATGATTATGTTCTCTTGGAATGTTGCAGAATCCCCCCAAATGGGAAGAGGCTATTGGAAGCTAAATTCCGCCCTCCTGGAGGAAGCAGAGGTAAGACAATCCTTTGAGGACTTCCTTCAGACTCAGGTAGAGTTGCTGGATCTTTGTGACACTAAGTCGGAGTGGTGGGAGATATTCAAAGATCGGGTGGCAAAATTCTTCCGCCAGCTCTCGAGCCTCAGGTCCATGGACAAGTATCGCTTGTATCAGGGTCTGAGGAGGAAACTCGAACAACTGGTCTTTACTGGAGGTAGCCGAGAGGATATCTCCAGGGTGAAATCTTTGCTTAAGAGGTGCCAGTACGATAGGCACACATCTTTGGTTTTTGAGAGGGATTTCGGGAAGTACCGCTCGCCCGACCCTTACAGAAACTGTAAGATGTCAGTGAAAAGTAAGTTGGTGACGGGACTGGTCGATGGTACGGGATCTCTGGATAGGTCCAGATCAGGGATCTTGGAAATTGTCAAGTCCTTCTACTCGTGCCTCTTGAGGAAGAAGGATCTGAATCGAGACAGGATTTCGGCTTTCCTGGCTGAAACCATCCCTGAGTCAAGAGTAGACCGTTCTCTTGGTGTTTTGATAGAAGAAATCAGAGAAGAGGAAGTCAGCCTGACGATCGAAGGGCTTGCCCTAAAGAAGTCGCCAGGCCCGGATGGCTTAACATCCGAGTTTTATAAGACCTTTAAGGACTTCTTGGTTCCCCTCTTGACTAAGGTATTCAATGAGTGCCTATCCTCGGGTGCTCTGCCGAGGTCAATGAGGAGGTCAGCTCTGTTCCTTATATCAAAGGGTAAAGATCGGAGCCATATTGAGAATTGGCGTCCCATAGCGCTTCTCAGTACGGACAGAAAGATCCTGGCCAAGATACTGTTTAATCGGTTGGTGCAGTTTGCACCCTGGCTCCTTTCGGAGACCCAACATTGCTCAGTTCCAGGCCGAAGCACGTTTAGTGCTGTGCTTGGTGTCCGAGAGGCAGTGGAGCAGGGTAGGGCGGGTAACTGGAAGGGGTACATGCTGGCCTTAGATCAGGCAAAGGCTTTTGATCGGGTTAACCACGAGTACCTCTGGTCAGTCCTTCTGAAATATGGCCTGCCGGGGGGGTTTGTCGATTGGTTAAAGATCTTGTATGCAGGGGCAGAGAGTTTCCCGCTGGTGAACGGTTGGTCTGGCAGCCCTTTTGAGGTCGGGTCTGGAGTCCGCCAGGGTTGTCCATTGATCCCGCTCTTATACGTGTTTGGAATTGATCCTTTTATTAGGAGGATTGATCATGGGCCGTTAGCGGGAGTCAGGATGAGTCTGGAGGAGCCAGAAGCCACTCTGAGAGTGGTGGCTTATGCCGATGACGTCACTGTTTTCGTGTCCTCGGGAGGGGAGGCGGAATACGTGATGTCGGAGGTAGAACGCTACTCGGAAGTCTCCGGGTCTGTGATTAACTGGGATAAGTGTGAGAGTCTCTGGCTGGGAGGGGGTGATCCATCTTTCAGTCTCCCGGACACCCTCCCAGAGCCCTAGTCATCAGCCAAAGTCCTAGGCGTTCAATTTGGCCATGGGGATTATCCCACCCAAAATTGGGATAGCAGGCTTAAGATCGCCACTCAGAAGGTTGACCAGTGGAAGGGTTGGTCTTTGACCCTCAGGGAAAGGGTGAGCCTGATCAAGACTTACCTTCTCCCTTTGCTTATCTATTTGGCCAGTGTATGTGTCTTGCCAGAACCTCTCTGGACTCGGGTTTACAGTCTGTTCTTTCAACTGTTATGGGGGAATAGGCTGAACCTAGTCTCAAGAGAGGTGACATACCGTACGAGAAGACTAGGGGGGTTGGGTATGGTCAACCCCGTGGTGTTCCTTGTGAACACCTTTGTTAAGATCAACCTGGCAAACCTCTGGAAAGAGAGGGCTCCTCCGTGGGTAGTCTCTTGCAGGGGTTGGTTTCGGCCTTTCTTCCAGGAGCGGGAGACAGGAGGGCAAGTGAAGGATTTGCGTACACCTCACGGATATCTTCCGGCTTATGTCACCCCGATTCTGAAGGTGATCCGCCAGTGGGGTTTGGGAGTGAGGGAGATCAGGACCCAGTCAAGGAGATCCCTTGACGAGAGGGTCTTGACCCACTTCCAAAAGCCCCTGGCCCTTAAGGATTGCCCAAGCCGGGATCTAGACAAGGGGTTACAGTTGTTAAATTCGGCAAGGATCCCCTTGAAGTTTTAGGACTTGGCTTGGCGCTGCTTTCACGGGAAGCTATATGTAAGGGGCAACTGGGTATAGGAACTCTGATGAAAGGGGTTGTCCCTGGGAGGAGTGTGGCAACATACTGGAAAGTATGGAGCAGTTCCTGCTTCAGTGTCCCTTTAATACAGAGGTATACAAACGGGTGGGTGCATCCATTGGCTGGCCTAGGCTAGCCAACCTCTCCTATGCGGAGGGGGCATATGGAGCATTCAAAGGTTTGGGAAGAAGGGACCCATGCACAGCTTTTATAGTTAGCATAGTGGTCAGGTACTTCACATGGAACGCACGGTGTTTAGTTTCAACCCAGCAGAAAGTCCTCCCTGTGGAAAGAGGTGTGTAGGAACATTCTAGGTGAACTGGTGAAGGTTCGCTCTCTCGAGTGCGAAAGGGTGGGTACGGATGGGGTCTCTTACCTCTGGAGAGGCTTCACCTTTGATGTGCCTTAGCCTCAGTAGCACTTTTCCTGGTGTTGGGCTGAGGCTTTCACACTAGGTTTTTGTTTTGTATTTAAGATGAGTTTTTGAAGAAAGGTTTGCAAATGACTGAACTTGGGCCTTCGGGTGGATTTTGATATTGGTTTGTATCGATTGATATGTTTGTTATAAGTTGTATATATTGTATGATAGGGTAAGTGGGTGTAGTTAGGTTGGGTGGGATGGGGTGGGGGTTCATATTTTTGTGTGGGGAGGCCTGCATCCAGCCCTGGACTATGCGGACATAGGAGGACATGAGGCGAGAGGCTGGGTGTGGGTGGTGGAGGAAGGGCTGGCCTCATGGAGGGACAAGAGGCGGAGGTTGGCCCTGGGTGAAGGTGATGGGATAGATAGATTGGTAGGGGTAGTATAGGTTTGTATTTTCTCATAATATGTGTGTTTAAAAAAAATATTAAAAAAATATAAAAATGTATTATCTCATATTTATATTATGATTATTTAATTTGTGTTTATTATTATTTATTGTGACAAGTTGTCATTTATTTTCTGTTAGAAACAATTTGTATAAATTTGTATATAGTCGGGGTTCAGCCGGATCGGATGTTTAGGTTAGGCTAGGTTTTATTTTCTCTTTTTAGTAGGTATGAATGAGATAGTCTGCATGTAGCTGGGCCAGTAGGGTGAATGTATATACTTTATTCCTTGTTTTATATCTTGTTTGGAAATTTTTATGGCAAAGTTTTTGTATTTTTGTATAAAATTAATAAAGAGTTCCTCAGTATCTGCTTCTATTCTGTATATATGGATACTGCACAGTACCACTTCTCTTATCCTGTATACTGGATGTAATCCTCAGTATCTGCTCTTATTCTGTATATATGGACACTGCATAGTACCACTTCTCTTATCCTGTATACTGGGTATAATCCTTAGTATCTGCTTGTATTCTGTATATATGGACACTGTACAGTACCACTTCTCCTATCCTGTATACTGGATGTAATCCTCAGTATCTGCTTCTATTCTGTATATATGGACACTCCACAGTACCACTTCTGTCCTGTATACTGGATGTAATCCTCAGTATCTGCTTCTATTCTGTATATATGGATACTGCACAGTACCACTTCTCTTATCCTGTATACTGGATGTAATCCTCAGTATCTGCTCTTATTCTGTATATATGGACACTGCACAGTACCACTTCTGTCCTGTATACTGGATGTAATCCTTAGTATCTGTGCTTATTCTGTATATATGGACACTGCACAGTACCACTTCTCTTATCCTGTATACTGGGTGTAATCCTCAGTATCTGCTCTTATTCTGTATATATGGACACTGCACAGTACCACTTCTCTTATCCTGTATACTGGGTGTAATCCTTAGTATCTGCTTGTATTCTGTATATATGGACACTGCACAGTACCACTTCTCCTGCCCTGTATACTGGGTGTAATCCTCAGTATCTGCTTCTATTCTGTATATATGGACACTGCACAGTACCACTTCTCCTGTCCTGTATACTGGGTGTAATCCTCAGTATCTGCTTCTATTCTGTATATATGGATACTGCACAGTACCACTTCTCTTATCCTGTATACTGGGTGTAATCCTCAGTATCTGCTTGTATTCTGTATATATGGACACTGCACAATATCACTTTTCCTATCCTGTTTACTGGATGTAATCCTCAGTATCTGCTTCTATTCTGTATATATGGACACTGCACAGTACAACTTCCCCTGTCCTGTATACTGGGTGTAATTCTCAGAATCTCTCTTATTCTGTATATATGGATTGGACACTGCACAGTACCACTTCTGTCCTGTATACTGGGTGTACTCCTCAGTATCTGTTCTTATTCTGTACATATGGACACTGCACAGTACCACTTCTCCTGCCCTGTATACTGGGTGTAATTCTCATTATCTGCTCTTATTCTGTATACATGGACACTGCACAGGGCCACTTCTCTTGTCCTGTATATTGGGTGTAATCCTCAGTATTTGCTTATATTCTGTATATATGGCCACTGCACAGTACCACTTCTCCAGTCCTTTATTACACCCAGTATAAACTACCATATTATATTGATCTCCAATATCCAGGAAAAAACGTCTCAGATCTGGTAGAATTACCTTTTTTGTTTTCCTATGTGATGTCACTTCCTGTTTGTTCATTTGATTAATTGATGATGTCACTATCAGGTGTGTTAAGCTGGTACCTATATATTGTGCTTGGTCATTTGGTACTGTGTGGTTAAGAAAGGCTGGACGAGCCGAAATGCATCCTGCAATCATGTATTCCATCTTTTATTAAATAAATATACACTCTTCAGAAGCCATTGTTCCTGGGATTTCTCTTAGTTTGATACATGGGGATAGCCCCTTCCCGTGAAACAAATCCGGGAATTGTGGGCTGTCGCATTGGCCTACTACTGTATTTATTCTAGGGTCTGGGATCTATAGTAATTATAGTGTCCTGTGTGGGGTATATATTTTTTTTGGGGGGCGATACTTCTTCATATGCAATGCTTTTGATTAGGTTAACCTTGATCAGCTCTCTCCTTAACCTCTTGGGGACACAGAACGTACCAGTACGTCCTGATGTCATGGTACTGAAGGACACAGGATGGACCGGTACGTCCTTTGTATTTCCGATCACCGCTGCTCTGTGGGTGGTGATCGGAACAAGGTACCTGCTGAAATCATTCAGCAGGTACCTTGTTACAATGCCGAGGGGGGTCCTGACCCCCCCCCCCCCGGTATCGGCAATCGCTGCAAACCGCAGGTCAATTTAGACCTGCAGTTTGCAGCGCATTCCGAAGTTTCTGATTCACATTTTTGACAATAAAAACTGTGTCAAAAAACATTTTTGTCACCTCTCATCACAAAAAATGTAATAGCAAGCGATCAAAAAGTTATATGCCTCCCAATATAGTGCCAATCAAACTGTCATCTCATCCCACAAAAAATAATACCCTACATAGGACAATATCCCCAAAAAATAAAAAAAAGTATGGCTCTCAGACTATGAAAACATTACAACATGATATTTTTTTGTTTCAAAAATGATATTATTGTGTAAAACTTAAATAAATAAATAAAAAGTATACATATTAGGTATCGCCGTGTCCGTAACAACTCTATACAAATAACACATGACCTAACCCCAGGGTGAACACAGCAAAAAAATATATATATAAATACGGTGTCAAAAGCCATTTTTGTCACCTTACATCACAAAAAGTGTAATAGCAAGCGACCAAAATTACAGATCCACCCCAAGATAGTGCCAATCAAACCGACATCTCATCCCGAAAAAAAATTAGCCCCTTTACAAGACAGTCGCCCAAAAAAAAATAAAAAATATGGCTTTCAGAATGTGGAGACACAAAGAAATATTTTTTTTTTTAAATGCTTTATTATGTAAGACTGAAACAAAACCCCCCAAAAAGTAGTCATAACAAGCTGCTCTACAGAAATAGCACACAATCTAACCTGTCAGATCAACGCTGTAAATAACAAAAGATAAAAACGGTGCCAAAACACCTGTATTTTTTTTAAGTTTTCCATTTTAATTAATTTTTCAAGTAACAAAGCATGGGTTAACAGCCAAACACAACTCAATATTTATTGCGCTTATTCTGTAGTTTGCAGAAAAACCGCATATGTGGTCATAAACTGCTGTATGGCCAAACGGCAGATTTTGCTGGACTGTTTTTTTTACACTATGTCCCATTGGAAGCCCCCCTGATGCATGCCTAAAGGTAGAAACTCCAAAAAAGTGAAACTACACCCCTCAAGGTATTCAAAACTGATTTTACAAACTTTGTCAACCCTTTAGGTGTTCCACAAGAGTTTTTGGCAAATGGAGATGAAATTTTAGAATTTCTATGTTTTTGTTACCTTGCCTCAAATAAAGTGTAATATAGAGCAGCCAAAAATCATATTTACCCTAAAATAGTACCAACAAAACTGCCACTTTATCCCATAGTTTGCAAAATGGGGTCACGTTTTTGGAGTTTCTACTCTAGGGGTGCACCAGAGGGGCTTCAAATGGGGACATGGTGTCTAAAAACCAGTCCAGCAAAATCTGCCTTCCAAAAACCACACGGCGCTCCTTTCCCTCTACGCCCTGCCGTGTGGCCATACAATAGTTTACGACCACATATGGGGTGTTTCTGTAAACTACAGAATCAGGGCAATAAATATTGGGTTTTGTTTGGCTGTTAACCCTTGCTTAGTTCCTGGAGTAAATGGATTAAAAAGGAAAATTTGCCAAAAAATTGCAATTCTGAAATTTCCTCTCCATTAGCCAATAACTCTTGTGAAACACCTAAAGGGTTAACGACGTTTGTAAAATCAGTTTTGAATACCTTGAGGGGTGTAGTTTCTAGAATGGGTGGTTTCTATTATGTAAGCCTCACAAAGTGACTTCAGACCTGAACTGGTCCCTAAAAAGTGGGTTTTTGAAAATTTCAGAAGATTTGCTTCTAAACTTCTAAGCCTTGTAACGTCCCCAAAAAATAAAATGGCATTCCCAAAATGATCCAAACATGAAGTAGACATATGGGGAATGTAAATAAATAACTTTTTTTGGCGGCATTACTATGTATTATAGAAGTAGACAAATTGAAACTTGGAAAATTGCAAATTTTTTCAAATGTTTGGAAAATTTGGTATTGTTTTTACAAATAAAAATGTGTTTTTTTACTCCATTTTACCAGTGACATGAAGTACAATATGTGACGAAAAAACAATCTCAGAATGGCCTGGATAAGTAAAAGCATTTTAAAGTTATTCACACATAAAGTGGCACTGGTCAGATTTGCAAAAAATGGCCTGGTCCTTAAGGTGAAAATGAGCCCGGTCCTTAAGGGGTTCAATATCAAATAAAAGGGACATTATTATTTCTCAATAAGTGAAAAAACACAGCAAAAGCAAAATATAACAATCAAAGCTATAAAGGTTTGAGGAACTTGATTAATATTTAACACTTAATATGTGAAATAATGCTAAAGAGATCAATATTAAGTCCAAATCCATATTAGAAATGTTTGGAGATAAAAGGAAAGATTCCCGAGTGAATAGAAAGGGAAAACAAATTGCTGTCAGCCATGTAATCTTATGATCAAACTTAAGTATGATGGGAAATAAAGATAACCCTAACAAAATTACAAAATCTAATTACTGTGTAGGGAATGATTAAAGAACGGTGAAAAGCAATAAAAGATATCAAATAATATATAAGCACACAAAGCTATGCTCCACAGCAAGATAATGATCCCAGAATAAATGAGAAATTGATTTCCCCAGGGAGGATGTAAACCCTTAGCGCGTACAGGTAGAGCAGGCAATGGGAAATCCTGGGCACATAGGCCAGTGGAGTTTATAGGTATGCTAGAGAAACAGAGCTGATCAAGAGACCCAAATACACTATTAAATGTAATGTCACAGCTAAAATATACATTTATAGCCATCAAAGTGTATTATATTAACCCCTCCTAGACACAGCCAATTTTCACCCTTCCTGACAAATCCACATTTTGCAAATCTGGCACATATTAATTTATGTGGTAATAACTTTAGAACACTTTTATTTATATAAGCCATTCCGAAATTGTTTTTTGTGACACATTGTACTTCAGGTTAGTCCTAAATACTAAATGTTTTACAATTATCTAT
This sequence comes from Bufotes viridis, assembly GCA_033119425.1. Classification (NCBI taxonomy): domain Eukaryota; kingdom Metazoa; phylum Chordata; class Amphibia; order Anura; family Bufonidae; genus Bufotes; species Bufotes viridis. The sequence continues at coordinate 63,098,472 of CM065598.1, forward strand.
AAAAAATATATACATGTTTCAGAAAAGTTAAAACACTGGAAAGCTACCATATTTTTTTGCCCCATAAGACACATTCCCCCCCCAAAAAAAGTGTGTGTGTGTGTGTGGGGTGGGGGGGGGGGGGGGGAATGCCCCTGCATCTTATGGGGCGAATACTAATAAAGCGCTTCCTCGGCTGTCGGCTGTGAAGGCTGCGCACAGTGTGAGGGCGCGCTGTGACCTCATGCTTTGCACGCCGAGTCACAGCATAGCCAACAGCAGGAAGAAGACAGAGCACGCTGGAGTTGAGGAGCGGCGGCGTCCAGGAGCAGGAGAGGTAAGTGGGTTTTTTATTTTATTTGCTCTGTGGCACTGGGGCTCATACTGGGGGCATAATAAATGGCACTGGGGGCTCATAAATGGCACGGAGGGGGTCATAAATGGCACTGGGGCTCAATAATTCCAAAAGCCACACGCCGGCTGTAATTCCGAGGGCGGTGCCTTACCCCGGGACCGGTATGCCTCAGCATTTGCCAAACAAATCCACCTGGCAATCATCACCTTTGGGGCTGCCAAGCCATTCCGAGGACCTTCAGGAATAACGAACAAGGAGTCTATACGGCAGAAAGAGATAGAAATATACAAGTAAATCCTTATAGCCCGAACCACATCACGCTGATGGTGAGCTCGCTCCTTAGGATGTGAGGGAGAGGGGCAAAACTAAGGGAGAACGATGTCTACGTTGACATGAAAGGCAGAGATTACAGTTCGGCTGAAACAAAGGTATCAGTCGGAGCACTGCCTTATCTTGGTGAAGAATAAGAAAGGGTTCCTTACAAGAAAGCGCTGCTAATTCTGAAACACGCCTGATGGATGTGATAGCCACCAGGAATGCAACTTTCCAGGAAAGAAAACAGAGAGAAACTGCATGTAGAGGCTCACATGGAGCAGACTGGAGTGAACCAAGGACAAGGTTCAAGTCACAAGAGGCGAGAGGGGGGCGATAAGGAGGGACAGTGTGAGCCATTCCTTGCAGAAAGGTCTTAACCGGGGCCTACCTCGCTAGAGGACGCTGGAAAAAAATTGATAGCGCCGACACCTGTCTCTTCAAGGAACCAAGGGCAAGACCCAAATCCAGACCTGATTGCAGAAAGGAAAGGACAGTGGGAAGAGAGAAGCATAGCGGAGGGAGGTTACGTTCCTTACAGAAACACATAAAAGATTTCCAAGTCCTGTAATAAATTTTGGACGACGCAGGTTTCCTGGCCTTAATCATGGTATGGACGACCTTCTTGTCAAGGAAACCTTGCTGCTTTAGAATGGCGGTTTCAACAGCCACGCCATCAAACATAGCGACTCTAAATGCTGGTGGTGAGACAGAAGATCGACCCTGAGCGGCAGGGGCCACGCGCGACAGGGCCAGTCCGGGGCGATGAGGATCGTCTGGATGCCCTCCATCCTGATTCTGCATAGGACTTGGGGCAGGAGAGGAAGAGGCGGGAACACGTACAATAGGGAGAACCCGTCCCATGGTGCTACCAGAGCATCTACGGCACATGCCTTGGGATCTATTGTGCGAGAGAAGAAAGCGGGGAGTTTGTGGTTGAGACTGGATGCCATCAAATCTACTTCCGGTCGACCCCAATGGAGACAGATCGCTTCGAACACCTCCGGGTGCAGAGACCACTCTCCCGGGTCCACGGTTGCCAACTAAGGAAATCCGCCATCTAATTCTCCACTCCCAGCATGTAGACTGCTGAAAGAGCTGGCACATATGTCTCCGCCCACCGCAGGATTTTTGCCGACTCCTCCATCACCGCTTGACTGCGGGTTCCTCCTTGGTGGTTAATATAAGCCACTGCCATGGCATTGTCGGACTGGATCCGGATTGGTCGGCCCTTCAGGAGAGGGGTCCAATGCAGAAGGGATAGGCGAATGGCCCGGAACTCTAGGATGTTGATGGTCAGTTTTGACTCCGACTGAGACCATACACCTAGGACTGTCCGGGGTGGGAAGACTCCGCCCCAACCCTGAAGACTGGCATCGGTGGTGATGACCGTCCATGAGACCAGAAGAAAACACTTCTCCGCCTCTTAGGTTCAGGCCGAGAGCCAGCACCTGAGTGCCAAACGCACCCCTGGGGACAGGAAAATATGACGGTCTAAGGATTCTGATGACTTGTCCCAAGACGACAAAATTGCCCGTTGAAGCGAGCGGGTGTGAAATTGCGCGAACGGAACTGCCTTGAAGGAGGCGACCATCGCACCCAAGACCTGCATGCAATGGCGATTTGATGGGTACCGGCGACGGAGGAGAAGACTGACCGACCACTGGAGGGCTAGCCGCTTGTCCAGAGGGAGGTGAACTAACGCCGTGTCCGTGTCAAGGATCATGCCCAGAAAAGTGATATGTCTGGAGGGACGTAGGGACGACTTCTGGGCATTCACTAGCCAGCCAAATTGTGCCAGGGTATACAGAGTGATACGTAGACTGTCCTTGTTCTGACCGAAGGTGGCTGCTTTGACCATAATGTCATCCAGATAGGGAATAAGGGTGATGCCCCTGGTATAAAGAAGGGCCAGGACGGGAGCGAGAACTTTCGTGAAGACTTGCGGTGCCATAGCCAAGCCAAAGGGAAGGTAGTGATGGGGCCCTACTGTGAACCGGAGGAAGAGCTGATGCGTTGGGACAATGGGAGCGTGTAAGTACGCGTCCCGGATGTCTATGGAAGAGAGGAACTATCCTCGGTCCAGTGAAGCAATCAGGGAGCGAAAGGACTCCATTCTGAAGCGCTGAATCTGCAGGAACCGGTTCAACAACTTGAGGTCCAGAACCGGGCAGACGGATCCTTCTTTCTTGGAGACTACAAACAGGTTTGAATAAAAACCTGTGAACTGTTCCGCCAGGGGAACCAGGGAGATCACTCCTTGAGCAAGGAGAGCCTGAATGGCCTGAAAAAAGGCGACGGCTCGACCAGAATCACTGGGGGGGTTGGGACAGAAAGAACTGTTCCGGAGGATGGGAGGCAAACTCGATCTTGTAACCCAAGGAAACAATTTCGAGCGCACATGCATCTGAGATGTGGGCCCGCTAATTTGCCTGAAAAAGGAGGAGGCAACCCCCCACCCACCTTCATGCAGAGGACTGCTTGCTGGTCGAGGGACGGGCGGGCTGTGCTCGTGGGCACCAGGCTGGTTGAGACCTAAAGAATGGCTTCTTCCGCTGGTCTTGTGCAGCGGATCTGGGAGGTGCTCCTGCTGCCGGAAATGTACCAGAGAAGCAGCGAAAGGAATGGGCCCGTGCATTTGACAACCTAGCGCGAAAGGTGTGCTTGGATCTGTCCTGTGGGAGATGGATACTTTTGCCGCCCGTAGCCTTAGAAATAATTTCGTCCAGCCGGGCCCCGAATAAACGGGAGCCGGCAAAAGGAAGGCCTATAAGAGAGCGCTTTGACGACGAATCCGCTGCCCACACGTTAAGCCAGAGTTTTTATCGTAAGGTTACCGCGAGAACGAAAGAGCGGGCAACAAGAGCACTCGCCTCACAGAGATACTTCCCTGCTTGTGAGATTTGCAGGGCCAAGTACTGGAGCTCAGCTAGAGGAAGGTTCGCCGCTAAGTCCTGATTTACCGGAGCGCACATTCCGAGACCTCCTTGGCCACCCAGGCGAAGGCAAAAATGGGCCGATGTCCTGAGCCAATTGCAGGAAAAACGAACTTTGCAACCGATTCCATACGGCAATCTATAGGGTCTTGGAGGGATGAGCCATCGGCAACCGGAATGGCAGTATTTTTGGCGAGACATGCGACCGGGAGATCCACCTTAGGAGGAGATGCCCACTTAGCTATACAATCCACCAGAAAAGGGTACAGTAGATCAAGTCCCTTGGAAGTATTAAAGCATTGATCTGTATGGTGCCACGCCTTGGCAATGACAATTGAAAAATCGTCGTGCAATGGAAAGGCCCTGTGAGCTTGCCTGGAGCGGAGAAAAGATACGCTCTGGTGGCTCGTGGAGAGTGAGTCCTCCCTAACCTGGAAGGTGTCACGGACAGCAGTAACCAGGTCGTCTACCATGGAAGCAATCTTGGAAGATTGTTCTGGATCCATATCAGAGTCTAAATCACCAATTTCCCCTTCAGACAGAACTTCCCCAGGGATGGAGGATGCGTCCGCGTCCGAGCGTAAATCCGGGGGGGGGGGGGGGGGATGGATTGCTGAGGCGTCCGAGGAGGAATGAATCCTGCTCATGTGCGCAGTTCTGTCCCTCAGGTGCTTGCCCATGGAAGGTGTGGACTGCACAGGTGGGGATTTATCAACCAAACTACCCATGAGAGAGAGGGTGGATTATTGGGATATTTTTGAGAGGTTCTCCACTGCCCGGGATAGGGCTCCGGCCCAGTCTCTGCAGAGGGTAAAATACTCACCTCCTCCTTTCCTCTTCACCCTCCCTCAGTGGACCAGCAGGGTCACCTCTTTAGCAGCTGGCACCCAAAGTGGCAGGAGACTGGAATGGCGGGAGGGTCTTGACGGATCCAGGTGACCTTTTGGCTGGCGGGAAGCAGGCGAGCGAGGCTGCCCTGGTCCACCTTTTCTTCTTGGGGGATGTCAGGCGGTGAGGGCAACCGACACCAGTCTTTCTCCCCGGGTAGACAGAGAGACTGGGAGAGTCTGTTTCCCTTATCCTAAAATGAAGAAAAAGAAAAAATAACAAAGTAAGCTACCCTGCAAGCAGGGAGGTCTGCCTCCTGCAGCACTAAGCTAAAAACTGATATGCTCTCTCCAGGCTGGAGGGGGTATAGCTGGCAGAGGAGGAGCTAACACTTTTCAGCCTAGTGTTGCCTCCTAGTGGCAGCAGTCCTGTGTCCCCCAATGATATGAGCGAGAAAATATTTTTTTCTTATTGTCCTCCTCTTAAAACCTCTTAAAGCGTCTTATAGGGCGAAAAATATGGTAAATTTGAAATTCTCTACAGACAAAATAGTTATTAATTAACATTCCCCATAGGTCTACTTTATGTTGGCATCATTTTCTAAACGTCTTTTTTTTTTTTTTTTTTTAGGACGTTGGAAGGCTTAGAATTTTTAAATTTCACATTTTCAAGACAGTTTACAAAAACAAATGTATGGACCAATTTAGTTCTGAAGTGACTTTGAGGTGCTTACATAATAGAAGCAGCAAGAACTGACCTCATTTTAGAAGCTACACCCTCATGTATTGGCTATAATGCAGGTCATTTTTTTTAACCACGCCCCTTTTACATCTGAAAAAGTGAATAGGGGAGGGGCTACAGCTCTGAATAGAAAAACGCTGGACTCATGTCAACTACTGGACTCAAATCAGCTAATTAGCATATGGATTAAAAATACTATTTCTCCACAATAAAGCAACAGATCACCAAGTGAAAGGTATCATTCTATTCAGCAGAGTGAAGCCCTACAAGGCAGCATGCCTGCTTTATCAGTGAATTTCCTGCTGACAGGTTCCCTTTAAAGAGACCCTGAGGTACCCTTACAGCACAAACTCCCAAAAAGTAACTCCATTTTGGAAACTACACCCCTCAAGGAATTTATTGAGGGGTTGTAGTTAGTATTTTTGATCCTATAGGTGTTTTCTGGAACTGAATGTGGAGGATAGTAAAACATAAATATATAAGCTGTGCAGTGTATAGTACAGTGTAATAAGGTGGTAAAATTACAGGGTGCATAAAGGATAAAATGAATAATTAATTTGAGTGATACACTTTGCAGCAATCCTTTATGCAGATGACAGGTTTCCCAGTGATAAGTGGTATCCTATTGTATCCCATTTTTGGAACACACTCTGCATCGTTTCCTTTCTTGCTAACCAGGAAAATGCTGCCGTGGTATAATATTGGCACTAAATGAAGGATTGCTTCCATCTGGCTTGCAGATCGAAATAACACATAAGCCTTAAAAGTGCCATCTGTACAGTATGCAAGGCGAGCTTTTTCTACCAGACCTTTGTTTTCCACACGGAAATGTATGGTTTCAGCACTTGATCTGAAAGATCACCCCCTCCCTTGTACGTACTTTAGTCCGGGATGAAGTCTGGCTTGGGGGCAGTAGTAGAGGTACCTCCTACAAGGGCTGGGGAGATGCTGTTACCATGAACTGTGGTCAGTAGAAGCAGGGGCGTAGCTAAAGGCTCATGGGCCCTGGTACAAAAGTTCTGCTTGGGCCCCCCTATCCTCAGTGCTTTGTGGCAAGGAGTAGGGTGCATCTAACCAATCTGCTGCCTGTGACAAAAATTGAAACTGAAAGCCCTATGCCTAATTCTCAACCTAACCCCTTCCCTCCAGCCCTACTGTTGGAAAACATTACATACAGCGCCACATACCTCTTACATCTAGTGACGTCTCCTCATGTAGATGTTCCCTTTCCTCGTCTTCTCTATTCAGAACAGATGGCAATGATGATTTGAATTTCTTTCAGCCATATTTTGTCTCTACAGAGTTTGACACAGACATCTTAACCCCTTAGTGACCACCCATACGTGTTTTTACGGCAGTCACTAAGGGGACTTAGGCTGAGCCGCCGCTTATGAGAGCCGCGGCCCTGCTCTAACAGCCCGGACCGGCAGGAGTGCCGATCTGTGCTGTTGAACACTTTAAATGCCGCAGGCAATGGCGCCCGCCGCATATAAAGCAGTGACAGAGTTAGTGGACTCCCTCTGTCTCCCATCGGCACGCAGCAAATGCGATTGCGGGGTGCTGATGTGTTTGAAGGCTACCTGGCATCTGTTGTAGGCCCTGTTCCCGGCTGTAGTAATTTTCATCAGGCTGCGCCTCTCTGGCGCAGCCTGCTGGTCAATGTTAAAATAGCATTGCTATTAAAATGCAATGCATTATAAGGATAATGCATTGCATTTTAAAAGCAAATAATGTACAAGTGGCGGGGTTGACGTGGTGTCCCCAGCCTGTTACCACCCAAAATACAAAACAAAATACTAACCCCTAAGGAGGGTAGAGGGGGAATAATAAATCTAAAACATAACTTTTAATACTCAAATATAAAAATATATGTATATGCGCCAGGTAATAAAGCTACTCAATGAAGGTAAAGACACAGCTATAGGGCCCTTGGCCCAAATCAAGGCCCAAAGGGCTCAAGTAATCAACAGAATCAACGAGACAATACGCATGAGAGACACGTAGTCACACAGATGTGACCCGTGCAATAAAATGGAACATGCTCACCGGGTCCTCGCTGTGTCGGAGAGGAGGAGGCGGATGGATGAGGTAGCCACCGTAGATGGATAAGGTGGAAGTCTTCGTTGATTGCTGTGAGCACTGTACATGAAGAAAAAAAGGGGGGGCTCTGGGTAGGAGGAGCTGTCACGGAAACCCTAAGATGACCCTATGCAGGGAAAGGGGCCTGACGTGCACCCTACCTACCTATACAGAGCTACCCGCCCCGAAAGGGGCGACCCCGTCCGGTTGCCTGTCCCTACCACGGCCGGGGTCCCTAAAAAAGCCCTAAGAGGAAAAAGAGCTCCCAAATGCAAACAAATTCTGGGGCTGGCAACCGGACGGGCTGTAGGCTGCTTAATACCTGTTCAGACCTTGTTCACACACCATAGGTAGTCTAGTGGTAGGACCCCATGTCATGCTGAGATACCGTGTAGTGGTGCCTAAAGGGGCTCCGATATGTTCCTGATTGGAAATATTGGCGAATCTCTCAGCTTTTAACACCAGAGTGAGGGATTAGCCAGTGTTGTCAGTTGCTTATCCATGTGGTGCATCTTTTTTCTGTGAGTTATGTGTACTCTAAAATGGTGCCATTAAAAACTACAACTCGTCTTGCAAAAAACAAGCCATCATAAAGCTATATAGACGGAAAACTAAAAAAGTTATAGCTCTTGGAATGTGACAATAAAAAAAGGAAAAAAAAAATGCTTGGTCAGTAAGGCCCAAAACAGGCTGGTCACTAAGGGGTTAAGTTTTCTACTTTTCTATCATCCTCCCACCTTCTGAACACCTCATCCTGCCACCTCTAATACTGTGCTCCTCAATATTATACTACAGAAAATACTAGTACCACACAGATAGTGCCCCCACACCATGCCCTAAAAAATAACTGCAGCCAGCAAATAGTGCCCCTGACACTAATAGTGCTGTAAAAATAGTGTCCCCAAAAAATAATTGTGCTGATACTGTGCCAGGGTGCCCTCCACAGTAATAGTTCTCCCCAGAGTCCCCCCAATAGTAATAATGCCCCCATCAAGCCCATGCTAGTCATGTCCCCCATAGTCACCCAGTAGTAATAATTCTCCTTATGATGTGTGCCACTAGAAAAACGCCTCCAATGTTCGCCAGTACAAAAATACCCCCTTATAATGTGCGCCAATACAGAAATACCCGCTTATAATGTGTGCCAGTACAAAAAATACCCCTTTATAATGTGCGCCAGTACTGGGCACTTCTGTTACGGACAGTGGGTGTGGGCCCAATGTGTCAACAAACCAATAGTCAGGGCAAGCTGAGTACTTGCCTATTCCAAATAACGATTCCAAGGTCAGGGCAGGCAGAGTTTGTGTGTAATCCAGATCACAATTCTGAGGTCAGGGCAGGCAGCAAGGAGCAGAATCACATGACAGACAGGGTTCTGCACACAGACGAGATCACCTTCACTGGGTACTAACACATAGAAACCTTAAAGCTCAGGCGAGGAGGTGGATCCAGAGCCCAGCTAAATGGAAGGCTGATCAGCAACTTACCCAGCACCTGGACAGGGGCAGGAGGAAGGGAATAACTCAACCTTGTGCTGAAAGGAGTTCACTGAGCACATACAGGGAGAATGGATCGAGGCCTGTGCTTGCCAAGGACAGAGGGACAACGGCGGAGTCGTCAGCCTACACAGCTCCGTTTATTTTGAGAGGCTCCACGGGGTAGGGGTCCCCGTTTTCATGATCGGTGGGGGACATAGTGTTCGGATGCCCACCAATATAATATTTATCTCCTATCCTATGTATAGGGGATAACTTCACATAACCAAAATAACCCTTTCACTACCAGTGCCTTACATGTACTGCGCCTGCTCGCGCATGCAGCGGGAGCCATAGTTGGCGGGTCGCTGCTGTTTCAAACAGCAGAGGCCCCCGGCTAATGTCCGTGACTGGCAATCAACACTGAAATAGGTGTAGGAGGATTTTTCAGGAGTTTGTGGTTATTTGATCCTCCATACAAACCAGTTTGAAAAACCAGAGCAAACTGGGATTCTATATAGGGCCGCACAGTTCAGAGGAAACAATGAAATAGGTGTAGGAGGGCTTTGGGGTTATTTGAGCCTCCATAAGAGCTCATTCATGGCTCTGGTCAGAAATGAGGCCGACACAACATTTTACGCTTTCGAGCAAAAGGGTAACAATGTTTTAAACTTTTGACTTTCAGGCTCCATATCTCACCATCCACTACAGCTTCGAACATGAGACAACCATCATTTTATTCATCTTGGCTACCTCATACATAAATTGGACTTGCAACTATTTAGCACATGATTAGTTATGCCTTATTCACACATCAGTGTTTGGTCAGTGATTTTGAGCCAAAACCAGGTGCGGCTTTAAACACAGAACATGTGCAAATCTTTCCCTTATAACCTATGTCTATGTAGTCTCCAATTCTGGTTTTGGCTCACAGTCACTGACGGAAATTACTGACCAAAACACTGACGTGTGAATGAGGATTTATTCTGATTCTTGTCATATAACTGCATTGCTTCTGTTTTGCACCTAAATTCTAAATTTTTATTATTTTGTTGCCATTTTGTAAATCCACCTTTGGCTTTCAGCACTGCCTGATTCTTTCTGGGTGTGCTCTCGTTCAGATTCAAGCATGTCTCGACCGAAATCTGTTCCCAGGCGTCTTCTACAAGTTCCCAATGTTGGTGCATACTGGTCGACTCACTTGGGTATGAATACAGCTTTTTCTTCAACTCTCCCCGCGAGTGTTCGATTGGGTTGAGGTCTGGGGAGGCCAATCCAGCACCTCTACTTCATTGAACCATTTCTTCACCAATCTCGACGTATAATTCAGGTTGTTGTCCTGCTAGAACACTATGTCATCCTCTTCATATCCATAGTACTTGTGTATACAAAGTAACTCATCTTGTAGGATTCTCACATATAGCTCTGCATTGAGACCACCATTGATCCTGGTCAAGTATCCAACGCCTTTGGCTGTGAAAGAACCCCGTATCATCAGGCTTCCACCACCGAACTTAACAGTCCTTCAATTTCTCGATCCGTTAGCCCAGGGCTCGACAAATCCCAGGTGCCAGGTCGCCGTGGCAATCAGGAATTTGGTCCTGGCGCTTAGGTACTTGTCAGCCCATTTTCAAAGGTGCCCGGGCGACAGGTGCGGACCGCCGAAGGGGGGCCCGTTCTGTCCGGAGGCTTCAATTGTGGATGCGTTCATCTACATATTCATCTGTATCGCCGTCCTCAGGACAGCGATACAGATGAATAGTGAGGAGGAGCAGGGGAGAGGCATCTCCCTTGCCCATTCCTCTGATAGCTACAGGCGCTAGGCCTGTAGCCTATCAGAGGCCAGTGCAGGCGTCGCGATGACATCATTGCGCCACCTGAGCCGTACAGTGCGGGACACAGGCCGGAAGAGGCCTGCATCGCATCACTGACAGCAGCATAAGGTAAGTATATGAGTTTATTGTTTTTATTACTTATAGTATACTGTGGCAAGAAGGGGGGTGGGGGCCCTATATACTGGCACAATATGGGGGGCACTATGAAGAAGAGGGGAAGCACTATGGGGCCCTATATACTGGCACAATATGGGGGCACTATGGAGAAGAGGGGAAGCACTATCGTGGCCCAATATACTGGCACACCATGGAGGGAAGCACTATGAGGGCCCTATATACTGGCACAATATGGGGGGGCACTATGGAGTAGAGGGGAAGCACTATGGTGGCCTAAATATACTGGCACAACATGGGGGGGCACTATGGAAAAGAGGGGAAGCACTATGGTGGCCCAAATATAATGGCACAACATGGGGGGGGCACAATGGAGAAGAAGGGAAGCACTATGGGGGCCCTATATACTTGCACATTATGGGGGGCACTATATACTGGCCCATTATGGGGGCACTATGGAGAAGAGGGGAAGGAGCACTATGGCGGCATCTACTGGGGGCCCTATGTATGCATGCATTATTGGGGGCTCTATGGAGAAGTGGGGGGGAGCAGTATGGGGGCATCTACTGGGGGCTTTATGATGCGGCTCCGCCTGGCTCTTAACTTTTTTAGCTGGCTCCTAGATTCCAAGGAAATGTATCAAGCCCTGCGTTAGCATCTTTTTCCCTTGTTCCTTCCAGACCCATTTGCACCCATCAGAGCCGACGTTTCTTATGACGATATTGAAGTCGAGGCTTCTTCACATTTTTTTCGGGCCACCATTCCAGACTTGTGTAATGCGTGTTGCATGGACGTCTGTGATCTCACTATTACGAAGCACACAAGCCACCTCCACTGACGTTTTTTGTCAGAACCGATGAGCCGGCTTGTTGATTCCAATATTTTGCTTGGACGTCCACCTCTTGGCTTTGGAATGGATAAACGGACTTCATTTCGTGTTCTTCCAAGTGTCATGGGACTCACATGATGCAGTTTGGGATATTTTCTTGGCCGAGATACTGCTATCAATGAGGTGGATGATGCCGTTTCTCTTTTCTTGGGAAATCTTCCTTATGGCTGCTCCTCGATTCGAACCAGTGACCTTTCACTTGAGAATCAACCTAATAACACACTGCGCTATTAGGGAATGTGAGAACAGATTGTAATTTGTAGTATACAAGAAGAAAAAGATTGTTCCACCACCAGGAGCAAAACAATGCAGTTACATGACAGGATCTGAATAACTAATCATATGCTAAATAGTTGCAAGTCCAATTGATGTATGAGATAGCCAAGATGATTGTCTATAAAATGATGGTCGTCTCAAGTTCAAAGCCATAGTGGATGGTGAGATATGGAGCCTGAAAGTCAAGAGTTCAAATCATTGTTACCATTTTGCTCGTCAGTGTGTACTAATATATTTACTGCGGAAGTTTGAGGTTTAAAAATGTTGGCTGCTTGTGAGCGGCGTGGGTGTCATGGCCACCAGGTTTCTGCTGATGTCAGCTATTGGTGATAACACCGATCACAGATATTTAACCCCTCATATGCTGTAGTAAATTGTGAGCATGGTATCTGAGGTATCTTTCCCCGGGAGCACTATGCTTCAGGGGCCCGAACAGCTTCCCCGTGGTGAGAGGCTGTTTGTTGGTGATGGTAGACAGTTACGATGCCTACCACAGGTATATTCCTAAGGAGGCCTGTAGGTGGCAGTGTTCCATAAAAATATACCAAATCTCCCACCTGCTGCATTCTTAAAGGGGTTGTCTCATCATGGTGCGGGTCCCACCGCAAGGTGGTGGCTGGAGGACTCCGATCCGGCCACCACCAAGCCGGCTCCCCATAGACATGAATGGGAGCATACTGCGCATGCGCGGCCCCCGTTCCCATTCATTTCTATAGGGCCGACGGAAATGGCCGAGCCAGTGCTCGGCTATTTTCACCGACCCCATAGAAAATGAATGGAGGGCGGCTGCACATGCACAGTGCGCTCTGCTTCAGTAGTGGGGCTCCATTCTCTATATAGGTGTGGGTCCCAAAGACAATCGCTAGGATATGCCCCCATTGTCCATGATGAGACAACCCCTTTAAAGGGATTTTCCGAGACTTTATAAATGATAACCTATCCTCAGGACAAGTTATCAGTATCTAATTGGTGGGGGGTCCGACACCAGGGACCCCTGTTGATCAGCTGTTTGAGCTTTCCCTAGGCCATGTGACGTCACTTACATTGGTCACATGGCCTAGGAGCAGCTCAGCCCCATAGAAATGAATAGGGCTGAGCTCTGATACAAAGACATCCACTATACAATGTACAGCGCTGTGAGAAGGCCACGACGCTCACAGGAACACCCGTGCCTTCTCAAGATGCTAATCGTCAGACCCTCACTGATCAGTATTTAAAAGGGTTTTCTCACCAAGTGACATCTATGTATTTCTATAAAGAAAGTTAATACAAGGCACTTACTAATGTATTGTGATTGTCCATATTTCTTCCTTGGCTGGATTCAATTTTCCATCACATTATACAGTCGTGGCCAAAAGTTTTGAGAATTACACAAATATTAGTTTTCACAAAGTTTTCTGCTAAACTGCTTTTAGATCTTTGTTTCAGTTGTTTCTGTGATGTAGTGAAATATAATTACACGCACTTCATATGTTTCAAAGGCTTTTATCGACAATTACATGACATTTATGTAAAGAGTCAGTATTTGCAGTGTTGGCACTTCTCTTTCAGGACCTCTGTAATTCGACTGTGCATGCTCTCAATCAACTTCTGGGCCAATTCCTGACTGATAGCCACCCATTCTTTCATAATCACTTCTTGGAGTTTGTCAGAATTAGTGGGTTTTTGTTTGTCCACCCGCCTCTTGAGGATTGACCACAAGTTCTCAATGGGATTAAGATCTGGGGAGTTTCCAGGCCATGGACCCAAAATGTCAACGTTTTGGTCCCCGAGCCACTTAGTTATCACTTTTGCCTTATGGCACGGTGCTCCATTGTGCTGGAAAATTCATTGTTCTTCACCAAACTGTTGCTGGATTGTTGGAAGAAGTTGCTGTTGGAGGGTGTTTTGGTTCCATTCTTTATTCATGGCTGTGTTTTTGGGCAAAAATTGTGAGTGAGCCCACTCCCTTGGATAAGAAGCAACCCCACACATGAATGGTCTCAGGATGCTTTACTGTTGGCATGACACAGGACTGTTGGTAGCGCTCACCTTTTCTTCTCCGGACAAGCCTTTTTCCTGATGCCCCAAACAATCAGAAAAAGGCTTCATGGGAGAATATGACTTTGCCCCAGTCCTCAGCAATCCATTCACCATACTTTCTGCAGATGATCAATCTGTCCCAAATGTTTTTTTTGGAGAGAAGTGGCTTCTTTGCTGCCCTTCTTGACACCAGTCCATCTTCCAAAAGTCTTCGCCTCACTGTGCGTGCAGATGCGCTCACACCTGCCTGCTGCCATTCCTGAGCAAGCTCTGCACTCGTGGCACTCCGATCCCGCAGCTGAATGCTCTTTAATAGACGATCCTGGCGCTTGCTGGACTTTCTTAGACGCCCTGAAGCCTTCTTAACAAGAATTGAACCTCTTTCCTTGAAGTTCTTGATGATCCTATACATTTTTGATTGAGGTGCAATCTTAGTAGCCACAATATCCTTGCCTGTGAAGCCATTTTTATGCAACGCAATGATGGCTGCACGCGTTTCTTTGCAGGTCACCATGGTTAACAATGGAAGAACAATGATTTCAAGCATCACCCTCCTTTTAACATGTCAAGTCTGCCATTTTAACCCAATCAGCCTGACATAATGATCTCCAGCCTTGTGCTCGTCAACATTCTCACCTGAGTTAACAAGACGATTACTGAAATGATCTCAGCAGGTCCTTTAATGACAGCAATGAAATGCAGTGGAAAGGTTTTTTTGGGATTAAGTTAATTTTCATGGCAAAGAAGGACTATGCAATTCATCTGATCACTCTTCATAACATTCTGGAATATATGCAAATTGCTATTATAAAAACTTAAGTAGCAACTTTTCCAATTTCCAATATTTATGTAATTCTCAAAACTTTTGGCCACAACTGTACACTGCTCGTTTCCATGGTTATGACCACCCTACAATCCATCAGTGGTGGCCGTGCTTGCACACTATAGGAAAAAGCACTAGCCAAGAACGTGGGAGTGCACACAGGCTGGTGCTTTTTTCTATAGAGTTCAAGCACGACCACCACTGATGGATTGTAGGGTGGTCGTAACCCCGTTAACTTTTTCTACATAATAAATGCTATTTGCTGAAGTGAAACAACCCCAAGTCTCAGAAAACGCTTTAAAATAAAAGCAGTCTATAGAAGTGATCTAATGATCGCATGTTCAAATCCCCTAGAGGGTCTTTTAAAGAGTGTAAAAATAAGTAAAAAAAAGTTTTTAAAAAATATATAAAAATTCAAATCATCCCCCTTTCTCCTTAATAAAAATAACCAAGAAAATATTTACGATAATTGGCTTTGGTGCGTAACAAAATGCCTGTACTGTTAAAATGTAAAAATATGGTGAATGGCTAATGGAAAAAAAAAATCTAAATGGCCTAGCCGCCATTTTTTGTCGCTTTTACCACTTCAAAAAATTGAATAAAAAGTGATCACACTCCAAAAAAATACAGATCACCACAAAAAATAAGCCCTCACACAGCTCTGTAGATGTAAATATAAAACAGTTATAGGGGTCAAAGGTTTTTTAAAGTTTTTATTTTTCAAAGGGATTCTGTCACCTCTTTTTACCCTATAGAGATGCGGACATGCTAGATTGCCGCTAGCATGTCCGCAATATACCTACTGAGTGTAAAAAATGATTTTATATACATGTAAATCAGCCTGGTAAGGAGCCCAAGGGGCTGGACTAACCGCTCTGGAGCCCAGCCACGCCCCCCGTTAAGGAGCCCAGAATCTCCTCCTTCCTCACAAAGTCAGATTGCCGTAATCTCGCAATGCACAAGCTCGTACATGCACAGGGAAGGAACACTATACCGGCACTCGTGCATTGCGAGATTACGGCAGTTCTTCTCAATTATTTTCTGTCATGCCCCCCCTAGGAAGAAGAAAACATTTCGCGCCCCCCCCCCCCCGCGCCACTGTAAATATTTGTCTATAAAATTATAAAGTTATAAGTACACCAATCTCCCCACAGGCGAGGGCCATTAACCCATTAACACCCCCCCCCCATATCATGTGCAGACACCGTTAACCAACTCCCCCTCCCCAATCATGTGCAGGGTCCAGGCTTCCCCCCTCCCCCCAAATCATGTGCAGGCTCTCTCCCCCCCAAAATCATGTGCAGGCTCCATTAACCCCCCTCCCCAAATCATGTGCAGGCTCCATTAACCCCCCTCCCCAAATCATGTGCAGGCTCTATTAACCCCCCTCCCCAATCATGTGCAGGCTACATTAACCCCCCTCCCCAAATCATGTGCAGGCTCCATTAACCCCCTCCCCAATCATGTGCAGGCTACATTAAACCCCCCAATACTTACCTCCCTGGAGCGCTGGATGCAGGCCTCTTCCGGCCTGTGTCCCCGCTCTGCACTCTGCTCAGGCGGCGCGATGACGTCATCGCGCCGGCTGAACCGCTCTGATAGGCTGCCGGTACAAGGCCCGCAGCCTATCAGAGGAGCAGGGGAGGGAGACGCCTCTCCCTCCACTGCCGCACAGCACAGCGATCTGTATCGCTGTCCAGAGGACGGCGATACAGATCACTATGGAGATGAACGCTTCCACAGTGGAAGCGTTCATCTCCTGTCACCTGGAGCCCCCCTTTACGGAGCCTCGCGCCCCACTATTTGAGAAACACTGGATTACAGCAATCTGACTTTGTGAGGAAGGAGGAGATTCCTGGATACAGGCGGTGCTGGGCTCCTTCACAGGGGGCGTGGCTGGGTGCCTTCACAGGGGGTGTGGCTGGGCGCCTTCACAGGGGGCGTGGCTGGGCTCCAGAGTGGTTAGTCCAGCCCCTTGGGCTCCTTACCAGGCTGATTTACATATATATAAAATCTTTTTTACACTCAATAGGTATATTGCGGACATGCTAGCGGCGATCTAGCATGTCCGCATCTCTATAGGGTAAAAAGAGGTGACAGAAGATGAACTGTATAAATGTGGTGTCGCTGTAATCATACTGACCCGGAGAACGGAGGAAACAGGTCGGCTTTACTGCATTGAGAATGCCGTAAAAATGAAACCCATATAACTGTGGCAGAATTTTTTTTCCAATTCCACCCCATTTTTAATTTTTTTCCTGGCTGCCCATTACCTCGTAGTGAATATTTAAGTTAAACATGTCTGGCAAAAAACAAGCCCTCATATGTGTATATAAACAAAGAAATATAGTAAAGAAAAAGGCCCTGTCCTAAAAGGGTTAAAAATGACAGGAACATTTTTGATGAAACCACTGGTGTCAAAGCCACGCCCAAACTACACCCACTTTTTTTCACACATCTGTGTAAAAGTGGTTGGTATATTTTTTGGGGGAAAGGTAGTAATCCTACTGTGGGGCGAGTCACACATATGAACTCTTACGGATCCGCATTACTGCCCGCATGGGAGTGAGAAAAATACGGAAACTCACGGGAAAGCCCTATGGGCGGTGTTTACGTCAGACCCGCCCATTTTTGGCAGCCGAATTTGTAGGGTCTGACACTGAAAATCAGGGACAGCCCCTTCTGTCTCGCGCGCCTAGTACTAGAATGCCAAGATCTAAGACTCTACCTACAGCCACACAGCCCGGGGCTTCACTCCTCCCACACACGTGACTGATCACATGGACATGACGTCATCAAAAGGCCTTTAGCGAGGCGCTTAACATAAATGCGACTGATCACGTGGTTATGACGTCATGAAAGGTCCTTAGCACCCCCCACGTAGTCTCACTTCGCGTGCTTATGACAAGGTGAGGATCAGCGGTATGTTACTGGTGTATGTACTGGGACCGCTGGTTTCCAGTGTCAGGCGGTAGTCACAGGGCTCCAGAGCAGTGCGCAGCCTCTGTACAGAAGAGGGTGACTGGGCAGCTTCAGAACATTGCTGTGTGCCCCAGGGGCTGGCGTCAGTGGAGGTTACAGGCGATAGAGGATAGATGATGTCCCACTCAGCTGGTGAACACATGTAGTGACTTCACATATGGGGAACTTTCCATGGTTAGCTGTAAAACTGTTCTGAAAGGGTTATTTGGATTAGAGCCAGTTATCCCCTATATCTGCCTGGTGAGGGTCTGACCACTGGGCCCCCCACTAATCACATGAAGAGGGGATCCTGTGCCCCCCAGTATGATTGCAGTGGCAGTAGTTTGCACAGTACCACGCCATTCATTCTGTATGGGCCCTCCAGAGATGGCAGAGGGCTGTACTCTACCTCCGGCGGTCCCATACAGGTGAATATCATCTGGTGCAGGGATGCCAAACCTAACTCCCACCATGCCTTGCTGTAGGCTGTCTGGGCATGCTGGGAGTTGTAGTTTTGCAACAGCTGGAGGGCTGCAGGTTGGGCCTCCCTGTTCTGATGCAATGTTCCTCAGCTCCAGTCCTCAGGACCCACCTGCCGGTCATACTTTTAGGGTTTCCTTAGTATTGAGCATCAGGACTTGCCACAGGTATTCATTCTGTGGGATATCCTCAAATCCTGACCGGCAGGTGACCGCTGAGGACTGGTACGGGGGAACACTGATGTAGTGGATTGGGGGTGTTTTGTCACTGTGATTTTGTAGTGAAAAGATCACAGAGAGGCACGGAGCAGTATCTATCATCCAAATGAGCGCAGGAGGAGCAGTGGGAGCCAGCAATCACCTCTGCTGTCCGGCTGCGATTTTAACAGGACGAGGAGAATGATGGCACTGCCACACTGCAGACATTTCTGTGACAGGGAAGGGATTTGTCGTTGTGCAACTTATTTTTTTGCTTTGTACGGTGTTTTGTTCGTTGAGCAAAAAAAAAAAAAAAAACGCTTAAAGGGATTCTCCAGTCTTTAGTGAGAATCATCCCACGTGCTGAGCTGTGAAGGGAAAATAGTCTGCTCAATACTTACCCCTCTGTCACGCCACAGATGATGCTGCGGCATGATGGAGGGATAGGTGTTGACCACACTTTCATCCCTCCGCAGCTCAGCAAAGCAGAAGATTTTCACTAAAGCCTGGAGACCCCCTTAAAGATGATCTGTCAGCTCTCCAGACAAGTCTATTGTAACATTCCACTTCTTCCTCCTCCCTAGGTATAAACTCTAGAGCTGTGAGGAACTAAATCGCTGCCATCAGCATGGCGTTACAAGGTGAGCAATACCATGTCTGTTACATGCCCACCAGTTTCAGGACTTGAATTAAAGAGGGGTTTCCCATAAATAATATTTGTCACAGATCTCCAGAATAGATGATAAATGTATGATCACTGAGGGTCTGACCGCAGGTCCTAACTAGGGTAGTATCGAATTATTGATACCCAATCGATACTTTTGTACCCAGATTGATTTGATACTGGGGTTTGCCTTTTACTGATACTAGGCTGAGCTACTGCGCATCCTAGTATTAGAGAACATGGCTCTCGCTGCTCTCGGCGCACACCATGTTCTCCTCAGCAGCACAGGGGAGAAGGCGTCTCTCTCTCCCCGCCGCTGCGCCCAAAGAGGGGAGGAGAGGGGCTGTAGCCACTGCGCCACCAATAAAGATAACTAACCCATTAATTCAAATACAGGAGGCGGGTTCCGGCAGCAGAACCACATACCCAGCACCCGACCTCTATGACAAGGCGCTGCGATCCACGGCAATTAACTCCTCAAATAGTATAAAGTAAAAAAAAAAAAGTTAAAAAAACAAACACCAAAATATTGAGTTTAAATCGCCCCCTTTCCCAGCTTTACATATAGAATATATAAACAATAAATAAACATATTACATATCGCCACGCGTGAAAAGTCCAAACTATTAAAATATAAAAAAATATCTATACCAAAATAAAGACAAATCTATCGGTGTCGGCACTGCTGCCACTTGCGGGTATACTTGAGATCCAGGCGCATTTACTTGCTGTGTGTAGTGGTGCTCAGCAATGTATAGACGGTTCAAACATAAGATGTATAAGAAAACTTGCGGCACTCGCCCAGTTTCTTTGCAGCTTGTTTAGTGGAACTTTTGAATAAACAAGCTGCAAAGAGAAACTAGGTGAGTGCCGCAAGTTTTTTGCTTCTTATACAACTTATAAAAAAATATCTCCTATGGAGTGAACGCCAAAACAGGAAAAAAAAAGCGCAATTCGCCATTTTTTTGTCACCTTGTCCCCCCCCCCCAAAAAAATAGGATAGGACTGTTCTACTATAGGCCGGACATTCCATAAAATGTGAAATGCACGCGGCTTTTTGGGTTTTTTTTTTTTTTTTTTTTTTTTATGGTATCGAGTATCACAATACTTTTTTATGGTATCAAAATTTTGGTATTGTGACAACCCTAGTCCTAAACCAACCATTTGCTTGATAGCAAGGGCAGAGTTTGGTTTCATTAAAGTGGTTCTCCAGGATAAAATGTCTGACTACCACTAAACCCACATTTCCACAACTAAATACTCCCCGTTTTCGCTCTATCCCTGGCAGTCAGGATGCATGGAGCCTTGTTTTGTGCTGGCCATGAAGATGTCACGTTGACCTGGTAGGCGGTGCATTGCTGCGTGGCCTGTCGACTGCGTGTCATCAATGAGGATGCGGTGGAGGCCGATGTTTTCCTCCCCTGGAGAGACATGTCATCAGTGATGTCACTGCAGGGGGTGGAGTTTTCCTCTGTGCAGACTTCACCTTGCAGTTCTCAGAGCTGCTTTGGAAAATAAAAGATGGAATCTGGGGGAGGGGGACGCACAGACGCGGTGTCTATCAGACCACCCCTTTAATCATTTCCACATCTGCCTGAGACATACCTGCATACAGAGTTTTGCAGCAATCCGTAATTTCTATCTGGTTGCGTTATTTTTATTTTTTAAATTGAGTGTATTTGTGAGCTCCCCTCGCCTGTTGCCCGTTTTACTTCTGTGGAATGGATATGGCCGAGATCTGACAAATAAGGGCTCATGCCCACGAAGGTAAGGGCTCTGTCCCTGTATTGCACACCGCTAACAGGGAGTCCACCATATACAGGCACCAGCCGCGTGCACTCCGCGCTGCAGATGCGGATCTATTGACCCGAGTCCACGATCCACAAGATATGGCTGAAGATAGGACATTGTGTATCTTTAGCAGTGCGGAGGCACGGATTGGAAGCCCACAGAAACACTCCGAAGTGCCTCCATAGGCTTTTGGGTCCATGCCTCTGCATTGCAAAAGATAGGGTCCTGTATTTTGCAGATCACAGATCCGTTCAAGTCAATGGGTCAGCATCCGCAGCATGGAGTGCACACCGCCGTTGCAGCACGGAGCCGTAAGCTGAACTCTCCTCTGGCATGTGCTGCAAGGAGATTGGCAGATCGCTGAAATCAGCAGGTATGCTATCTGAGGGCAGCAGAAAGTGGACCACTTTGTGCATTGAGGTCATTTCAGATATATCTGTAACAATAATGTTAGACCGGCACCACACAACACTGAGCTATAGAGCTTATCTGGTTGGTTATTGGGAACTGGGAGCACTAAACATAGGAAATTCATAAAATCCTAACACTAAAGAGAATGTGTCATCAGAAAATGATGACCTATTATTAAAATGGGGTTTATTTTCTTTAGAGTTTTTGGTGTGTGTGTTTTTTTTTTTTAATGTCATTATCTACGGTAATTTAAGTAAGAGTCGAATTCCACTTTCTGGTAATTGGATTTCCAGAAGCCCCTCGTGATGGCACCACTGGAGATTATCCCTGGTGACTTTCTTGGGACAGGGACCAGAGAGGTTAAAGGCACCCCCACCAGCACCCTGCAGTGTTCTCCAGATTACTACACCAAGATGGATGTAACTGATTTATTATAACCAATAGGAAACCTTCATATGCTAAACAGAGATAGGGAGGGCATGCAAGGGTGCTAGAGTCCTGGAAATCCAATTACCGGTAAGTGTGATATAATAAGTATGAACCATAGAAAAATGAGCGATAAATCGCTTGGGTTTCTTGTCCAGCATGCTAAAAAATTATCGTTCCTTGTTAATAGATCCGTTCATATAATATGGAGTCGTCTAGCTGCTAACTGTTAGGGATGAGCGAATGAAACATCCGAAGCAGATTCGCATAAAACTTCATTAGAATTCTGTATGGAGCAGGAGCTCGTACAGTATTAGAATGTATTGGCTCCGATGAGCCGAAGTTATTACTTCGCAAAGTCTCCTGAGACTAAACTTCAGAAATTAATTTCTACTGTAAAAAAACTTTTACCAAACTCTGGTTCGGTTCCAAGGTACCACTTGGAACCGAAACCGAGTTTGGTAAAAGGCTTGTAGCCTAAAGGACAATATGTCCTCCAAGGCAAGTTTCAGCTAGAAAGAACATCCTGTCTGTTATACCAGGAAAGGATATCTGAACCCAGTGTTCAAGATTCTGAGCTATTCCAGATCCACCCATCAAATGTAAGGAATGACCCTGAGGAATGCAAAAATCTGATCCTGAAAGAAAGATGGGCTCTGAATTTAAGATGGGACATTATCTAGAACTAGCCGCCTGGTTTTAATTAAGAAAACCAACTATAGGTCAACTAATTTCAGATCCTGCCATCTTAGATGAACAAGTTCTCGATGAAGGAGATCATCTGGGGCCAAACCCCTAGAACTACAGATCTACATTTGAACTCCTATCCATTCAGCCTTCATGCCTCTGCCCCTACTTATGTCTGTCAGCAGTTTTACATAGACAAAACTGCCGACCAACCTCCATTAAAGGGATCAGTGGAGTAATATTGATGACCTATCCTGAGGATGGTCAGGGGTCTCGCCCTATTTGAAGGTTTTGTGGTTCTCATGCAAGTGCTGCTACCCCTTCATATTATCACAACCGCATAGTAGAGGACATGCAGCTAAACTAGAAGACTAAGGAGCGCTCGCTCCAGCGCCGTGACCCCTTCAACTTCATGCTGTCATGTTATTGAGGACTATTACGTCTACCAGAGTGATGATATTATTTTGTACAGCTATTCTGCCATCCTGCGCCCCATCTATATCACAACCAATGCTATTTGTCTTTGCCCATATTTTGACAGAAAGTGATGATACATGGTCTCCACCATCTGAGGCCGATCTGAAGATTCTGAGAGCACGACGCGAGCGCCAAGATAAGATTAGCAGGAGAATGGGAGATTACTTATTGAACGGATACAGAATGCTTGCGGAAAGCTGTGATGCGTGTGGGGTGAGTGAGCACCAAGCAAAGCATAGCATTTTCTTGCCTCATGATATTGTACTGACTTTTTTCCTTCTGTGCTCCCTACATATCCTATAGACTATATTATTACAGAACCGACAGAAAAAAACACTTTGCATTGCGTGTGAAGAACTTGATTCAGATACTGAAAAGGATAACCCAGGTATTTTTATTTGGATAATATTTCATACACCGTTCTTTGTAACGCCCTATTCCTACAAACCATGAACTCTATAACCATACCAGCAAACTGAAAATCCACAGTAGAAACAGGGCTGGTGAGTACAGTGCTCTACGTAAAACCACTAATGTTATCTTGGTGCCGGGCTTCCCATTTTTTCCTATCATCCACAGGTTGAAATCGTCATTTAAAAAAAAAAATGCCTAGATGTTCTTGTTTAGACTTGAGGGAATCTGGTTCGGATTGCTTTATCCGAACCCAATTCATCTGACAATGGCCTTCGGGGAGGTCTTTCTGAAGTTTCCGCAAATATGTATACTTCATGAGAATTTACAGGATTACATGATCTACCAAAGCCGTCCAATAAATTTACAGGAACCTTCCCTCCCCACTATGCTCTGCCCCACTTGTTCCTCTGTATTTCTCTCATACAAGATATTTTTCTACCATATATAAGGGAAGATAAGTGCAGTGGTATAGTGGGAGACACACATTGTGTGGGACAAGAACTGCCTGCCCAGGAGCCCATGAGACAGGATCCGGCAGTGGGGCTCAGATAAGCATCACCCCCACGCTGGGCAGGTCTGGGCCACGCTTTTAGTATTTGATAACCCCTTTAAGTATCCTATGAGGTGCAGCTTCACACTGCTCTCCCCTGCCTCCTGCTTGTTATTGCTTAGTTAGACTCAATCAGTGGTGGTCGTGCTTGCACACTATAGGAAAAAGCCTCTCTGGTGACCAGGACCATGGGAGCGCACATAGGCTTATGCTTTTTCCTATATTGTGCAAGCACGGCCACCACTGATGGATTGCAGGGTGGTCGTAACCATGGAAACAAGCAGTGTATAATCTGATGGAACAATGAATCCAGCCAGCGAAGGGAGCAATATGGATAGTAACAATACATTAGGAACTGCCTTGTATTAACTTCCTCTACACAATAAATGCCACTTACTGAAGTGAGAGGACCCCTTTAACACTCGATCATTGGCAGTAGAGCTAAATTTTATGTACAACAGGATCCCCACTGACTTGTCTGATTTACATGTCTTAAAATCTTGGGTGTAAAGTAGAACTGGCTTAGTGGTCCATAGCAACCAATCAGATTCCACCTTTCATTTTTGACAGCTCCTTTGGAAAATGAAAGGTGGAATCTGATTGGTTGCTAAAGGCAACTAAGCCAGTTCTACTTTACACCAGTTTGATAAATGACCCCATCAGTTTCTTACACTTTGTAATGTCCGATTTGTTCTTTTGCCCAATCTAGCTTCCTTTGACTAAGTTTTTTTTGTGTTTTTTTTTTTTTAGTCCTCAACCCTCAAGCTGCCCTGTCCCAGGTGCGCGAGCATCAGCTTTCTCTCCAGGAGAACCCTGTTCATGATGTCCCAGCAGCTGTTACCCCTGTGATAAAGCCCGAGTCTGGCCCTGTAGATGATGTTCCTGATCCTATAGCTTCTGCCGAGGGTGCTCTTCTAGAGAAGATGAGCTGGGCCACTCACCAGCTGAAAGAAACCAGTTCTGTGGAGTACAGCTCCCAACTGTGCACACTCATTGGCACTTGTGCCCAGAGTCTGAAGGCACTGCGAGATCTGCTACATTAAAGACTAAACCGATTTCTTATTCACAATTCCTCACCCATGTTATTTCCATTTTTCTCTGACACTCACGTATTGGCTATTGTCAGGTGTGCAATAAATATTATGTTACATATTCTTTTATTACCTCCTTTGTTTTCAGGGTGGCTCTTGCTAGCCAAGTGTTGTATTGAATGTTGTAGCTGCTTTGCAGACAAGGTACCGTATATTTATTCACATTAGAGATCACTGGATGAATACAAATAAAAGGACGCGCTCTTCACCATTTAGATGCTGCTGCTGCTTCTTTAGTCTTGTGCATTGCCACTGGCTTTACACTGTTCAGACATTGCAGGTACCTAAAGGTGTTTTTACACGGTTGTAGCTCGCTTACAGTCTAAACTTTTAGTTTGTTTCCACCTATCTCCGTCATGATTTTGGTCATTTGCACTTTCAGCACAAGTAGAGAAATAGGATGGCTGAACAGGCCTGCAGTTCTGTGAAGGAAAGGGATATGTGACTGCCAGACATCTATGGAAAAAGCAATAGGATCCGATGGCTTAAAATCCAGAATTGTATTGTCTGTTTTCCCTTCTCTGACATGGCAGGGCTCATTTAGACTGTCCCCACAGACTTGAGATTTCCCACAAATATTCAAAAGTAAGCTCCAGCTCACCGGTACCTTTTTGTACCAGATGTGCACAGTTGTAGTCCGATTTCCAACCTTTTGTAATCCACAAAGTAAAAACCAGCACCGTTCTTAAAAGATGTGATGATCCTTTATTCTTGAGTACAGCAAGCACATACAAATAATCCTGGCACCCCGACTGTAAACGCGTTTCAGACAGGCGATACTGGGTCCAGACAACCACATTGATTGAATCTACGTAAAGAACTCATGTACCATGTATTCAGCTTCTATGAGGAGGTAAGTTCTAGACTTGACAGCGGCGAATCAATGGATGTCGTATATCTGGACTTCTCCAAAGCATTTGACACCGTACCACATAAAAGGTTAGTATATAAAATGAGGATGCTCGGACTGGGAGAAAATGTCTGTAAGTGGGTAAGTAACTGGCTGAGTGACAGAAAACAAAGGGTGGTTATTAATGGTACATACTCAGATTGGGCAACTGTCACTAGTGGGGTACCTCAGGGGTCAGTATTGGGCCCTATTCTCTTCAATATATTTATTAATGATCTTGTAGAAGGCTTGCATACTAAAATATACATTTTTGCAGATGACACTAAACTGTGTAAAGTAATTAACACTGAAGAGGACAGTTTTCTGCTACAGAGGGATCTGGATTGATTGGGGGCTTGGGCAGATAAGTGGCAGATGAGGTTTAACACTGACAAATGTAAATTTATGCACATGGGAAGGAATAATGCAAGTCACCTGTACATACTAAATGGTAAAACACTCGGTAGGCAGTAGTGTCAGGCAGCTACTGCCAAGGCCAATAAGATAATGGGTTGCATCAAAAGGGACATAGACGCCCGTGATGAGAACATAGTCCTACCACTTTACAAATCACTAGTCAGACCACACATGGAGTACTGTGTACAGTTCTGGGCTCCTGTGAACAAGACAGACATAGCAGAGCTGGAGAGGGTTCAGAGGAGGGCAACTAAAGTAATAACTGGAATGAGGGATCTACAGTACCTTGAAAGGTTATCAAAATTAGGGTTATTCACTTTAGAAAAAAGACGACTGAGGGGAGATCTAATAACTATGTATAAATATATCAGGGGTC
The DNA here is from genome assembly GCA_033119425.1 of Bufotes viridis. Taxonomy (NCBI): domain Eukaryota; kingdom Metazoa; phylum Chordata; class Amphibia; order Anura; family Bufonidae; genus Bufotes; species Bufotes viridis. The sequence continues at coordinate 63,124,967 of CM065598.1, forward strand.
AGTACAGAGATCTCTCCCATCATCTATTTATCCCCAGGACTGTGACGAGGGGACATCCTCTGCGTCTGGAGGAAAGAAGGTTTGTACACAAACATAGAAAAGGATTCTTCACGATAAGAGCAGTGAGACTATGGAACTCTCTGCCTGAGGAGGTGGTGATGGTGAGTACAATAACTAGGGCCTGGATGTATTTCTGGATTGTAATAATATTACAGGTTATAGCGCGAGTTACCACAACCCGAACGCCGAACTTTTTTTTAAAGTTCGCTCATCTCTACTTAGTTAGACTCCATCAGTGGTGGTCATGCCTGCACACTATAGGAAAAAGCCTCTCTGGTGACCGGGACCATGGGAGCGCACATAGGCTTATGCTTTTTCCTATATTGTACAAGCACGGCCACCACTGATGGATTGCAGGGTGGTCGTAACCATGGAAACAAGCAGTGTATAATCTGATGGAACAATGAATCCAGCCAGCAAAGGAGGCAACATGGAGAATCACAATACATTAGTAAGTGCCTTGAGTTAACTTCCTCTACACAATAAATGCCACTTACTGAAGTGAGACAACCCCTTTAACACTCGATCATTGGCAGTAGAGTTAAATTTCATGTACAACAGGATCCCCACTGACTTGTCTGATTTACATGTCTTAAAATCTCGGGTGTAAAGTAGAACTGGCTTAGTGGTCCATAGCAACCAATCAGATTCCACCTTTCATTTTAGACAGCTCCTTTGGAAAATGAAAGGTGGAATCGATTGGTTGCTAAAGGCAACTAAGCCAGTTCTACTTTACACCAGTTTGATAAATGACCCCATCAGTTTCTTACACTTTGTAATGTCTGATTTGTTCTTTTGCCCAATCTAGCTTCCTTTGACTAAGTTTGATACTTTTTTTTTGTGTTTTGTTAGTCCTCAACCCTCAAGCTGCCCTGTCCCAGGTGCGCGAGCATCAGCTTTCTCTCCAGGAGAACCCTGTTCATGATGTCCCAGCAGCTGTTACCCCTGTGATAAAGCCCAAGTCTGGCCCTTGTGGGGAGTCGCTCTGGTAGACAGCGGTGCGGGTGCAGTATAGAGGCAAAAGGGAGTCCAGAAGGTGCAGCAAACAGTGTTTTATTCACACTTGCATCAAAAATAAACAGCGAACAGTCACTTGGTGTTAAATCACACACATCAGAAAACGTGAGGTAAAACAAAATGTCCAAACACAGGTTCTAATCACCTGGGAGGTTTTAGGTGCGGGTTCGCACCTGGCTGTCGGCCCAGCCGCAAGATAAACCACGTCAGGCTTCCAGGCCGTCTGCACTCCTCCTTGTTGGGCTCCTGCTTCCAGCCCAGAGAGCTCCACAGCACCATCTGCAGCTCCAGGACAATCACCTCCTCCACACCCAGCTGCTGGCTGTGTTATAAAGGCCCGGGAAAACCCGGCCTGGACCGTGGGGAGTAGGCACCCACCCAACTCTTTGCCTACTCCCAGTAAGAGCCGGCCCGGATTGGCTTTGCAGCCAAACTAAATAGCAAGGTGTCAAGCAGCACTAGCTGCTGCTGACACACCAAAAATCCGGCTCTTACCTCACCGAGGCCAGGAACCTCGGTGACACGTACCTCCCGTCGACCACAGTACCTTGCACCTTACCACATACCCCCCTTTGTTCAACCCTGAGGGGTGAACACATGTGAGGCAGTGGACGCGGGACAGGGCATCTGCGTTACCCTGCAAGCGGCCTGCCCTGTGTTCCACGGAGAACTTGAAGTTCTGCAGGGATAGGAACCACCTGGTGACCCGAGCATTCCTCTCCTTGGCCTGGCTCATCCACTTGAGAGGGAATGGTCGGTCACCAGACGGAACCTCCTCCCTAACAGGTAGTAGCGGAGAGATTCGAGTGCCCACTTGATAGCCAGGCACTCCCTCTCCACTATGCTATACCTGGTCTCGGCGGGACTGAGCTTACGGCTCAGGAAGACAACGGGATGTTCTTCCCCGTTGACCTCCTGAGACAGTACAGCACCGAGGCCTACCTCCGAGGCGTCGGTCTGTACGACAAACTCCCTGTTGAAGTCGGGTGTCACCAAAACCGGGGACCCACACAGGGCCGACTTCAACGCGGAGAAAGCCTCCTCCGCCTTCTCACTCCAGCTAACCTTCCCAGACTTTCGCCCCTTCAATAGGTCTGTCAACGGCGCTGCTATTGTGGCAAAGTGGGGCACAAACCGCATGTAGTACCCTACAATTCCCAGGAAGGACTTTACCTGCCTGGTAGTGACCGGTCGGGGCCAGTTACGTATGGCCTCTACCTTAGTTACCTGCGGCTTGATGACTCCCGCCCAATAACATATCCCAGATATTTGGTCTCTTCCAACCCAATCGCACACTTCTTTGGATTGGCGGTTAGTCCAGCTTTCCTCAGGGCATCCACTACCGCCTGCACTTTGGGCAAATGGCTTTCCCAGTCGGTGCTGTGGATGATTACATCATCTAAGTAGGCCGAAGCGTACCGACGGTGCGGTCGCAGCACAATATCCATTAACCTTTGGAAGGTGGCGGGGCGCCATGCAGGCCAAAGGGTAACACCTTGTAATGATACAGGCCCTGCGGAGTAACAAAGCGGTTTTTCCTTGGCCGCCTCCGTTAAGGGTACTTGCCAGTATCCTTTAGTGAGGTCTAGCACAGAGAAATAACGGGCTTGCCCTAAATTTTCAACAAGCTCGTCTACCCGGGGCATGGGATACGCATCAAACTTGGACACTTCATTTAACTTGCGAAAATCGTTGCAGAACCGCAGCGTCCCATCCGGCTTGGGTATTAGAACTATGGGACTTGCCCACTCACTTTTCGACTCCTCAATGACATCGAGCTTCAACATTAATTGCACTTCCTCCGCGATGGCCCGTCGCCGAGCCTCAGGTACCTGGTATGGTTTTAACCGGATCTTGGCCTGAGGCTCAGTGAGCGATGTCATGTTGGATGAGAGACGTGCGGCCAGGGAGGTCCGAGAACACATCCGTGTTCCGACTGATGAACTCCTGACTTCCTGAACTTGTTTGGAAGACAGGCTGTCTGCAATTTTACCGTGGCTACCGCTCGCAGGCCTCGAACTGTGGGGCTGGACCCTTCTCACCCAGAAGCCCTGGCCGGGGCTGTTGTCGTCGGCCGTGTCCCTGTCTTTCCACGGCTTCAGTAAATTCACGTGGTACACCTGCTCCGGCTTGCGCCGCCTGGCTGGTGTACCTTGTAATTTACTTCCCTACCTTCTCGATCACCTCATAGGGGCCCTGCCACCTAGCTAGGAACTTGCTGTCAAGGGTGGGTACCAGAACCAAAACCCGATCTCCTGGATTGAAGTCCCGTACCCGAGCCTGACGATTATACACCCTACTCTGGGCTTGTTGCGCTGCCTCCATATGCTCCCGGACCAGCGGCAACACCCTTTCCATCCGTTCCTGCATCTGGGTGACATACTCAATGACACTTTTGTGGGGGACAGGCTGTTGTTCCCACGCTTCCTTGGCGATATCCAACAGGCCCCGAGGGTGTCTGCCATAAAGCAGTTCGAAGGGCGAGAACCCAGTAGAGGCCTGGGGCACCTCTCGCACTGCGAACATGAGATAGGGCAGAAGCAGGTCCCAGTCCTTCCCATCTCTAGACACCACCCTTTTTAACATATTTTTGAGAGTTTGGTTAAACCTTTCGACAAGACCGTCCGTTTGCGGATGGTAAACGGACGTCCACAATTGCTTTATACGCAATAATTTACACAGTTCCCTCATAACTTTGGACATAAAAGGGGTCCCTTGGTCTGTCAGAACCTCTTTTGGCAGGCCCACACGGGAAAACATTTCCATTAACTCTTTGGCAATGAGCTTAGCTGAGGTATGTCGCAGAGGCACCGCCTCCGGATACCGAGTGGCATAGTCGAGAACTACCAGAATGTGTTGGTGGCCCCTGGCAGAACTTTGGTACAGGCCCAATTAGATCCATAGCGATTCGCTCAAACGGGACCTCAATAATTGGAAGAGGTACCAGAGGACTACGAAAATGTGGCTGGGGGCTATTTATCTGACAGGTGGGACAGGACTTACAATAATTTTCTACCTCCTTGAACACACTGGGCCAATAAAACCGCTGCAGTATGCGGTCCTGCGTTTTCTGCCACCCCAGGTGTCCCCAAGAACATGTTGGTGGGCAAGCTCCATGACCAGCTTGCGATACGCTGTGGGCACCACCAACTGTTCAACAGGCTCACCTCGGATTTGGTTCACCCGATACAACATATCCTGAAGAACAATGAATCGCGGAAACATTAATTCAGCCCCAGGTTTCTGGGGTTTACCATCAATTATTACGACACTTTCCCAGGCCCTGGTTAGGGTTTGGTCCCGGTGTTGTGCGGTCCCAAAATTTTCCCGGAGACATTGAGGTCTGCCAACTCAGGTCCCGGTGGCAAGTCCTCCGTGTCTCCCACCATTACACTCAGTGGGGTTGTCTCCCCCTCTACCGCTGGAGCAGTGGTCACCCCTACCGCTGGCCCTTCAGACTCGGGCTCCCAGGGTTCTGGCCTTCCAGTGGTATCAGGCCACTCTCCTAGGGTTACCCCTGTCTCGGGTCCATCAGACAGTTTTATCGCCGGCCACAGTGCCGGGAAACCTGGGAAGTCCCTCCCAAGTATCAGTTCATGTGGGAGTTTAGCAGCGACAGCCACCTCGTGGGTCCACTTACCAGCCGCTGTGGACAAAGTCACTAGTGCAGTGGGGTAGTCTTTTAGGTCTCCGTGGATGCACAGGACCCCGATTTTACGGCCGGTATACTCCGCCGGCCGTACCAGGGCAGCCCTTACCAGGGAGACTAGACTCCCGGAGTCCAGCAGGGCCACCGCCAGAGAATCTCCCACCTCTACCTGACACAGGTGGTTATTGTCCTGCACCTCACGGGTGCCAGTTGCGCACAGCTTCCGTGCATACAGGGAGTGGCGCCCCCGTAGATTCACATCCATCGGCTCATCCCGATGCGGACAGTCGGCCCTGATGTGGCCTGGCTCCTGACACCTCCAGCATACCACGGGAGGCGGATCCGCAGGGGGTACATTCCGTGCAGGCCTCTCTGTCGCCGGACGTCGGAACTGGGGCGGAGGCCTCCGGGGTTTGACTGACCCCTTCCCAGCAAGACTCCCCTGCAGGTTTCTGGTGGCCTCGTAACGCTCCACCAGGTCGACCATCTCCAGGGCATTAGTGGGGGATACCTGGCCAATCCAGTGCTGAAGGGGGTAAGGCAGGGCCCTCCAGAACATGTCGGCCAGCAGACGGTCCATCATAGCAGTTGGACTTAGAACATCAGGCTGCAGCCACTTTTGCATCCTGTGCAGCAACTCATAGTATTGCGGCCTGGCGGGTTCAGCCGTTTTTAAGTCCCACTGGTGGACCCGCTGAGCCCGGACCAACACGTTTACCCCCAGTCTGGCCAGGATCTCCCCCTTCACCGTGGGATAATCAGCAGCCTGGTCATCTGCTAAGTCAAAAAATACTTGCTGGGGTCCAGACGCCAGGAACGGAGCGACGACCTCCGCCCACTGTTCTCGGGTAATTTCTCCCTCACGGCCACCTTCTCGAACACCGCCAGATAGGTCTCCACATCATCCGAGGGGTCATCTTAGGGATCGCTGCACGGACGGCTTTCCGGGCATCGTGGACGTGGTGGGACGCTCCTGCAGCTTGTAACGCCATCACGTGCTGTAGCAGTAGCTGGTTGGTCTCCCGCTGCTGCACGTTAGCCTCTATGAGAGCTTTCACAGCCGCCTCCATTTTGTCAGGGAACACAGGCTGCAACTTTGCCGGCCGAATATAGGACATCCAGTCGTGCCCAGCAAAAACAAACTTCGGCGTTCACGCCAGCCTCACTGCGCATGCCCGCATCCGACACCAAATGTGGGGAGTCGCTCTGGTAGACAGCGGTGCGGGTGCAGTATAGAGGCAAAAGGGAGTCCAGAAGGTGCAGCAAACAGTGTTTTATTCACACTTGCATCAAAAATAAACAGCGAACAGTCACTTGGTGTTAAATCACACACATCAGAAAACGTGAGGTAAAACAAAATGTCCAAACACAGGTTCTAATCACCTGGGAGGTTTTAGGTGCGGGTTCGCACCTGGCTGTCGGCCCAGCCGCAAGATAAACCACGTCAGGCTTCCAGGCCGTCTGCACTCCTCCTTGCTGGGCTCCTGCTTCCAGCCCAGAGAGCTCCACAGCACCATCTGCAGCTCCAGGACAATCACCTCCTCCACACCCAGCTGCTGGCTGTGTTATAAAGGCCCGGGAAAACCCGGCCTGGACCGTGGGGAGTAGGCACCCACCCAACTCTTTGCCTACTCCCAGTAAGAGCCGGCCCGGATTGGCTTTGCAGCCAAACTAAATAGCAAGGTGTCAAGCAGCACTAGCTGCTGCTGACACACCAAAAATCCGGCTCTTACCTCACCGAGGCCAGGAACCTCGGTGACACGTACCTCCCGTCGACCACAGTACCTTGCACCTTACCACACCCTGTAGATGATGATCCTGATCCTATAGCTTCTGCCGAGGGTGCTCTTCTAGAGAAGATGAGCTGGGCCACTCACCAGCTGAAAGAAACCAGTTCTGTGGAGTACAGCTCCCAACTGTGCACACTCATTGGCACTTGTGCCCAGAGTCTGAAGGCACTGCGAGATCTGCTACATTAAAGACTAAACCGATTTCTTATTCACAATTCCTCACCCATGTTATTTCCATTTTTCTCTGACACTCAAGTATTGGCTATTGTCAGGTGTGCAATAAATATTATGTTACATATTCTTTTATTACCTTCTTTGTTTTCAGGGTGGCTCTTGCTAGCCAAGTGTTGTATTGAATGTTGTAGCTGCTTTGCAGACAAGGTACCGTATATTTATTCACATTAGATATCACTGGATGAATACAAATAAAAGGACGCGCTCTTCACCATTTAGATGCTGCTGCTGCTTCTTTAGTCTTGTGCATTGCCACTGGCTTTACACTGTTCAGACATTGCAGGTACCTAAAGATGTTTTTACACCGTTGTAGCTCGCTTACAGTCTAAACTTTAGTTTGTTTCCACCTATCTCCGTCATGATTTTGGTCATTTGCACTTTCAGCACAAGTAGAGAAATAGGATGGCTGAACAGGCCTGCAGTTCTGTGAAGGAAAGGGATATGTGACTGCCAGACATCTATGGAAAAAGCAATAGGATCCGATGGCTTAAAATCCAGAATTGTATTGTCTGTTTTCCCTTCTCTGACATGGCAGGGCTCATTTAGACTGTCCCCACAGACTTGAGATTTCCCACAAATATTCAAAAGTAAGCTCCAGCTCACCGGTACCTTTTTGTACCAGATGTGCACAGTTGTAGTCCGATTTCCAACCTTTTGTAATCCACAAAGTAAAAACCAGCACCGTTCTTAAAAGATGTGATGATCCTTTATTCTTGAGTACAGCAAGCACATACAAATAATCCTGGCACCCGACTGTAAACGCGCTTTCAGACAGGCGATACTGGGTCCAGACAACCACATTGATTGAATCTACGTAAAGAACTCATGTACCATGTATTCAGCTTCTATGAGGAGGTAAGTTCTAGACTTGACAGCGGCGAATCAATGGATGTCGTATATCTGGACTTCTCCAAAGCATTTGACACTGTACCTCATAAAAGGTTAGTATATAAAATGAGGATGCTCGGACTGGGAGAAAATGTCTGTATGTGGGTAAGTAACTGGCTGAGTGACAGAAAACAGAGGGTATTAACGGTACACACTCAGATTGGGTCACTGTCACTAGTGGGGTACCTCAGGGGTCAGCATTGGGCCCTATTCTCTTCAATATATTTATTAATGATCTTGTAGAAGGCTTGCATAGTAAAATATACTATTTTTGCAGATGACACTAAACTGTGTAAAGTAATTAACACTGAAGAGGACAGTTTTCTGCTACAGAGGGATCTGGATTGATTGGGGGCTTGGGCAGATAAGTGGCAGATGAGGTTTAACACTGACAAATGTAAATTTATGCACATGGGAAGGAATAATGCAAGTCACCTGTACATACTAAATGGTAAAACACTCGGTAGGCAGTAGTGTCAGGCAGCTACTGCCAAGGCCAATAAGATAATGGGTTGCATCAAAAGGGACATAGACGCCCGTGATGAGAACATAGTCCTACCACTTTACAAATCACTAGTCAGACCACACATGGAGTACTGTGTACAGTTCTGGGCTCCTGTGAACAAGACAGACATAGCAGAGCTGGAGAGGGTTCAGAGGAGGGCAACTAAAGTAATAACTGGAATGAGGGATCTACAGTACCTTGAAAGGTTATCAAAATTAGGGTTATTCACTTTAGAATAAAGACGACTGTGGGGAGATCTAATAACTATGTATAAATATATCAGGGGTCAGTACAGAGATCTATCCCATCATCTATTTATCCCCAGGACTGTGACTGTGACGAGGGGACATCCTCTGCGTCTGGAGGAAAGAAGGTTTGTGCACAAACATAGAAAAGGATTCTTCACTGTAAGAGCAGTGAGACTATGGAACTCTCTGCCTGAGGAGGTGGTGATGGTGAGTACAATAAAGGAATTCAAGAGGGGCCTGGATGTATTTCTGGAGTGTAATAATATTACAGGCTATAGCTACTAGAGATGGGTCGTTGATCCAGGGAGTTATTCTGATTGCCTGATTGGAGTCGGGAAGGAATTTTTTTCCCCTTAAGTGGGGAAAATTGGCTCTACCTCACAGGGGTTTTTTGCCTTCCTCTCGATCAACTTGTAGGAAACAGGCCGAACTGGATGGACAAATGTCTTTTTTCGGTCTTATATACTATGTTACCACTATTAATGTATGTTTTCACACTTATGTGCCTTTTTCTTTTGAATCTCGTTTGGGTTTTGCTGCGCTCTCAGCGAGGCCTTGGAGGCGATGTCCTCTCAATATAGTTCTTATATGGTTTTCACCACATATGTGGCCTCAGATGCATTACTTTGACAGTGCAGCTCACCCATGAGTTTCTTTTTGTTTTATGGGTTAGGTTTGACTAAGCACACTGTTCATAAATAGTTTTTTTTTTCCCCCAAAACCAATTGTTTTAAACACTTCCCAAACTATATAATAGCCTTTTATGGCTAATCGGACTTGGTTGTCAGTAATATCATATTCAGAATTAATGTTGACACGGGCACACTGCATTGTGTGCGCAAGCAAGGTTTTTAATTTTCACTATGTATTATATTGCTTTGTGCTGCTGGTCCGGAATCCATGTTTTACATGTTGCCACAAGTATCTGGCTCCACAAGTTAAATAAACCAGCAGTACTAGCTCATTGTTTGTAATGATAAAGGACATGTCGTTTGTCCGAAACGCGTTTACAGTCAGGGTGCCGTGATTTGTATGTGCTTGCTGTACTCAAGAATAAAGGATCGTCACAACTTTTAAGAACGGTGCTGGTTTTCACTTTGTGGGTTCCTGTGAATATGGCAGGTATTAATATGCCTTCTTTTTAAATGGAAGGCCTAGAATTAGAGTAATTAGATGTAAAGCTGTGTTTTTGGTACAGACTTTTCATGCCTCACCCCAACAGGGGACACTTAAAAACATCAAGGCCTAAGAAGCATTCAAAATAGATTATATTAAAGAATATGATGTAATTCACTACAAAGACAGAAACACATTCCAGCATATCCACATACGGTAGATCATAAAGTCATAAATGGAAACCTCGTCAAATGAGAGAAAAAGTGATAAACTAAGAGAGACACCCCAACAATGCAGAATTGGCTGCAGAAAGCTTTTCATAAACCAGTAGGGACCGGAGACCTACAAAGAGCTTGTCCTGGCCGATACAGATGAGCGAGAAGGCCCCACATATCGTCTTAATGATGGTACCTGTGGGGACTTGACTCCCATTGTTATCTGCAAGGACAATCTCCTTTTTTAGGATCTGTTCTTATTTTCTGAACATACAATGCGGTGCAGTCGTTAATGTATGCTTCTCTGCTCCGGCTGTTTTTAAGCTGTAGGTACAAACCTGTTTGGCACCTGGGAGTAATTTGTGTTACTCCTCTACCACAATTATAATTTAACTTCCACAGACCCGATTATAAGTCAGTGGGGTCTGTCATGTGATGGATCACAATGGAGGCCACTATGCAAGTGTCAATATGGCATATGTTTGTAGCGGAGATGAGTCAGTTTTTTTTTATGTTTGTTTTAGAGCACACACTGTGCCTGTTTTCTTTGTGAAGACCATACAGCAGGGTGTGTGAGCACCTTGTGATAGCTGAAATGAATGGAATTGTAATAATGTATAACATTACATCAGTCTCCAGTGATGGAGTACAGCCATCTGCTCCAGAAGTCAAAGAATTACAGTGCATACAGAGACATTTCTGAGATTAGAGTACTGCTATCGTGCCACGTCTATGCCCCCGGATGTACAGCCGTGATCTACATCAAAGGGTTTTATATAATTAATGCTTGCTCACTAAATAAGTTAATATACTGTATTTTTCGCTCCATAAGACGCAGGATACAGAAGAGGAAAATAAGAAAAACATTTTTTCATCAGAACCCCCAATTCTCAAGAGACCTCAGATCAGACGCCCAAGATCATTCAGACCTCAGATCAGACATAAAACAGTAAATTAATTTACCTCTCCTGCTCTGGACAGCACTGCCACTCTGCAGATCTGGGGGTCTCTTCTGCACTCACCACAGTGTCAGGTCCTGACACTGTAGACAATCAGGACATAGTGCAGCGCAGCACCTCAAAGAAGACCAGGGAGCCGTGAGAACAGCCAGCTCTAGCAGCGCTCACCAATCCCCACACCTCCTGCATACTAATGACTGCGTCTTTAATGCAAACGCTCATTAGTATTCGTTCCATAAGACGCACTGCCATTTTCCCCTACTTTTGGGGGAAGAAAATGTGTCTTATGGAGTGAAAAATACAGTACTTTGTCTCAATTCCTCACCATTTCCAAGATATTTGTTTGCTGTTAGTCAATGAGAATGCTGCTTTTTACATCCAGAGGCTGAAACCCGTACCTAGCTAGGCCTGCTCTCTGCTGGGAAGTTGTATCCCGCCTAGGGAAAGCTCTGTAAGTTAAAGAGGTTATCCTGGAAAAGATAATGATGACTTATCCTCAGAATAGGTCATCATTATCAAATTAGCAGGGGTCCAAGTCCTAGCATCCCTGCTGATCAGCTGTTTCAGGGAGCTGCTGCGCTCACCGGAGCTCTGTTAAGCGATGCAGGCTCTCAGCAGCTTTCCAAGGACAGCGCCGTATATCATATAGTGGCAGTGCTTGGTATTGCAGCTTAGCCCTATTGACTTGAATGGGGCTGAGCTGCAACTAGGCCAGTGATTTCACTAGCCTGGGATAGGCCACAGCGCTAAGGGCCTCCTCTAATAGCTGATCAGAGGGGGTTCCTGGTGTTGCACCCCTGCAGATCTGATAATGATGACCTATCCTGAGGATAAGTCATAAATATATTTTCCTGGATAACCCTTTTAGGGTCCATTCACACATCCGCGGATCCGCAACACACCCAGCCGGCACCCCCCATAGAAATGCCTATTGTCCGCAAGCTGCGGACAAGAATAGGACATGTTCTATCTTTTGCGAGCCGTGGACCGGAAGTTCAGGGCCGCGCTCCGCAAATGCGGACACGGAGAGCACAGAATGTGCTCTTCACGTCTTGGCCCATTGAGAATGAATGGGTCCACACACGTTCCGCAGAATTAAGGAACGGATGCGGCCCCATTTGCGGACATGTGAATGGGGCCTTAAACAACCTGAACTCCTGGTTAGTATTGTCTAGACTGGATACATTTGTATCCAGGGAGCAGGACTTTTGAATGTAATTAAGAATTTTCTCAGTTACCGACAACAGGAGCCTATTGATCATGGTCTTAGGGGGTACGACCAGGCCTGGAGTGGGGCCCACAGCACAGCCACTCACAGTCTAGCAGCAGAAGTCTCCACTTCAGTCTTGCTTCCCTTGAATGCACAGCTCTGGAGTCCATTATAACGCCCTGTATACCAATGAGGTGGCTAGCGTGTATTGGGAGCCATCCCATCTCAGACATCAGGGCAGCAGGCTTGCATGCAGGTAATTCTCTGGAGTCCAGCGCAAGCGTCAAAGTTTCACTGTCTGGAGACTGTCAGGATGTGCTGGGAAAACGTTTGCTAGAGCTGCGGACCTGTTGCTCAGGTGTTGTGATCAATATTCAGGTCTACAGTGACGTTCCTACAACACTCTGCAGATAGCATATTGAAATACACTACCGCACTGCACATTCACAGTATTATCTGTTTTTCTGATCCAAGTTAAAAAAAATTTCTTCTAAATTTACTGTAAAATGCTTCTTACTTGTAACAGATCATTGGTATTCTCCCATTAGCTCAATAGTTTTCTCTAGATGCTTGATTTCATGTCTAATGAATTGCACATTTGAAGAAATTCCTGTCCATAGTTAATAATGATTGTGAAGAATACATTTTTTATGTATGTAGAGATGAGCTGGAAGCTGATGAGATGAAAGGTTCTCAGCAGGAGTAAGATAAAATCCAAGTTTATTGTAAATCCATTTAAAATACAGGAAGTGTGCCACTTACGTGTTTCTGGCACGCCCTTAATCATTGCATCTTGTATGTACAGATGAGCAAGAAGTAAGTGTGTCCCCACTGGTGTACATACAGGGGGTCACAGTTGCGACTGGGCCCGACACTCCAGGGGGCCCGGCCACCTGTGGACACCTGGCCCCTGCAGTAGTGCTGTACCGTGTGTGGTCTCTTTAGAATTTACATTGTAGGCCATGGCCGCGCCACCGCCAGGCCCCATTGGACTTATGCCACATTCTGTGCGCGGGGGGCGGAGCATATGTTGCCTGTGGGCCCGCCCATGTGTCCACCCGCAGCAGAAAGTTGCGTGATTCTTTTTGCTGGCGGCGGTAACTGTGGTCAACAGCAGGAAACCTCCCAGAAGTGCGTGCCATTCCGCGTGGGTCGGAATTGTCTCCCCTCTCTGGCCCAGAAACAAGGTAAGCCAAAGGGAGGGGGGCATCAAAAAAAAGTATTTGTTATGTGTATTCCTCATGTGCTGCCCGCCTGCTCCATACCCCCTCTCTGTGCAAGCCCCTCTGCCCTGTGTGCAGCCCCTTCACATCCCCCCCGTGTTCAGCCCCTTCACCTCCCCTTGTGCAGCCCCTGTTTCCCCCACTGTGAGAAGTAATTGCCCTGTTGCCCACTCCTGGATCCGCTGCTGGAGTCCCATTAAATTCACAGCTATTTCAATTACAGTAAACACTCAAATGAGAATTATAGCATGGGTCTGTACATGTACATACCTCCCAGCTCTTGCCCCTGGCAAATCGCGCAGAGGTAGAGCTTGGCAGGACAGCAGGATTGCCATCCAAAATCTGCCTGTCCCGCACAAAGCGGTACTGTTGCGAGGCATGTTGGGTGAATGGTAGGGGGGGGGGGGCGAAGGGGAGGGGGCCCCATGGATCAGTTTCGCATCGGGACCCCACGGATTGTGTGTACGCCACTGTGTGTGTCAAAGGTATATGCAGGATTTTCTCTTAGAGAGGTTGAGAAAAATTCATTAGAAAGCTTTGGCTGGATTTAAAGTATTGAGCATACTGCATTACCCCCTTCCCCCACCATCAGCTCCAATTACAGCAGGCTAAGCTATGGACGTGGCTGCTGATGATCAGGGAGTAAGGTTCCTAGTCTCCTCTTCTGGAGCGGAGACTGGGATTCCTTTCTCCCTGGACAGCAGCAGCCGCATCCTCTGCTCAGCAAAATCTTCTATACTAGCCGATCTGTCCTAGCACCGCCATGACAGGAGAGGACGGTAGTATTAGTCAGCAAGTCTTCTCTCGTATTGCTAGGACAGGCAGGGCAGACTGAGGAGAGGATGTGACTGCCAATCTTCAGGGAGGAATGAGTAGTAGACTGCTGGACTGTACACAGTCTCCAAATAATAAAGTCCTACAATCCCCATGTAATACGGGGACAAAATATTATACAATACAATGTAATACAATATACGAGGACCACACTATGACCACCTATTACTACCAGTGTCTGAATAATACCAACATACTGCCACCAAATAATACCTCTACACCCAGACCACATATTACCACTAGGATAGTGACTGCATAAAACCACCATGCAGAAACAAGATAGTGGCGCTCTAATAGACCAGTTCTACACAGGCACTGTGCATGTAAGTGTACACAGTAGAGTTAAATTCAGTACGTCTTACCACACTGGACCACCATGACGACTTCTTCCGACCATGACTAGTCTCTGCAGAATTTGTTGCCTAGACATCTATGGATCCTAGCTTTTCCAGCACCCTCTACACAAGCTTCCTATGGTGCTGCATTGGGTGCCCCATAACTATACTCACAATAAAAAAATAATTAGTGCCAAACAGTGCCCCAGACAGTAGTAATGATAATCACACAATCGCCATAACAGTGCCCTCCTTTCTGCCTCATACAGTAATAGTGACACTCACACACAAGGTGTGTCCTTTGTACCCACCACACAGTTAAAGTTAAATAAAAAGCCCCAGTCCCATGATGAACAAGACAGTTTTAGTGGCATGGTGCAGGTGGATGCAATGAGGTCACTACATTGTGCCTTCCTGAGTCCAGTTCTGTAGCAGCAAGAAGGCAGAAAGGCGCCCATAGGGTTAATATGTCAAGGTGCCACAATCATCATGATTTTGCTTGCTGGACAAAGCAGTAGAGTTGTAGAAGAACAAAACGGAGGGGGGCGTGGCCTGGCTGCCATGGAGTAAAGACGTGTGGTAGAGAGCTCTCCCGCAATCCTGAAACATCCTGACTCCCTCAACTACTAAAAGACATGCGAATCGGCACATCATAAAGGGCAAGGACCCCTAAAAGATCTCCCACAAGTGTGGCAGCGAGGGAAGCGGCTGGAGGGAAGCGCTTCCAACTTACCACCAGACAGGCAAAGTGCGGCCATAGCCAGGACCGCAAAGGGGAGAGCGCGGCACATGCAGGTAGACTCCAGATCTGGACTAAGCTGTCGCAGGCGCAGAGGTAAGGTGGGGCAATCCTGATCGGAGGGAAGGAGAGAAAAGGAGGAGGTGCGGCCTGGGGTCAAAAGGAGTCGGCGGCCATCTTCTTTATAACGCCACGAGGCCGCCTTGGCGGCACCCGGAGCCTGAGAGCGAGAGGAGAGAATCCTCAGCCTATATATTACAAGCTATCTGGGCTGCAGAGAAACGATAAAATTATCTGGGGAGACAACAAATGAACTGGGAGGCATAGTCTGGGTACTAAGGGTACTTTTACATTTGCGTCGCCTTAACTGCCTGCCTGATCAGGCAAACTGTATGCAAACGCATGTCATTTTTTTCTAAATGATCAGGTCAGAAAAATGCATTGCAATGCCAGATCCATTTTTCTGGTGTCATCCGGCAAAACGGATCCGGTATTTATTTTTTTCATATTTTTAAAGGTCTGCGCAGACCGAAATGCCGTAACCGTCATTGCGGTATTTTTAATGCCGGATCCGGCACTAATGCATTGTAATGGAAATAATGCAGAATCTGGCATGTGTTCCGGAATTTTGGACGGAGATAATACCGCAGCATGCTGCGGTATTATCTCCGGCCAAAACGCCATTCAGTGACTGAACTGAAGACATCCTGATGCATCTTGAACGGATTTCTCTTCATTTAGAATGCATTAGGATATAACTGAAGCATTTTTTCCGGTATTGAGCCCCGAGGATGGAACTCAATGCCGGAAAGGTTTAACGCTAGTGTGAAAGTACCCTAATCCTGGTGAAATATTGTGTGAATAGTGATCCTAAAGTCACGGATCCCTAAGCTATATTCTGAAGAGGACTTCTCTTGGTCTGGAGGAGGGAAAATTGTCACTCCCAAATTATATGCCTATTTGTATATGGGGCGGAAAACTACTCTGATACCCCCTCAAACCCCAAATAAAATCTTAATGGATAATATGAAGGGGCTGATATCCTGGAAACTAAATCTGCTGAAATGTCACAAACTGACAAAATGATGACGGCCATAGCAACCTGCCAGGATGTCCTAACGGCAAAGCTAGATCATCTCCAAAGTGATGTCAACTTCTTGCGCCATGACAGAGGAAATGAGAACCCGCACAACAGAAGTGGAGCGCAGAGTGGAGAAGGTGAAAGATACAGCTAGAGGCAATTCTGAATTAACCACTTCATTCCTCCAACAAGTTAAGGCCTTGCAAGCTTGAGCCAAAGACGCCGAAAATAGAAATAGGTGAAACAATATTCGCATTCTGGGCCTCCCAGAGAGAGCCGAAGTCTCCGAACCTGAGGCTTTTGCAGAAAGTTTGATAAAATCAACCCTGGCTCCACTGCATCTGTCCCAGTGTTTTGTGATAGAAAGGGCACACAAGATCCCAAAGAAGCCCCTACCCCCAGGCTCACCTCCAAGACCGCTTATAATGAAAGTATTAAACTACAGAGACCGAGATTAAATCCTGGCAGCAGCAAGAAGAAAGGGGACCATCTCCTATGAAAATACTAAAGTTTCCTTCTTCCTTTCCTTCTCGACTTTACCACGGAAGTACAGAAGAAAAGAAGACAAGTCCAAGCTAGGCTTAGAGAGCTGGGAATAAAATATGCCATGCTCTACCCGATAAGGCATGCGGATCCAAGTAGAGGGGGGGGACGACTCGTTTTTTCCTGACCCCGGAGGAGGCTTGATACCCATCGACCACAAGAGAGGAGGCAGTCATTTAATATTTTGGAGATGTATATTTTAATGCTCTCTTTATCTCTGCTTGCATTATAGTGGCTAAGAGTATATAGATGAAAGTGTTAACAATATATTCTCAACAGATGTGAAGTTGAATAGAGAGGGAATGAAGTGGAGGAAGGTTGTGTAAGAAGGATGGAGAGCTCTTTTTCGCTTTGTACTTGTTTTATTCTTACAAGTTTAGCAGTTACTTTAGTTCTCTTTTATTGACCCTTTGTCATCTACAGCAAGTTTTTATTGCTATTTGAGGGATCACCTTCTAGAAGGGGCGGGTGAGAGGTCAGAGTGGGAAGGAAGAAGAAGCCCCTAGAATATATGGTGGCTGTAAGCGAACAGGTTACGCCAGAGTTTAAGTAAGGGAAACTTTCCCTTACCTATTAGGTTAGTTAAGTGTTAGGGATTAAAGGCTCAGACAGGTTGGGGTTGTATGGGCAGAGAGGGGATATGGGAAGGTTTAGAATGTGTACCAGTTGGTGTGAATGGATGTATGCTTGTCCCCACAGCGCTGCAGATGGTTGCCATAAAATATGTAAAGACAGGATAGAAATATGACGACGATTAAAATAATCTCATGGAATGTGAGAGGACTAAACTGTAAAATCAAAAGGTCATTGGTCTTTAATTATCTCAAGGTTTATGATCTCCTTATTTTACAGAAAACACATTTAAGAGATCGGAAAGTTCTATCTCTTCAACGACCATGGGTGGAACAAACGCATTATGCGACATACACCAGCAATGCGCATGGGGCCTCCATCCTAATCAGTAAGGCGTTACCCTGGCAGCTGATACACAAGGAAGATTTATTCTCCAACATGGTCTGATCAGAGGTAACCCCCTGATTATAGATGGATTATATGCAGGTACTACCTCCAGCTCCTTTAGTAATTCTGGGAGACTTTAATGCAGTATTAGATAACCAATTAGATAGGTCGAGGCCCCAGCTCAGACACAATGCGACTCTGGCTAATTGGGCGAAGTCTCATAATCTTGTAGAAATTTGGAGATGGAAGAACTCATCTCTTAAGCAGTTTTCATGTTACTCTGCTTCAGGGGATACTATGTCCTGCATAGATCTAGCCTTCGGGAATCAGGACTCTCTGCCCATGTTACGGGGAGCGTCATATTTACCACGGGGTACCTCTAATCATGCTCCGTTACAGGTTATCTTGACCCAAGCAATAGATGAACCAGAAACGGTATGGAGATTAAACCCAGTGTGGCTACAAGTGCTCCCGGTGGGATCTGCTTGTCGCAAAGAGTTGGAGGAACACTGGATGGTGAATGGGGGTTCTTCTGATCCTATTACAGAGTGGGAGGCCTGCAAGGTGGTTTTGAGGGGTGCCTGCATAGCAGCAATAGCCACACACAGGGTACAATTGCAAATCACCCAGAATTGGATGGAGACTAGAATGGTGGAGACGGAAAATATACTGGTGACCCAACTAGGGAACATCGAGAGGAATGGCTATCCCTTTAAAGGGACTAAAAGCTACATCTCACTGAATATACACAGAAATGACTTCTTACACAGAGATAAATAGTTTTCTCAGATGGAGATAAGAGCGGGAGGCCGCTGGCGTATCTGGCCAGGGTGGAGACTCCTCAAACGGTGGTTGCGGCGATTCAGACAGACTCAGGACAGGAGGTCTCTAGGCTTGATAAGATTTGTGCTTAATTTTCCAATTATTACGCTAAATTATATGCCTCTACACTAACGTGCACAACTGGAGAAATCAAGGGTTACTTGGAGAGGATGATCTTCCCACAATTGTCTAGGGCAGATAGAGCCATGCTTGATTCCCTTGTCTCTCCCTTAGAGATCTAGGCAGCTATAAACTCCCATGGCCCCGCATAAAACCCCAGGTCCAGTCGGTTTTCCCGTGGAGTGGTATAAATTGCATGCAGCGAGTTTTAGTGCTCGTCTGTGTAAACTCTTTGCACATTAATTGGAGGTGTCCATGTTACCACCCACATTTTCTGAAGCTACAACAATAGTGATCCACAAGGCTGGGAAACCGCCAGAACAATGTAGCTCCTATTGTCCTATTTCTCTTATCAACTTAGATGCTAAGTTGGGGCATCATGGGCATCATGGCATTACGTTTAGCTGAGGTTATTCTATCTCTAGTGGGACCAGATCAATCTGGATTCATGCCTGGGAAGTCTCAGTAGACTCTATACTAATCTGCAGATCAAACATGATAACACTGGAAACAGGGCGATAGCATCATTAGACAACGAAAAGGATTTTGATTCAGTAGAATGGGCCAGGATTCCCTGAAAATTATCTGAAGTGGTTTCACCTCCTACAGTTGTGTTCAAAATTATTCAATCCCCAATGCTGTAAAGGGTTTTAGGGAATTTAGTGTACATTTGTAATTGTGTTCAGAATGAAATCTTACAAGGACTTTTTAAAGAACCAAATGCAACTAAAATGACATCAATTGTTTTTGTAATACAGTATTAAATGTTTTTTTTGTGATTTTTTCATTGACACAATTATTCAACCCCTTAAAGACGACCACTCTTAAGAACAGAGGTTCATTCAAGTGTTTTCGATCAGGTATTGAAAACACCTCTGGATGTAAAGGAGCAGCAATCAAGCATAATAAGCACCAATTAGGCAGATTTAAAATGACTGTGATACTCAGCTCCTACTAGACATTTACTGGTGTGTTAACAAACATGGTGAAGTCAAGAGAATGGTCCAGGAAGACAAGAGAAGAGGTGATTTCTCTTCACAGGAAGGGCAATGGCTATAAGAAGATTGCAAAGATGTTAAACATACCAAGAGACACCATAGGAAGCATCATTCGCAAATTCAAGGCAAAGGGCACTGTTGAAACGCTACCTGTTCGTGGCAAAAATAAGATGCTGACTTCGACTGCTGTGCGCTACCTAAAGCGCAAAGTGGAGAAAAGTCCCCGTGTGACTGCTGAGGAACTGAAAAAAGATTTGTCAGATGCGGGTACTGAAGTTTCAGCTCAGACAATAAGGCGCACACTGCGTAATGAAGGCCTCCATGCCAGAACTCCCAGCCGCACCCCCTTGCTGTCTCCAAAGAATAAGAAGAGTCGTCTGCAGTATGCCAAAAGTCATGTGGACAAACCACAAAAGTTTGGGGATAGTGTTCTGTGGACTGATGAAACAAAATTAGAACTGTTTGGGCCCATGGATGTTTGGAGGAGGAAGAACAAGGCCTGTGAAGAAAAGAACACCTTGCCTACTGTGAAGCATGGCGGGGGGTCAATCATGCTTTGGGGCTGTTTTGCTTCTACAGGTACAGGGAAGCTTCAGCGTGTGCAATGTACCATGAATGATGTAGACAGGTTATATGTCTAAGCCAAGTGGAAAGTGTTAGTAGTGGACAAATTTAAATATTTAGGGATTATAATACCTAAAGAACCTAAACAATTAGTCTCTCTCAACCTGATCCCCACCATGGAATATTTCACTCAAAAATTGAAGGCATGGGTGACCCTTCCTCTCTCTCTGGTGGGGCGGATCAATATTTTTAAAATTATACTGCTACCTAAGTTATTGTATATATACAGGACGGCTCGGGAACTCTTAAAGAGATCTTATTTTGCGGCTATTAACAAATTGCTCACTCCCTTTCGATGGCCTAACACCCAGCCTAGAATTGCCAGGGATACACAGAAACATCCTAAGCCTGGGGTGGTCTGGCCTTGCCTGATATGTATAAATACTA
Source organism: Bufotes viridis (assembly GCA_033119425.1). NCBI lineage: Eukaryota > Metazoa > Chordata > Amphibia > Anura > Bufonidae > Bufotes > Bufotes viridis. The sequence goes on from CM065598.1 coordinate 63,145,524, forward strand.
CCAGGCTGTACGGTTAACATATGCCAGCTGGTGGAACCGAGCAGACACCAATAATCCAGCGACAGTATTGGAGGCAGCACTGATGGGATCATATGAAGCCCTGACAAATTTTATATATTGAGAGGGCAAATATCCGGTCAAGTGTCTTACCTCCAACATGATAGCAGTGCTAGATGAATGGAAAAGGAACATAAGAGGGTATGGAGAAAGCGTGAACAATGAGGGGTGGTCCCCGGTGATACCCTTGTGGAGAAATCTTAAACTGTCTGAGCTATACAATCTGCCGGATTTAGAATTCTGGCCGCAACACGGCGTCAAATACATTGCTCAATTATATTTGAATGGTAACCTCAAAATGTTTAGAGACTTTAAGGAGGAGTTCCGGTTGCCACAATCTAGTTTATTTAGATAATTTCAACTTAGACGGGCATGTACAAAACAACTTGGTAAGGATCCGATTAAGCTAGAGTATAGCCCTATTGAAAAGACTGGAAGACTAAAAGAGGTATGTAAACCAGTATCTTCCTTTTACATAGAGCTTTTGTCGCAGGCCCCCTCACCGTTATCCAGATCTTTGATCAGATGGAAGGTAGACATCCCGCAACTGGAGGCTAGACATGAAAAAGAGCTAACACATAATTGGAAAAGCACGGTAATGAGTGCCAGAGTTCAGTTGATTCAGGCCAAATGGTAACATCGCACTTATCTAACTCCTGTTAGACTGGAACGTATGCGTAGATTAGACAGTGCTCAATGTACTAGATGTGGTAGAGATAGATGAATCCTGATTCATACGATTTGGAGCTGTCTAGTGATAGCCAAATACTGGTCAAAAATTCATGGTTTTCTCAATGATAAACTGGGTTTACCAGCAGTCTGTTCCCCAGAGAATAGCTTGTTAGGGTTGATAAATGATTTAATCCAAACTAAATACACTAGGATACTCTATCGTCTTTTAATGTTTTATGCAAGGAAATCCATTCTATTAAATTGGAAACCTCCGGTAGTTCCATCAGTTCAACATTGGGTTCAGATTATAGATGCAGCTCTATAGCAAGGGGTAACACGGAAAGATTTGAGAAAATCTGGGGACCCTGGTTGAGAGCCAGGTCAATGGTCATTTTACAACAGGGAAGAGTATGAGGCTTTGGAAAGGATGTAGGGGTGGGAGTGCACGTCTGCTAAGCATATCTGCCATTAGAAACTATATGCCGAAATTAGCCAGAGAGAATGGAGAGATACTTGAGTCACTAATTAATGACCAAATATATTATTTAGTGGAAGAAAGAAGAACTGCAGCACTGTGGTGGGTGTGAATGCGAGAGGGAATGGAGGTTTCACTCCTTGAGTCAATGGAGCTGGATAGCAGTTCACAAGTCAATATGTACCGATATATCGAATAATCAGTATGAGACAATGTACCTTTATGATATACACTAATGTAAAGGATGTAGTCCACAGGAGGAAGTAAATCCAGTCTTTACTTTATTTAAAGTCTCAGATACAACACGTTTCTGGGCTCCAGGGGCCCTTCTTCAAGTAACAGAGACAACAAATAGGGATGTGTCCTTTGTGTTTTCTATCTGTTGTCTCTGTTACTTGAAGAAGGGCCCTGGAGCCCAGAAATGTGTTGTATCTGAGACTTTAAATAAAGTAACCATAGGTTTTATTTCCTCCTCTGGACTACATACTTTGCAAGTATACGCCTATGTGATCTCCCTTTGAGTGACTGATTAGCCTTCTTGTTGTCTTGTTGTCTAGTTCTGGGAGAGATGTAGGCTTAAGACCTAAAGTGGCCTGCAGCCTATGAGAGTATTCATCTGTATTCACATCCTAAAGGATGCGGATATATTTAAATGGGACACGACACAACTTCAGTTTTAACCATGTAACTACTACTCCCCTTTACATACACCCCTGGCGTTTTTTTTCCAGCTAGTTAGTACCTTGCTTCTAGGCTGGTAGGTCCACCTTAGGTCAACAGTGCAAGTGTTGATATCATAATGGGTAACGTCAGTGAGATGGCTGCACCTGCACCTTCAAATGCTCCAGAATAAAATTCATAACTAATAGACTGCTCCAGAATAGGTGCTGATGTCACAGGTGGGGGCATGGCAGGAGGTGACATCAGAAGGGGTGCAAGCCCTATAAAATGAGCGCCAGAACACCACAGCTGCCGAACAATGCAGTGGCTGGACCCAGGAACAGGGGTGGTCAACACTGTGCATACTTGTTTAACCTCTTAGATGCTGTGGTCAATAATCACTCTCTGTCACCGGATCATTTCACCTTGCCGTATGACTGCAGGGTGCTGAGCAGTTGTCCTAGCAGCTTGGGCCCTAACAATGGTCTCCAGGACTTACTAGGTTAATTTTAATAGGCAAAATACACTGTAGTACCACTGTATTATACCAGCGATCAAGCATCGATCACATGGCACAGGGCCTTAGCTGGACTAAAGAAAAAAAAGTGGAAAAAATATATATAAAAAATATTACTATTTGCAGGTTTCGGCCCGAAGAAAACAGTTGCATGCATGCAGGGGTTTATGTCTATTTGAAATCCAGCATTTTTGTTGGAAATCAGTCAGATCACTAGGGATCTGGCGGTTAGGTAGACAATCTGGCAGGCTGCTTTGTTCCAGAACAGCCTGCCAGATCCATACAGACATGAACGAGGCCTAAAGAAATATAAACAATAAAAAAAATTGGTGTTGCGTCTTCCATGTGGCTCATCATGTGCCCACACCATCAGGGCTCATTTAGACAGCCGTTTGCTGGACGCAAAAATGCGGACCCGTTTCTTTGCGGACAGTTCAAGTCTGCAAAAAAAAATAAAAAAATTGTATTCTGCATTTTTGCGGACCCATAGACATTAATAGGGCCACGTCCTGATTTTCAATGACAAGTATAGGACATGTTTTATTTGTTTCTATGGAATGGGGCTTCAGTGAAAAACGCACTGCATCACTGATGGTTGCTAAGAGATGTTGCTTGTAAACCTTCAGTTTTTTTATCATGCACGTAAAAAACACATCAAAACGTATTACACCAGCGTGGAAATAATTGAACAACTGAACGCAATCGCAGACAAAACTGACTGAAATTGTTTGTAGAATTGTGTGTTTTTAACTGAACGCATCCAGTCCTAATCCGTAACGCTCGTTTGCAAGGGACCTAAAATGGACGCAGTCCCAACACACACAAAAGATGCTGCAGCACTGTGCAAGCGGTAAGATGTACACAGACACTGAATACACGGATTATTTCTAATTGCATTACTGCCGTATTCACTATACTCACAAATGTGAGGTTGGTAGTGACTTTTTTTTAAATTCAGATTGTGTGAACTACAGCAAGGCAGCCTCATCAGATGGGTGTAAACTAGATGTCAGAGATCTAAAATATTATGGGGCAGATATATGAAACTATTACTGAACCTAATGAAAGCTGCGCTATGTGCATGTTTGTTGGCGCTATACAGCAGAAGCTACAGGAAATGTATGGGAAATGTGGTTTATCAGATCCCCATAACCCTGGGTTTGACTATAAACCCCTTTAGACCTGCACAGCAGCTCTTCTAGCCACCCTGTTGTGAAGGGAACTGCGCCCAGCATCATTAACAAGACAGGAGCTGTGCTGCTTTCTCCCTGCCGCCCTGGGGCACCAAGGTAAAGAATGGCTCAAGAACTGGGGAAGAAAGGCAGGGTTTGGGTTCCTGGATAGGGATAGGCAGGGCTGTATGTATAGCTGGTGCTGCCCTAAGCCTCAGGTCTGAATACTCCCTATCGGGACCAGGGGGGGGTGTGGCCAACACAAGCAGACCGCGTCAAGGCGAGTAGATGGGGCTATAAAAAAAAAAAGTACACGGGGCCAGCAATACCATAGAGGGCCATTAATGTGCTGCAGAACCAAATTTCAAAGTGCGCCAAAATATACCACAGTGCAGAACAATATACTGCCCCAGCAGAACAAAAACCACAGTGCAGCACAATATACTGCCCCAACAGAGCCAAAAACCATAGTGCAGCACAATATACTGCCCCAGCAGAACCAAATACTACAGTGCAGCACAATATACTGCCCCAACAGAGCCAAAAACCACAGTGCGGTACAATACACTGCCCCAGCAGAACCAAAAACCACAGTGTGGAACAATATCCTGCCCCAGCAGAACCAAAAACCACAGTGCATCACAATATCCTGCCCCAACAGAACCAAAAACCACAGTGCATCACAATATACTGACCCAACAGAACCGCAGCACAATATATTGCCCCAGCTGTCATATACCACAGTGCAAACACAATATACTGCCCATCAGAACCAAATACCACAGTGCAGCACAATATACTGCCCCCGCAGAACCAAATACCACAGTGCAGCACAATATACTGCCCCAGCAGAACCAAAAACCACAGTGCAGCAGAACATACTGCCCCAGCAGAACCAAAAACTACAGTGCTGCACAATATACTGCCCCAGCAGAACCAAATACCACAGTGCGGCACAATATACTGCCCCAGAAGAACCAAATACCACAGTGCAGCACAATATACTGCCCCAACAGAACCAAATACCACAGTGGGGCACAATATACTGCCCCAACAGAACCACAGTGCAGCACAATATATTGCCCCAGCCGAGTAATATACCACAGTGCAACACAATATACTGCCCAGTAGAACCAAATACCACAGTGCAGCACAATATGCTGCCCCCGCAGAACCAAATACCACAGTGCAGCACAATATACTGCCCCAGCAGAACTAAAAACCACAGTGCAGCACAACATACTGCCTCAATAGAACCAAAAACCACAGTGTAGCACAATATACTGCCCCAACAGAATCAAAAACCCCAGTGCAGCACAATATACTGCCCCAGCAGAACCAAAAACCATAGTGCAGCACAATATACTGCACCAGCAGAACCAAATACCACAGTGCAGCACAATATACTGCCTCAACACAGTCATATACCACAGTGCAGCACAATATACTGCCCAACAGAACCAAATACCACAGTGCAGCACAATATACTGCCCCAGCAGAACTAGAAACCACAATACAGCACAATATACTGCCCCAACAGAACCAAAAACCACAGTGCAGCACAATATACTGCCCCAGCTGAACCAAATAACACAGTGCAGCACAATATACTGCCCCAACAGAACCAAAAACCACAGTGCAGCACAATATACTGCCCCAGCAGAACCAAATAACACAGTGCAGCACAATATACTGCCCCAACAGAACCAAAAACCACAGTGAAGCACAATATACTGCTTCAACAGAACCAAAAACCACAGTGCAGCACAATATACTGCTTCAACAGAACCAAAAACCACAGTGCAGCACAATATACTGCCCCAGCAGAGTCATGTACCACAGTGCAGCACAATATACTTCCCCAACAAAACCAAAATCCACAGTGCAACACAATATACTGCCCAGCAGAACCAAATACCACAGTGCAGCACTATATAATGCCCCATCAGAACCAAATACCACAGTGCAGCACTATATGCTGCCCCTGCAGAACCAAATACCACAGTGCAGCACAATATACTGCCCCAGCAGAACTAAAAACCACAGTGCAGCACAATATACTGCCCCAACAGAACTTCTTGTTGAACTGTGGTATTTGATTCTGCTGCAGTAGATTGTGTAGATATATATTGTGTGTTAGAGTAAGGCCTCATGAACACTACTGTAAGTGTTTTGCGGTCCGCAAAAAAAAGGATGACGTTCCATATGGCATCTGTTTTTTTGTGGATCCGTTATTTTTGCGGATCCATTGTAATAATGCCTATCCTTGTCCGCAAACTAGAAAAAAATAGAACACATTCTATTTTTTTGCGGAACGGAAAAACGGACATACAGAAACGGAATGCACACGGAGTACCTTCCGTTTTTTTTTACGGACCCATTGAAGTGAATGGTTCCGCATATGGTCCGCAAAAAAAAACGGAACGGACACAGAAAGAAAATACGTTCGTGTGCATGAGGCCTAAAACTAACCCTAAAATGTTCTTTTCTTAAGGGTCCATTCACACGTCCGTGTGTGTTTTGCGGATCCACGGATCCGCAAAACACGGACATCAGTGATGTGCATTCCACAATTTACGGACCGCACATCGCCGGCACTACATAGAAAATGCCTTTTCTTGTCAGCATTTGCGGTATACAGTATATGTGCACAGCTCCTCCACCCACAGTATACAGTATATGTGCACAGCACCTCCACCCACAGTATACAGTATATGTGCACAGCACCTCCACCCACAGTATACAGTATACGCTCACAGCTCCTCCATCGATAGCAGGGGTGGGCGATATAAACGATATACAATATTATCGTCATCAATTCAGCCGACATTATAGATTTTAGTTATATTGCCATATCTCGATAGATGACCACGGAGCGGTAGTGAATTGAAGAAGCTTCTCACTCATCGCTCCGTGGCATCCTGACTCTGTACTGCACTGCAGGGCCTTGCGTTCACACATTGTCAGCGTGCATTGTCAAGAACGAAAGTCGGAGGGGGGGGGGGTCGATGGCTATGGCATGGGGCTGATGATGGCGTTGGCTGTGGAACATGATGATGGTGGCAATGGCACATGGGGCTGATGGCGCTGGCTGTGGGACATGATAGTGGCAATTGCACATGGGGCTGATGGCGCTGGCTGGGGGACTGTCACGGTGGGGAATAGGGGAAACCCCCCACCGTAAATAGTTGGTGTAACGGGATAGATATTAAGCCTGGATGCAAGGATAAGGGAGTAGATCACCTCCTAGGCTTCCCTCAACCTATCCCTGACCTCCTGACTGTATAAGCCAGCCGAGGATGACACGACAGGTAAGTGTCCTGAGGCAGAAAACACCACTGCCAACAGGACCAACATGGACACCTACCTGACACAGCTGCAACCAGGAACTCGAGCCGTTCACGCCGCTACCACTGGATCCTGGTAATGCGCATAGGCCCAAACACACACATCAGGCATGACCAAGCACAAACACAGAATCTAGTAGAAACCACTCTGGATGACTATATGGGATGAACCGTGGCAGCACTAGGCAGCGCTGCTTGTAGTTCCCTATCTGGGGAACTCCAGAGACCACCTTCCGGAGGATAGGACATACAAAGGATATGTCTGGCATCCATGCTGACCTGAAACACCAAACAGGCCAGACATGAAACACCAAACCAGACATAACACTAAACATAAACCCACACCAAACATACAACAAGTGAGGTAGGGTAAGTGAAACAGACACAAAAGGGTTACATCAAAAGACATCTGGTGACATTGATGTGGCTCTCAAGGACTGGGCAGATGGAATAGCACCAGCTCCTCAAGACAAACTGATCCACATCACAAGGTACCTAGCCGCAAACACTTTGCCCAAACTGAAATACTCAAACTGTATGGGAAAGTCCGCAAGCAAATTAAGAAAGAACTCCGGAGCATAAAACACTATGCACCTACTATGGACTTGTGGTCGAGTCGCACAATGGAGCCTTACATTAGTTTCACAGTCCACTTCATCAATGACGAGTGGAAGTTGTGCAGCAGATGCCTACAGGCAGCTTATTTCCCCGAGGATCATACGGGTGAACTGATATCTCAGGGATTAAAGGAAGCGCTGGAGTCATGGGGACTTAAAGAAGAGTTACAAATCTGCATAACCACCGACAATGGCGCAAATATCGTGAAAACAGTGTAAATGAACTGTAGTGCTTCGGCCGCAGGCTCCACCTCGCCATCGGTAGGTAAACGTTTCTTTTAGTCCTAGACTAGTTCAACATTATGCGGGATACTGTGCTAATAATATCTTCAAAAAGTGTGAAAGATGCCCATGTTGAACATGCAATTGGCAAATACAAGAAAATAGTGATTGCCTTTTCTTACACTTGGAAAAGGAAGATAGAATGGCTAATACCCAGTCTGAGCTAAACCTGTCTCCTCTCCGCCTCATCACTGAAACACCAACAAGATGGGGGACTCGAAAACAGATGATTCAGCAGCTGCTTAAACAAGAAAATGCCATATCAGAGGTCCTGAAAGCAGACAGGAAAACCAGGCACCTGGTATCAACTTGGCAGGACATTGATGTGTTAGAATCTTTTAACAAGACCCTCAACGCCCTGTTGGAGTTCACAGATGCTGTCTGGAGAAGAGTATGGGAGTGTGTCATATGTCAAACCTGTGCTCCGTCTTCTAAAAACCACAGTTCTTCCTGTAGCTGATGATGACTGACACAGAACTGACAAAGGACATGAAGAGAGCCATCCTCAAGTATTTAAATGAGAAGTACTCAGACCCTGCAACTGATGACCTCCTGGATATGGCCTCCTTTGTCGACCCACGCTTCAGATCAACATATATAGTGATGTCCCGAACTATTAGCCGGCGAACATCGCTTATTCGCGTTCGCCGTGGCGGGCGAACATATGCAATGTTCGGTCCGCCCCCTGTACATCATCATTGAGCAAACTTTGACCCTGTACCTCACAGTCAGCAGACACATTCCAGCCAATCAGCATACCCTCCCTCCCAGACCCTCCCACCTCCTATCAAAAAGCAAAGACAGCATCCATCTTAGATTCATTCTGAAGCTGCATGTTAGTGAGAGCAGAGAGCTGCTGTGCTGATGATTCTGAATTCATAGAGAAAGCGTTAGCTAGGCCAGTGTTCTGTGTCCACAGACTCATCTGCTCCAAGGACAGCGTCACAGCACCCCAAAAAGCCCTTTTTAGGTCTGCTACATTAGTCTGCTTTTATTTATTTTTTCTCCATATATATATTGCAGTTGCCTGGCCTGCCCGTGTGTGAGAGGCTGCAGGCCCACAGATTGTAGTGTGCCCTCTGCCAGTGCTGCCCATCAATCATACCGTGTGGCACTGGACTTTGCCTTAAAATAAGGCACTTTATCTGTACACTTTAATCTAATTTCAGTTGCCTGCCAGCCAGTGTGTGTGTGTGTGTCAGGCCCACAGACTGTAGTGTGCCCACAGCCAGTGCCCACCACTCATACCGGGTGGCACAGTAGCTTGCCGATAAATAAGGCATTTAATTTTTACCCTTTAATCTAAGGTTAGTTGCCTGCCAGTGTGTGTCAGGCCCACTTCCACTGACTGTAGTGTGCCCACTGCCAGTGCCCACCACTCATACCGGGTGACACAGTAGCTCGGAACCTTGACGCACCATCCACCTCCAGCTCAGCTTCGGGCACCTCCCAAGTTACCACTTGCCCGCCCGCCGCCACCACCAACACTAGCACCACAGCCGCTTCATTTGATCTGTCAGAGGATTTATTTACACATCAGTTGGAAGAAATTAGTGATGCGCAACCATTATTGCCAGAGGATGTAGATAACAGGGATATGTCTCAGTCAGGCAGCATTACACACATGGGCGTACGGTGTGATGATGATGTTGTACCCGCTGCTGCTTCCTTTGCTAAATTGTCAGATACAAGTGAAGCGGTTGATGATGACGATGTGTCCGTGGATGTCACGTGGGTACCCGCTCGAAGAGAAGAAGAACAGGGGGAAAGTTCAGATGGGGAGACAGAGAGGAGGAGGAGACGAGTTGGAAGCAGGCGGAGGTCGTCGCAAGGAGTTAGTGGCACAGTCAGACAGCATGTATCAGCACCCGGGGTCAGCCAGACAGCACGCCAATAAACGCATATTGTTGCCACCACCAGAATACCATCATTGCAAAGCTCAGCAGTGTGGCATTTTTGTTGTGTGTCTGCCTGATAACAGCGATGCCATTTGCAACCTGTGCCAAAAGAAGTCGTGGGAAGTCCAACACCCACCTCGGTACAACTGCTTTGTGAAGGCACATGATCTCACATCACAAACGCCTATGGGATCAACACATGAGTACAGGCAGCACACAAACTCAAAGCCACCATGCTCCTCCTGGTCCAGCATCTTCAGCCACGTCAACCACTGCTGTCCTCCCTGCCCCCTCTCAACCTTTAGCAGTTCCTGCTCATCTGCCCACAGTCAGTTGTCTGTCAAGGAAATGTTTGAGCATAAGAAGCCAATGTCACAGAATCACCCCCTTGCCCGGCGTCTGACAGCTGGCTTGTCTGAACTCTTAGCCCGCCAGCTTTTACCATACCAGCTGGTGGAGTCTGAGGCCTTCAAAAAATTTGTAACTATTGGGACACCGCAGTGGAAGGTACCCGGCCGAAATTCTTTTTCACAAAAGGCAATCCCCAACCTGTACTCTATTGTGCAAAAGGAAGTCATGGTATGTCTGGCACACAGTGTTGGGGCAAGGGTCCATCTGACCACTGATACCTGGTCTGAAAAGCATGGTCAGGGCAGGTATAACACGTACACTGTGCATTGGGTAAACCTGCTGACGGCTGCCAAGCATGGAATGCGTGGCTCTGCAGCGGAGTTGGTGACACGCCTACGACTTGCAGGCAGGCCTGCTGCCACCTACTCTACTCCTCCTACTCCATCCTCTTCTCTAACCTCCTCGTCTGAGTCCTCTTCTGCTGCTGCGTCTTGCTCCACATCATCAACTGCAACCCCCCAGCTCCCCAGGGGCTATTCCACATCCCGGATACGACAGTGTCACGCCCTCTTGGGGTTGACTTGCCTAAAAGCAGAGAGTCACAGCGGACCAGCACTCCTGTCCGCCCTGAACGCACAGGTAGATCAGTGGCTGACCCCGCACCAACTGGAGATCAGCAAAGTGGTGTGTGACAACAGAAGCAATCTGTTGGCGGCATTGAATTTGGGCAAGTTGACACATGTGCTGTGCATGGCACATGTGCCGTGCATGGCACATGTGTTGAATCTGATTGTACAACGCTTTGTGTCTAAGTACCCAGGCTTACAGGACGTCCTCAAGCAGGCCAGGAAGGTGTGTGGCCATTTCAGGCCATGGCGCACTTTTCCGACATTCAGCGGCGAAACATGCCAGTGAGGCGCTTGATATGCGACAGCCCGACATGTTGGAATTCAACACTCCTAATGTTCGACCGCCTGCTCCAACAAGAAAAAGCTGACAATAAGTATTTGTATGAGCGGTGTGCTAGGACAGCCTCTGCAGAGCTGAGTATTTTTTTGCCACGTTACTGGACGCTCATGCGCAATGCCTGTAGGCTCATGTGTCCTTTTGAGGAGGTGACAAACCTAGTCAGTCGCACCCAAGGCACCATCAGCGACCTCATCCCATTTGTTTTCTTCCTGGGGCGTGCCCTGCTAAGAGTGCTGGATCAGGCCGTAGATGAGCGTGAAGAGGAAGAGTTGTGGTCACCATCACCACCACCAGAAACAGCCTTATCATCATCGCTTGCTGGACCTGCGGCCACGTTGGAAGAGGAGTCTTAGGAGAAATGTGGCTTTGAGGAGGAGGAAGACCAACCACAGCAGGCATCCCAGGGTGCTCGTTGTTGTCACCTATCTGGGACCCGTGGTGTTATACGTGGCTGGGGGGGAAGAACAGACCTTCAATGACATACCAGAGTCCACAGAAAATCTATTACTAAACGAGATAGACGAGGCGGCAAATCATAATGAAGTCGTTATTATGGGGGACTTCAACTACCCAGATATAGACTGGGAAACTGAAAGCTGTACATCCCAAAAAGGAAACAGGTTCTTGGCAATAGCCAAAGACAATTTCCTTTCCCAACTGGTTCAGGACCCCACTAGAGGGATGGCCATACTGGACTTAGTATTAACCAATAGACCTGACAGAATAACAGATGTGCAGGTTGGGGGACACCTGGGAAATAGTGACCATAAAGTTATAACCTTCAAATTATCCTTCAAACGAGAGTTTCTAAAGGGAGGAACACAAATACCAAACTTCAAAAAAGCAAAATTTAGCCAACTAAGCGAGGCCATAGGCCTAACTAACTGGGACAAAGTCCTCAAAAATAAAAATACAACCATAAAATGGGAGATTTTTAAAAGCATTGTAACATCTAATTGTGAGAGGTACATAACTTATAGGAATAAAAGGCTAAGGAACAATAAGAAACCAATGTGGATAAATGGAACCGTAAGGAAGGCAATAAATGACAAAAAGAAAGCATATAAATCACTAAAATAGGAGGGGAGTCAGGAAGCTCTGATAAACTATAAGGAAAAAAATAGAATATGTAGAGATTAATTGCCAAAGAGAGTAAAACTAACCCTAAAATGTTCCTCAATTATATAAATAGTAAAAAATATAAATCTGAAGGAGTCGGCCCTCTACATAGCAATGAGGGGGATGTTGCAGAGAGCGACGAGGATAAAGCAAAACTATTAAATATTTTTTTCTCCACTATATTCACTGAGGAAAATAAACTGTCAGATGAAATGCAGAATGTAAAAGTAAATCCCCCATTAAAAGTGTCTTGTCTGACCCAGGAAGAAGTACAACAGCGACTTAAAAAGATTAAAATAGACAAATCGCCAGGACCGGATGGCCTACACCCCCGTATCCTAAGGGAATTAAGTGATGTCATAGCCAGACCATTATTTCTGATATTTACGGACTCTATAATAACAGGGAATGTTCCACAGGATTGGCACATAGCAAATGTGGTGCCAATATTCAAAAAGGGTCCAAAAACAGAACCTGGAAATTATAGGCCGGTAAGTTTAACATCTATTGTTGGTAAACTGTTTGAAGGGTTTCTAAGAGATGCTATTTTAGAGTATCTCAATGAAAATAAGCAAATAACGCCATATCAGCATGGCTTCATGAGGGATCGGTCATGCCAAACAAATTTAATCAGCTTCTATGAGGAGGTAAGTTCTAGACTTGACAGCGGCGAATCAATGGATGTCGTATATCTGGACTTCTCCAAAGCATTTGACACCGTACCTCATAAAAGGTTAGTATATAAAATGAGGATGCTCGGACTGGGAGAAAATGTCTGTATGTGGGTAAGTAACTGGCTGAGTGACAGAAAACAGAGGGTGGTTATTAACGGTAGATACTCAGGTTGGGTCACTGTAACTAGTGGGGTACCTCAGGGGTCAGTATTGGGCCCTATTCTATTCAATATATTTATTAATGATCTTGTAGAAGGCCTGCACAGTAAAAGATCTATTTTTGCAGATGACACTAAACTGTGTAAAGTAATTAACACTGAAGAGGACAGTTTTCTGGTACCGAGGGATCTGGATAGATTGGGGGCTTGGGCAGAGAAATGGCAGATGTTAACACTGACAAATGTAAAGTTATGCACATGGGAAGGAATAATGCAAGTCACCCGTACATATTAAATGGTAAAACACTCGGTAACAATGACATGGAAAAAGATCTAGGAATTTTAATAAACAGCAAATTAAGCTGTAGAAACCAGTGTCAGGCAGCTACTACCAAGGCCAATAAGATAATGGGTTGCATCAAAAGGGGCATAGACGCCCGTGATGAGAACATAGTCCTACCACTTTACAAATCACTGGTCAGACCACACATGGAGTACTGTGTACAGTTCTGGGCTCCTGTGAACAAGGCAGACATAGCAGAGCTGGAGAGGGTTCAGAGGAGGGCAACTAAAGTAATAACTGGAATGAGGGATCTACAGTACCCTGAAAGGTTATCAAAATTAGGGTTATTCACTTTAGAAAAAAGACGACTGAGGGGAGATATAATAACTATGTATAAATATATCAGGGGTCAGTACAGAGATCTGTCCGATCATCTATTTATCCCCAGGATTGTGACTGTGACGAGGGGACATCCTCTGCGTCTGGAGGAAAGAAGGTTTGTACACAAACATAGAAAAGGATTCTTCACGGTAAGAGCAGTGAGACTATGGAACTCTCTGCCTGAGGAGGTGGTGATGGTGAGTACAATAAAGGAATTCAAGAGGGGACTGGATTTATTTCTGGAGTGTAATAATATTACAGGCTACAGCTACTAGAGAGGGGTCGTTGATCCAGGGAATTATTCTGATTGCCTGATTGGAGTTGGGAAGGAATTTTTTTCCCCTTAAGTGGGGAAAATTGGCTTCTGCCTCACAGGGGTTTTTTGCCTTCCTCTGGATCAACTTGTAGGAAACAGGCCGAACTGGATGGACAAATGTCTTTTTTCGGTCTTATATACTATGTTACTATGTTACATCAGTGAGGGCGAGGAATGGGAGATGAGTAGCTTGGCATCCAACCTTGTGCAAATGGGGTCTTTCATGCTGTCATGCCTGTTGAGGGACCCTCGTATAAAAAGGCTGAAGGAGAACGACCTGTAGTGGGTAGCCACGCTACTAGACCCCCGGTATAAGCAGAAAGTGGGTGAAATGTTACCGAATTACCGGAAGTCGGAAAGGATGCAGCAGTTCCAAAACAAGTTAAAAAGTATGCTTTACACAGCGTATAAGGGTGATGTCAGAGCACAACGGGAATCTAACAGGGGAAGAGGTGAAAGTAATCCTTCTCCTACCACGACTACGACGGCAAGGACAGGACGCTTTACAGACGTGTTGTTGATGGAGGACATACAGATCTTTTTAAGTCCTACTCATCGCCACAGCCCTTGGGGGTCCACCCTCAGAGAACTTCTCGACCGAAATGAAAAATGAACGGAGGCAGGGGAAAGAGGAGTGGAAGAGTTCTATCTAAGCAATGATAATAGCATGGATGTAAAATCAGGGTGGAATAGACTTGCAATTGGATAGGATGGAACTGAGTGTTATGTGGGGACAAATTGCATGGCTAGTGGATTTTTGATGAATGGTTATATGGAGATTTGTGGTTTATGGAAAAATAAATACTAACTTAAATAAAAATGAATATGAGAAATGCGAATAAAATGAAAATAAAAATGAAAATAAAAATTAAAAAAAAAAATATAAAAAATAAAAATAAAGTTAAAAATAATAATAATAAAAAAAATGTATGATAAAAATAAAAATAAAATTTAAAATAAATTAAAAATTTAAAATAAAGGTGAAAGATAAAGGTAAAAAATTGAGTAGATGCCTGAATGCTTTGGCCAAGTATAAAAGATTAAGTAAGATAATTTGATCTAATGAAGTGTCAACGTACCAATGCTGTTTGAATTAAGTGAATAACTGGCCGTGATATTGCTTCTGACGGGCTTGGTCTAGTGAAAAAACTGGAATTGTACCTACTGAAGCGAAGGGGGGGCCAAAAAATGGAGATAGGCAGTTTAGGGAGTGGGGGACTTGAAGGGTTTTTAGTTCAAATATGTGCAGCTTTATTTTTGTGCAATATAATAAGTAATAAGGACAGCAGGAAGAAATGTAATGTTTATTTTTTTATATGTTGCACTTTATTTTACACAATTTTGTGTTTTACTAACACTTCATCTTTACATTATTTGGAAAAAGATCTGTTACACAATAAACATCTTAAAAAACTTGTAATTTGTATACATACTGAAGAAAATAAGATATCGTGATATTTCATTATATCGCACATGCTTCAAATTATATCGTGATATAGATTGTAGGCCATATATCCCAGCCCTAATCCGCGGTATACAGTATATGTGCACAGCTCCTCCACCCACAGTATACAGTATATGTGCACAGCTCCTCCACCCACAGTATAGAGTATATGTGCACAGCTCCACCCAGAGTATAGAGTATATGTGCACAGCTCCTCCACCCACAGTATACAGAATATGTGCACAGCTCCTCCACCAACAGTATACAGTATATATGCACAGCTCCTCCACCCACAGTATACATGCACAGCTCCTCCACCCACAGTATACAGTATATATGCACAGCTCCTCCACCCACAGTATACATGCACAGCTCCTCCACCCACAGTATACAGTATATATGCACAGCTCCTCCACCCACAGTATACATGCACAGCTCCTCCACCCACAGTATATAGTATACATACACAGCTCCTCCACCCACAGTATATGTGAACAGCTCCTCCATCCACAGTATACATGCACAGCTCCTCCACCCACAGTATATGTGCACAGCAATTCCACCCACAGTATACAGTATATTTGCACAGCTCCTCCACCCACAGTATACATGCACAGCACCTCCACCCACAGTATACAGTATATCTGCACAGCTCCTCCCCCCATAGTATACAGTATATGTGAACAGCTCCTCCACCCACAGTATATGTGAACAGCTCCTCCACCCACAGTATATGTGCACAGCTCCTCCATCCACAGTATATGTCCACAGCTCCTCCACCCACAGTATATGTGTACAGCTCCTCCAAGCACAGTATATGTGCACAGCTCCTCCACCCACAGTATATTTGCACAGCTCTTCCACCCACAGTATATGTGCACAGCTCCTCCACCCACAGTATACAGTATATGTGCACATCTCCACCCACAGTATGTGCACAGCTCCTCCACCCACAGTATACAGAATATGTGCACAGCTCCTCCACCCACAGTATATATGCACAGCTCCTCCACCCACAGTATACAGTATAGATGCACAGCTCCTCCACCCACAGTATACAGTATATGTGCACAGGTCCTCCACCTACAGTATATGTGCACAACTCCTCCACCCACAGTATATGTGAACAGCTCCTCCACCCACAGTATACATGCACAGCTCCTCCACCCACAATATATGTGCACAGCAATTCCACCCACAGTATACAGTATATGTGCATAACTCCTCCACCCACAGTATATGTGCACAGCTCCTCGTATACAGAATATCTGCACAGCTCCTCCACCCACAGTATATGTGCACAGCTCCTCCACCCACAGTATACGGGCACAGCTCCTCCACCCACAGTATACGGGCACAGCTCCTCCACCCACAGTATACAGTATATGTGCACATCTCCTCCACCCACAGTATACAGTATATATGTACAACTCCTCCACCCACAGTATATGTGCGCAGCTCCACCACCCACAGTATACAGTATATATGCACAGCTCCTCCACCCACAGTATACATGCACAGCTCCTCCACCCACAGTATACAGTATGTGTGCACAGCTCCTCCACCCACAGTATACAGTATATGTGAACAGCTTCTCCACCCACAGTATATGTGCACAGCTCCTCCAAGCACAGTATATGTGCACAGCTCCTCCAAGCACAGAATATGTGCACAGCTCCTCCACCCACAGAACACAGTATATGTGCACAGCTCCTCCACCCACAGTATATGTGCACAGCTCCTCCACCCACAGTATATGTGCACAGCTCCTCCACCCACAGTATATGTGCACAGCTCCTCCACCCACAGTATACAGTATATGTACACAGCTCCTCCACCCACAGTATATGTGTAGAACTCTTCCACCCACAGAATACAGTATATGTGCACAGTTCCTCCACCCACAGTATACATGCACAGCTCCTACACCCACAGTATACATGCACAGCTCCTACACCCACAGTATAGAGTATATGTGCACAGCTCCTCCACCCACAGTATACAGTATTGGTGCACAGCTCCTCCGCCCACAGTATACAGTATATGTGCACAGCTCCTCCACCCACAGTATATGTGCACAGCTCCTTCACCCACAGTATACAGTATATATGCACAGCTCCTCCACCCACAGTATACAGCATATGTGCACAGCTCCTCCACCCACAGTATATATGCACAGCTTCTCCACCCACAGTATACAGTATATGTGAACAGCTCCTCCACCCACAGTATACAGTATATGTGCACAGCTCCTCCACTCACAGTATACAGTATACATGCACAGATCCTCCACCCACAGTATATGTGAACAGCTCCACCACCCACAGTATACATGCACAGATCCTCCACCCACAGTATATGTGCACAGCTCCTCCACCCACAGTATATGTGCACAGCTCCTCCACCCACAGTATATGTGCACAGCTCCTCCACCCACAGTATATGAGCACAGCTCCTCCACCCACAGTATATGTGCACAGCTCCTCCTCCCACAGTATATGTGCACAGCTCCTCCACCCACAGTATATGTGCACAGCTCCTCCACCCACAGTATATGTGCACAGCTCCTCCACCCACAGTATACAGTATATGTGCACAGCTCCTCCACCCACAGTATAGAGTATATGTGCACAGCTCCACCCAGAGTATAGAGTATATGTGCACAGCTCCTCCACCCACAGTATACAGTATATGTGCACAGCTCCTCCACCCACAGTATATGTGCACAGCTCCTCCACCCACAGTATATGTGCACAGCTCCTCCACCCACAGTATAATGAATATGTGCACAGCTCCTTCACCCACAGTATACGTGAACAGATCCTCCAACCACAGTATACAGTATATGTGCAATGCTCCTCCACCCACAGTATACTGTCTATATATGCACAGCTCCTCCACCAACAGTATATGTGCACAGCTCCTCCGCCCACAGTATATTTGCAGAGCTCCTCCACCCACAGTATACAGTATATGTGCACAGCTCCTCCACCCGCAGTATACAGAATATGTGCACAGCTTCTTTTTCTCGGTGGTGAAGGGGGCCGGGTACATCTGAAAATAGATGCGGCATTGGTTTAGAAACCCCCTATACTGACGTCTGTTGCCGCCGAATCTTTATGGGAGTGGCATGCGGGTGTCTGCGGCCGCGCCGCGGACATCCAGGAGTTGCCTCTGTAGTTTAATAATCTCCCTCTGTTGGCTTTGGACTACGCCTTGCTGCTGGGCAAATTTCTCCTGATATGTAGTACCAAATTCTTGAAGTTCTGTGACCTGCTTATGCAGAGTGGCCATTGCGGATTCCATAGTGTGGCTGATTATTCTGTAACAATCCTACAGGCTTACCTGAGTCGGAGGACAGCTGGCTGGAGGTGGGAGTGGAGCCCAGTGGTAAGGACCGCAGGCAGGTAGTAGGTGCAGGAAGTCTGGCAGAGGCGTAGTCGGTTGGAAAGCGGTGGGTCAGGGCAGGCGGCAGTAAGCGTGGTCAGACAATCCGGATCGGCAACGGTGGTAGCAGTTCAGTAGGTATGGACAAAGCAGAAGAGTAGTCGGTAGTCAATTCCTGGTCAGCAGTGGACTTATGATAGTAGCAAGAGCAGCAGATGAGGAAAAGCTTGATCAAAGCTCAGGAGCTCAATAATCAGCAAGCTGGAGTGCAAGGGGCTGGACTTATATAGGGAGGTACCAGGTGTGGGGAATCAAGGGTGATGAGCAAGGCTTGGCAAGACTGAGGTTAAATAATAGGCTTCAGGGAGGAATGTCCAGAGAGGATGGTAGCCTGGTAAGCAGGGCTACCACCTGGGATGTGGCTGGTCACGGGTTAGAATCCCAAAAGTATATGTGCACAGCTCCTCCACCCACAGTATATGTGCACAGCTCCTCCACCCACAGTATATGTGCACAGCTCCTCCACCCACACAGTATATAGTATACATACACAGCTCCTCCACCCACAGTATATGTGCACAGCTCCTCCACCCACAGTATATGTGCACAGCTCCTCCACCCACACAGTATATAGTATACATACACAGCTCCTCCACCCACAGTATACAGTATATGTGCACAGCTCCTCCACCCACAGTATATGTGCACAGCTCCTCCATCCACAGTATACAGTATATGTGCACAGCTCCTCCACCCACAGTATACAGTATATGTGCACAGCTCCTCCACCCACAGTATATGTGCACAGCTCCCCCACCCACAGTATATGTGCACAGCTCTTCCACCCACAGTATACAGTATATGTGCACAGCTCCCCCACCTACAGTATACAGTATATGTGCACATCTCCTCCACCCACACAGTATATAGTATACATACACAGCTCCTCCACCCACAGTATATGTGCACAGCTCTTCCACCCACAGTATACAGTATACAGTATATGTGCACAGCTCCTCCACCCACAGTATATGTGCACAGCTCCTCCACCCACAGTATACAGTATATGTGCACAGCTCCTCCACCCACAGTATACAGTATGTATGCACAGCTCCTCCACCCACAGTATATGTGCACAGCTCTTCCACCCACAGTATACAGTATGTATGCACAGCTCCTCCACCCACAGATACAGTATATGTGCACAGCTCTTCCACCCACAGTATACAGTATGTATGCACAGCTCCTCCACCCACAGTATATGTGCATAGCTCTTCCACCCACAGTATATGTCCACAGCTCCTCCACCCACAGTATATGTGCACAGCTCCTCCACCCACAGTATATAGTATATATGCACAGCTCCTCCACCCACAGTATACAGTATATGTGCACAGCTCCTCCACCCACAGTATATGTGCACAGCTCTTCCACCCACAGTATACAATATAGATTTTCCAGGGTCCGTCCACCACCAAGCTCTCCTTTCCGCTGCTCCCATAGAAGTGAATGTGAGCGCACTGTACACGCACGGCCCCTGCTCCCATTTATTTCTATGGGGCAGACGACTTGCTCGGCTATTTTCGGCAGCCCAATAGAAATGAACGGAGGGCGGCTGTGAATGCGCAGTGCGCCCTCCGTTAATTTCCCCTCTACGTTCTCATTGTAGGTGTAGGATCATTGTTTGACAGCATATTTTCTAAGAGATGTAGCTGAATATAGATTTGGGCAGAGTAATGATCTAGACTACCATATTTGCCTATACCAAATGTAAATATGCAACCAAATGTGGCAAAATACACAAAACAATAAAATAAAAAATGAAAAAATTATAAAAACACAGATGCGTTTTTGATGCGTTTTCTATCAAAAACGCCCAAATGGCCCGTGGGGGGTTCAGATATCTTGCTTTGGAGGCAGCAGAACGTTGGTGGTAGTCATAGTCAACCGTCATATACAATCAAATAGAGGCATCAAATGGATTCGCAAAGCGATTAATAATTGTAAGTATTATTCGCATTGCGATTACAACTTAGAGCTGAGTTCCTAATGGTTGTATTGCTAGAATATAACGTATATTCTAGCAATACAACAACCATTAGGAACTCAGCTCTAAGTTGAATTCGCAATGCGATTAATGCAGGTTATATTAATCGCATTGAAAATTCAACTTAGATCTGGGTTCCTAATGGTTGTTGTATTGCTAGAATATAACGAAGATTGAGAATTTAGCGCTATATTCGTTATCTTCGTTATATTCTAGCAATACAACCATTAGGAACTCAGATCTAAGTTGTAATCGCAATGCGAATAATACAGCTTATATTAATCGCATTGCGATTTACAATTACTAACACTGCAGCTTCAGAATGAATCTAAGATGGATGCTGTCCTTGCGTTTAGATAGGAAGGTGGGAGGGTCTGGGAGGGAGGGTATGCTGATTGGCTGGAATGTGTCTGCTGACTGTGAGGTACAGGGTCAAAGTTTGCTCAATGATAAAGTATAGGGGCGAACGCGAACATCGAATATGTTCGCCCGCCGCGGCGGACGCGAACAAGCTATGTTCGCCGGGAACTGTTCGCCGGTGAATAGTTCGAGCCATCTCTAATCAGATATTCCCCACTACAAAAACCGCAATGTGTCCGCAGTTAGTGAACACTTTGCAGTAGTGCATGGGGTGAAGTGACAAAGGCACAAGGTATAGTAAGGGTTTATATCCCAGCGAGAGGGGCTGATTTGAGGAGAAAGCTGCTTAACAGAGAAGCATATTAGATGTTTTTACTTGCCACGCGATATCCAGAAGGTCTGAACAAGAGACATGATCTCATACTACAGTATTAATTATATTTTTGCCTGCCATTTTTCCTTTTTTCTTTTATGCTTTGTTCATGTTTTCTGTATATTTCATGCATATCCTTTTTAATGGATGATACATGATCTGAATCTCAGCAATCATGTCATGTGACTCGATGATTGGGGTTTCAGGTGTGGGCTAGCCTTTTTAACTGAAGTTTGAACACAGTGTTTGGTCATGATGAAGGACCCTGATTTACTTGTGGTCTGAAACGCGTTACTGTAACTGTGATGTCTTGTATTGGATTTTAATCGCACAATAAAGTGTCCACCTTTTGCATCTTGGAAGCTGGCATTTTCTTGGCTTTAGATATTGACAGCAATCAAGTCCGGAGGTTGACATCCGTGCTCAAGGCAGGTGGACGGTGGGTGAGAGCTGCGTTACCTTTTTTGTTTATACAGAGCTGGATGGATGGATGGCTTTTTTCAGCCTTATAAACTACGTTACTGCTGTGCTAGGAAAACAATTCTGTGGCTCCTTCATTCTCAGAATCAGTGGGGGTCACAGAGGTGAGACCTTCAATGATCATAAATTTATCCTGACAGCATAACCTTTGCTTTATAAGGCTAATTTCATATAGCGTTTAGAGACTGGCAGTGGCTTTTGTCCAGCTGATTCTTGGCATATTAGCCGTGTGGCCAGATTTCCGCCAGACCTCATTATAGTTAATGGGGCCGGCAGGCATTCAGGTACTGTCTGGCAATGCCAGACACAGAGCGCTTCGGCAGGCTGTCCCCTGCGGAAGCTGCCAGATCTCCTAACACTAGTGTGAAGCTAGCCTATGGTGATTAGGGTTGAATATTCACCTCAGCCATTTGAGCGTGAAGAGCCCGCCGTGGCCATCTTGATTGAAGATCCCGCACAAAATCTAGTACGCGGTGATGTATGATGTCATCATGCCAGCCACCATGAATCACGCACCGCGCAAGATTTCGTGCAGGATCTTCAATCAAGATGGCCGCAGCAGCCTCTTAACACTCAAAATGATGAGGTAAATATATATTTTTTTTAACTGACCCTTCAAAGCCCTCATTTTTCATCTCAGTTGCCATGATCAGCGATGAACACAGCATCTGAGGGGTTAAATGATGGGGGAAAACATTGTATGAACGGGCCCTAGGATGGCAAAACCCCTGATCATGGCTAACATAATGATGTAAGTGGTGACAAATCCATCCCTTTTCATACATGTGGGATCTAGTATATAACGTATAATCATGAAGTATATAAACGCATCATCTAGCACCCCCTGCAGCTGCTTTACATGTAAGAAAGTGGGTTTCACAGCACAATACTTATTCTTTCCCTGATAGTAAATCAATATTTTAAGCCGAAGCTTTCCAGCTCATGCATTGAATGTACTTTCAGCAGCAGTTACTATGGAAACCTAGAATTGGAGAGTCCCTTTTACCATATGAGAATGATGTTGCCTTTATTTCTTGATCACATGGAGTTTGCAGGGAATACTTCATTAGTATTTCAAGAGTTTAAATAGCACAATATAAAAACCTGGTATGGATTGAGTGTGATAGATGCAGGCGAACCGGCGTGTGGTCTGGGAGGCACCTCACATATCAACCTAGGTAGGTTGGCTCACTTTTCTCTGCTTTGTTCTCATTATCAAATACACAGAATATTTTTTTCTTACATTATATTATTGCTTTACTATGTGGAGGTGAGATTGACGGGTCCACTGATGACACTAAGCTTGCTGATCAGTGTGTATGTAGGAGGGTTATCAGGGTGCAGGTTATAAGGGTGTCCTTTTTGTAAAAATTTTAAACACTTAAAGATGCAATGTTTGGCTTTTAGAATTATAACTAGGATTGTTATCCTGATTATTTTTGTGCGTGGCCACCCTCCATTGAAGGGGTTATCCAACCCCTATAATGCCCCCCAAATGCCTGGGCACCTCATACAGGTTATAGTTATGCCCTCCGGCACCCGCATCACTCCTGATCCCCGCACAGCTGCCGCTGCATCTTGCCTTCGCGCAGATCAAAACATCTGGCGATGGGTGGCAGGGGGGTACGATGTAGCCAATAGCAGTCTATAACGGGGACGAGCCTCCCCAGCATCGCATTCGACTCTAGGGAGGCTTATTCCTGTCGCGGCCTGGGGAGTGGGGTAAGTATAACCTGTTTGAGGTACCTAGAGTGACCAGAGGTCCGGTTTTAGGCCAGACAGTCCGGTTTTCAAACTCTCTGTCCTCCGTCCGGCGCATGGCCTGGACGGACGCAGGGATTTTCTTTTGAACAGCTCACGCTCAGACAGCGGCATTGTGCTGTCTGAGCGTGAGCTGCAAGGAGAAAGTCACCCTCGCTCCCATCCTTGCAGCTGACCAGAAGTTGGTTTTAACTTAATTTTTTACATTCCCGTCGGCAGCGGTGTGGGAAGGAGGTGTGGCCTAAATGGGTCAGGGCGTGGCTTAGTGGAGTGGTCTTTTGAGGGTAGTCTGAGTGGCCACCCTAGAGGTGCCCCGGGATTTTGGGGGGCATTATAGGGATTGGATAACTCCTTTAATTTCTAGGAAAGTGCCAAATATAGCCAAATGACGTGTAGCCACCGCTGCATTCACTTCCATGGAACTGGTGCTCTGCTATTTTTGCTACTACCAAGAAATTAATGCGGCACATGCTCTCTGCACTCTTAGGCCTCTTTCACACAACCGTATGGCTTTTTCAGCTGTTTTTATTGGATCCGTTTTTTGTTTCTGTTGTGTTTCCGTTTCGGTTCTGTTTTTCCGTTTATGTTTTTCCCTATGGCATATACAGTATACAGTAAGTACATATAAAAAATTGGGCTGGGCTTAAAATTTTCAATAGATTGTTCCACAAAAAATTAAACATATACGGAAGACATATGGATGCATTTCCGTATGCGTTCTGTTTTTCTTTCGGACCCATTGACTTGAATGGAACCACGGATCGTGATTTGCGGTCAATAATAGGACATGTTCTATCTTTGCACGGAACGAAAAAACGGAAATACGGAAACGGAATGCACACGGAAACACTTCTGTTTTTTGCGGAACCATTGAAATGAATGATTCCATATACGGAACGCAAAAAAACGGTCCATACACTCACAAAAAAAACGTTTGTGTGAAAGAGGCCTTATTCACTTTGAAAGCTCAGTTCTAGAGATAGGTGCGGGTCCCAGAGGTGGGACCTGCACATTTTGGACATTGGTGGCATATCCTAGCATATCCCCATTTAAAATGCAACATTTAGTGTCAAATTTCTGTTGCAAAAATGCCTAGCTGTGCATCGAACTCATGATCCAGAATAGGCCACTATGATAAATTCGACACATCTCTACACTGTCAAAATTTTAGATAGGATTAATAAATCTGCCACAAACTGACTAGTGTTCTGGGTTCTATTAAGAAATGTGAAGGGACCAGTAGCTCTCTAACCCACACATTGGACTTCCACAGGCTAGCACGTTTCAGTTCTGCACTGTGCACAAATTATGAAATTCATCCTTAGGGCTATTTCATATGAGCGGATGCCGTGCAGGCAGTGGCATCGCTACAGGGGGGCAAGGTTCTTCCCCCTAGGTTCTTCCTTACCCCCCCCCCCGTGTTCCCCCCCGTGTTCCCCCCCGTGTTCCCCCCCGCTGATTCCCCTCCTTTCCCTTTAAAATGTAACGCCCCATGGCCCGGCTGCCTCCGATCTGAATCATCACAATGATCCTGACGTGACCTCACGCACATGCTGCCTGCAGAATGATTAACCACCCGACCCTGAAGCATCCATAAACAGCTCCAAATCAACACTAGAAATGGGCGCTTCCATCCAAACCGAACGACCATTAAACTCAGACAAAAATTGCCTCCACACCTCCAAATCCGCCCGCACCTCAGCCGATAACTGCAGAAAGTGAAAGGGTGCCTTCACTCCTGCAGTGGCCAACGCCAAACGCCTACAAAACACTCGACCCATCGGCTGGATCCTGCAAGTAAAATTTAATTTACCTAGCACTGACTGTACCTGCCGCAACTGCACCTTCTTGGCCGAAATCAGGAAGACAATCTCACAGTTCAAATCCGCCACCTTGTCCTCGGGTAACCTACATTCCATTGCCATGCTATCAATTAAGATGCCTAAAAACTTCACACACCTAGCCGGGCCTTCCGTTTTTCCCGGTGCCAATGGCACGCCAAACCTAGCCGCCACCCTTTCCATTGTACGCAAAAAAGACCGAACAAATCCACGAGCCAGCCGGCCCTATAAACAAAAAATCGTTTAAATAATGCAAAACAGATTTCCAACCCGTCTCTTGCTTTACCACCCATTCCAAAAATGAAATGAACGTCTCGAGCAAGAGGAAGGAGACCATAGTTAATAAATAGCCGATATTTACAGCGCGCGCACATACTGCCATAGCCCCTGAAGACGCCGGTTGCTCGGCGAAACATGTTGGGTGGCAGCGCCTGTTAGTTTTTAATTACAGTTATTAGCCCGTGATTCTACACACTAACCGGAATACGAAAATAACGAGTGGGCAAACCACCTCCTCTGAAAAGTGGCAGCGCGCAGCCACAAAGAGGAGATATCCTGCTATTACAGATACATAGCAGGTTTAGGGAAAAGGAATATAGAAATGAGATAGATGGGTTAGTCGACTTAATAATTTTAAAGTTAAGCTCCTTAAAAATATATAGAACTTTTTGAAATGATATAAATGAAATAATGTAATAAAAGTTATGTTTTAAGATTAGTTGGAGCTGGGTGGCAAGGCGATGGTTGCGATTTTTACGAAGGCCCCATTCACTTCTATGGGAAGAACGTTGCATGAAAAACGCAGAATATAGAACATGCTGCGATTTTCACGCAACACACAAGGGATGCGTAAAAAACAACGCTCATGTACACAGACCCATTGAAATGAATGGGTCCGGATTCAGTGCAGGCGCAATGCATTTACATCATGCATTGCACGCGCGTGGAATACTCGCTCGTGTGAAAGGGGCCTTAAGTAATAGAAAGGGTACTTTTCAGCAAAAAGGTGTCTACAGAAGACAGAAACACTTGTTAAAAGATTTCAAAGCACACATTTGCAAAAATGAAAAATTAATAGCAGACCCAAATTTTTCACTTTCACAAGGGGTTAAAGGAGAAAATGCACCCCAGTGTATGTGTTCCCTATTTTCTCCCCATTCAGGAAACACCTCATATGTGCTTGTAGCCTGCTGTATGGGCACACAGCAGGGCTCTAGAGGCAAAGTGCAAAATATGTTTTTTGCAGGCTTGAGTAAACAGACATGGATTTTAGGTGGCATTTCACATTTAAAAGATTCCTGAGGTCCCTAGAAACAAAAAACCCAAAGAAGTGACCCCATTTTGGAAAGAGCAACCCCGTACAAACATTTTAAGTGGTGGAAAGGGTGCTTTTCAGCAAACAGGTGTTTCTCAGAAAGCAGAAACCATTGTTAAAGCATTTCAAAGTACACATTTGTGGGAAAAATTTTTCCCTTTCACAAGGGGTTAAAAGAGAAAATGCACCACAGTATGTGTTTCCTATTTTCTCCCCATTCAGGAAACACCTCATATTTGCTTGTAGCCTGATGTATGCGCGCTAAGCAGGGCTTTAGAGGCAAAGTGCAAAATATGTTTTTTTTGCAGGCTTGAATAAACAGACATGGATTTTAGGTTTAGAAAGAGCCCCCCACCTCCGTGGTGGAAAGGGCACTTTTGACTTAATAGGTGTTTCACAGAAATGAATATGTAGTGGTGGTTGGTAAAAAGTGGATCTGTAAGCTATGCAGACTAAGGCCTCATGCACACGAACGTATTTGCGTTCCATGTCCGTTCCGTGTGTTTGTGGACCATATGCGGAACCATTCATTTCAATGGGTCCGCAAAAAAAAACGGAAGGTACTCCGTGTGCATTCTGTTTCCGTATGTCCGTTTTTCCGTTCCGCAAAAAATTAGCACATGTCCTATTTTTTCTAGTTTGCTGACAAGGATAGGCATTATTAGAATGGATCGTCATCCGTTTTTTTGCGGACCGCAAAACACATACAGTCGTGTGGATGAGGCCTAAATCAGAGATATAAGGTGGTAAAACTACTGGTACATCATGGATGAAATTAAATTAATACTCCATGGATAAGTGGTAGATTTTAAAACACTCCTGCATGCACAGTCCAGGTTTTTCAGGGCAGGTTTCACAATGGTAAATTGTGTCTTTCCTTATCCTCCTTTTGTAACACACCCTGCATCTTTTTTGGGTCCTTCCCTTCAGGGCCGGACTGGCCTACCGGGATACCGGGAAAATTCCCGGTAGGCCGGTAACCCTGACTGCCGCACGGCCGGCCGACCTGTGAGGAGGCTCAGGCTGTCTCATGTGATCATGCCTTCTGCGCCTGCAGTGTGCGCACTGGACCGCTCTGCTCTCCCCTGTGTTTCTGGCTGCCGGGTCGGCTGTGGCTGGCCCCTTACTTACTGCTGCTGATGGCCGTGCCCGGCGGCGGCCCCCGGCCGTGCAGTAATACCTGGCTGGTGTGGCTGCAGGCCCTGGGGGCGGGGCGGCCGCTGCAGAGCAGACATCTTCATTCATCCACATGGGGGGGGGGCGGAGTCCCAGTGAGTCGTACCCGGCAGAGACACAGCACAGAGAGGTCAGGGGCTGTGTGTGGCGCCGCTCAAGACGTGCCTCGCGTGCTGCAGTGCCCTGCTAGATAGCTGGTCTAGTGTGAGGTGGTATGCTGAGGCCCTGTGTCCACTGGCCCCTGCCCCAGCCCCCAAAGACTAGAAGAATTATTTATTAATCTTCACCAATCCATCATCAAGTAAGTGACTGTTGCTGGCCGCTGCCATGATTCCATCCTGCCTCACAGTATAAGGCAGCCTTCCTTTTACAATTAATACATGTGATAAGTGCAAATGACGCACTGTTATGGGGGATCTGTGGATGACACACTGTTATGGGGGATCTGTGGATGACACTGTTATGGGGGATCTGTGGATGACACTGTTATGGGGGATCTGTGGATGACCTTGTTATGGGGGATCTGTGGATGGCACTGTTATGGGGGATCTGTGGATGACGCACTGTTATGGAGATCTGTGCATGACACTGTTATGGGGGATCTGTGGATGACACTGTTGTGGGGGATTTGTGGATGACACACTGTTATGGGGGATCTGTGGATGACACACTGTTATGGGGGATCTGTGGATGACACACTGTTATGGGGGTACTTTCACACCTGCGGCACAGCTATCCGGCCTATCCGGGCTGTTCACCACCGGATCCGCCATGCCGCAAGTACCCGTGCACTGCCGTGCTGTTGCTCTATCCCCATTGACTATAATAGGGGCAGGGGATGGAGCTATGGCTCCACAGATCCCCCATAACAGTGTCATCCACAGATCCCCATAACAGTGTCATCCACAGATCCCCATAACAGTGTCATCCACAGATCTCCATAACAGTGTCATCCACAGATCTCCATAACAGTGTCATCCACAGATCTCACATAACAGTGTCATCCACAGATCCCCCATAACAGTGTCATCCACAGATCCCCCATAACAGTGTCATCCACAGATCCCCCATAACAGTGTCATCCACAGATCCCCCATAACAGTGTGTCATCCACAGATCCCCCATAACAGTGTGTCATCCACAGATCCCCCATAACAGTGTCATCCACAGATCTCCATAACAGTGTCATCCACAGATCTCCATAACAGTGTCATCCACAGATCCTCCATAACAGTGTCATCCACAGATCCCCCATAACAGTGTCATCCACAGATCCCCCATAACAGTGTGTCATCCACAGATCCCCCATAACAGTTGTCATCCACAGATCCCCCATAACAATGTGAAATCCACAGATCCCCCATAACAGTGTCATCTACAGATCCCCCATAACAGTGTGTCCTCCACAGATCTTCATAACAGTGTCATCCACAGATCTCCCATAACAGTAGTTATTCACAGATCCCCCATAATAGTGTCATCCACAGATCCCCCTATAACAGTGTGTCATCCACAGATCCCCCTATAACAGTAAGTCAGCCACAGATCCCCCATAACAGAGTCATCCACAGATCCCCCATAACAGTGTCATCCACAGATCCCCTATAACAGTGTCATCCAAAGATCCCCCATAATAGTGTCATCCACAGATCCCCATAACAGTGTCATCCACAGATCCCCATAACAGTGCCATCTACAGATCCCCATAACAGCGTCATCCACAGATCCCCCATAACAGTGTCATCCACAGATCCCCCATAACAGTGTCATCCACAGATCCCCATAACAGTGTGTCATCCACAGATCTCCATAACAGTGTCATCCACAGATCTCCCATAACAGTGTGCATCCACAGATCCCCCATAACAGTGTCATCCACAGATCCCCATAACAGTGTCATCCACAGATCCCCCATAACAGTGTGTCATCCACAGATCCCCCATAACAGTGTCATCCACAGATCCCCCATAACAATGTGAAATCCACAGATCCCCCATAACAGTGTCATCCACAGATCCCCCATAACAGTGTGTCCTCCACAGATCTTCATAACAGTGTCATCCACAGATCCCCCATAACAGTGTTATTCACAGATCCCCCATAATAGTGTCATCCACAGATCCCCCATAACAGTGTGTCATCCACAGATCCCCCATAACAGTGTCAGCCACAGATCCCCATAACAGAGTCATCCACAGATCCCCCATAACAGTGTCATCCACAGATCCCCTATAACAGTGTCATCCAAAGATCCCCATAATAGTGTCATCCACAGATCCCCCATAACAGTGTCATCCACAGATCCCCCATAACAGTGCCATCTACAGATCCCCATAACAGCGTCATCCACAGATCCCCCATAACAGTGTCATCCACAGATCCCCCATAACAGTGTCATCCACAGATCCTCCATAACATTGTGTCATCCACAGATCCCCCATAACAGTGTCATCCACAGATCCCCATAACAGTGTGTCATCCACAGATCCCCCATAACAGTGTCATCCACAGATCCCCCATAACAGTGTCAGCCACAGATCCCCCATAACAGTGTCACCCACAGATCCCCATGACAGTGTCATCCACAGATCAACCATAACAGTGTGCCATCCACAGATCCCCCATGACAGTGTCATCCACAGATCAACCATAACATGTCTGGGCATGCTGAGAGTTGTAATTTTGCAACGGCTGGAGGCATCCTGGTTGGGAAAAGTTGGTCTACTGTGATAATATGAACATTGGGGGTTCTAAAAAAGAGCTATTGTGGGGCAAAGTTCATATTCTTGTTTACACACATGTTTTAAAATACACATGTTTTATAAACAAGTAAGTAATTACGCAGTACTGTGGGGCTGGTATGCAACTTTTTCCAGGGCTGGTTTTTATCCCCAGTCCGGCCCTGCTTCCCTTCCTTGCTGCCTGGGGCACTTGACCTGAAAAAGGTTGCACTGGTACAACACAGGCACCATGACTTCCTGAAGTACTGGGACCCTCCCCGGCTCGGCTTTGAAAAATTAGGGACTTGATAACCACCTGGATCTGAAGGAAAGTTCCTGTGTGGCCTGCAGAATGAAATAGCACGTACGCATTGCACATTGCCATCTGTACAACATACGGACAGCTTTTTGTACCACGCTTGCGTTTTTTATGTGGCACTGTAGGGCTTCAGAAGTTGATCTGAAAGATCCACCCCTCCATGTGCCTGTTGTAATCAAGGATGCAAACTGGTTTGAGGACAGTGGAAGTGGTACCTCGTACAGAGGCAGGGGAGCTGGTATTACTATGAATGGTGGTCAGTACAAGGACATCCCTCTTGTCCTTGTACTTAACCACCAGCATGTTCTCACGGAGGGCAGCCCTACTTTCACCCTTTCTCAGTGGTTTCCCTACCAGGCACCTAGGGAGGCCTCTCTGATTTTTGCGTGCTGTGCCACAAGTCACAGTACCTCTGGTAGTTAGGGACATGAATAGGGGTATGCTGGTATAATAGTTATCCACATAGAGGTGGTAACCCTTATCCAGCAGTGGGTGCAGTAAGTCCCACATGATCTTCCCACTAACTCATAGGATGAGGGAGCATTCTGGGGGTTCTATCCCGGAATCTTTCTCTTCGTAAATTCGGAACTTGTGGGTGTACCCAGAGCTACTCTCACAAAGTTTGTATATTTTCATGCCATACCTTGCCCGTTTGCTAGGCAGGAACTGGCGGAATCTAATCCTCCCTTTGAAGAGTAATAAGGACTCATCTACTCAGACATTTTTATCAGGGGTGTACACCTCAGCAAACTAGGTGTTAGGCCTCTTGCACATGAAATTGATATTTTCTTTCCGTGTCCATTCCGTTTTTCTTACCGACTGGATACGGAACCATTCATTTTAATGGGTCCGCAAAAAAATGAAAGTTACTCCATGTGCATTCCGTTTCTGTATTTCCATATTTCTGTTCCGCAAAAAAATAGAACATGTCCTATTATTGTCCGCATTATGGACAAGGATAGTGCTGTTCTATCAGGGGCCATCTGTTCTGTTTTGCAAAATACGGAATGCACACGGACATCATCTGTATTTTTTGCGGATCCGTTTTTTGGGGACCGCAAAATACATACGGTCGTGTGCAAGAGGCCTTAAAGTGGTCAATGACAGGCCTTAAAATCACAGTGGTGGTGCACCACAAGTCCCAGCAAGCAACAAGCAGCACAGAACGGCACAGAACCTCTCTGCATGCAGTCACCAGCTAAAGTGGCTGCATGCAGGGAAGTTCTGCCTTTCCTGTGCAGCTATAGCACTGCCATTAGCGGGAGCATTGTTCCAGCCAAGACCTGTATGTCACGGGTCCTTAAGGGGTTAATGACCAGTTCCATTCAGGTAAGTTTTCTGGACAATAGGTATGAAGCACTGGTATACCTTCCATGGAGGCAACTTCTAAGGGCCCCGATGGTGGTAGGGGGACGTTGAAATCTTTCTTTCTACCTGACATAAAAACACTGTATTTTCATGCATGTGCCCCTAGGGGGAGCTCAGGGTGAAGAGATAATTACAGCTTCTATTACAGACGATGGTAACTTAAAGGGGTTCTCCGGGCTTAACCTTTTTTTGCTCTTTAAATCTAACCTGTGGAGGAAAGATTATTGCACATATACTTACCTTCCACAGTGCAGCCGTTCTTGAGATCTGCCTCCCGGTCACGTGGTCCCTCCAGATGGCTTTTCCCTGCTTCCGTCTGAAGACCGTCTTCTTCTCTTCCTGTCTTCTCTTCCTTTCTCCAGCAGGAGACGGATCGTCACAAGTGACGTCACCGCCTCGTGCTGGAGAAAGCTCCGCCCGGCCGTCTTCACAGCTCACTAGGCTGAATGCTAGTGAGCATGCGCAGTACCACTGTCTATATTGTACAGGCTTCTATGTGAAGCCTGTACTGACTCCTGCACAGCGCGATGATCTAATCCTATAGATCATACCAGTTTATTAGTGTACAGTAGCGGCTGAAGGAAGCGCACGGCGTCATAGCAACCAATGACGCCATGCGCTCCTGCACTAAGCAAGAATCCAGCCCGGCATCTGTGTTCCTCGGATGTCTGCATTTGATCTTAGTGCGGGGCAGGCTGAGCGGGAGCACAGGCAGCGGTGGAGGGAGGACAATCAGCCCATCATCCTCCTGCTAGCCACAACTGGTGGCTATTCCTGCACCGTGCTCCATCCGGGCATTCACCATTCCGCAAGTTCTAGGTTCTGTTCCTTTTTAGGAAAGCTGGGTGACAGCCTGTATACCACACACAGAAAGCCAGGTGGCAGCTCCTAGGAGAGCTGTGTGGTATACAGGCTGTCACCCAGCTTTCCTGAGGAGAATATATCACAGTATAGGAACATATAGAGAAGTCAAATGAGTTGGCCATTCAGGAGTCAGAAAGCCGGGTTGCAGCTCCTATGAGAACTAAGAAATCGATGAATCCCAGCAAGCGTATAAGGAATAAACTTCTTTTATTTTCAGAAAAAACAAAACAAAATGTCACAGGACGCGTTTCGGCCCGTCCAGCCTTCTTCAACTGCACATCAGTTACTGACTAGGTTCCACATTTTATAGGTATAATCACATGATCTCATCAATCAATTCAAACAGGAAATGACATCAGAAAAAGGAAAAAAGAAGAAAAGAAAAGAAAACAAGGAAAACGGGGGAGGGGAAGGAAAAAGGAAAACAAGGAAAAGAAAGTTCTTTTTTATATATATATATAGTAGGAATCTTTCCTGAACAAAGTATTTGCAAGACTAATATCCCAGTCCAGGAATAAATCTTCCCCTCACGATCCGGTTATCGTAGTCTGCAAAGAAGGATATTAAATCCAATTAAAAACACATCACTTCATAATCCCTATTGAGACCTTTGGGGTGTAAGGTATCAAGAGTATGTATCCAAAAGGCCTCTCGTCTGAGTAACAACTTTTTCAGATCCCCACCTCTCCTTGGTAAATGTACCCGCTCAATGACCTGGTATTTCAGCTGCGCTATTGAATGATTATGACTATGGAAATGAGATGGTATGGGGAATAGAAGATTTTCCTTTCTTATAGTTGACTTGTGTTTGCTGATGCGATCTTTTACCATTTGCATCGTCTCCCCAATGTATAACATACCACATGGGCATTTTATTAAGTAAACAACTTAAGGTCTAAGTACCATCCTATGAATCACAACTTTGACAACATAGTCCGCAAACATTGGCATATTCTAGGGAAGGCGTATCCCACAATAGCGGAATTCCAAAATCCGCCATTAATTTGCAATAGACGAAATCCCAGTCTCAGAGACCGATTGGTGCACTCTGATATGGGTACTACGGGTAAAATGGTGACACAGAGTACACTTACCCACCAGAAGGGAGGCACTTTTCCCTGTCTCCACTGCATGCAGTGCAGTAATGTGCTGAAGGGCCAATATTTCCAACATCCACAGACTGGCAAATCCTACAAGATTAAAGGTTACTATACATGCGATACTACCAATGTTGTTTACTTAATAAAATGCCCATGTGGTATGTTATACATTGGGGAGACGATGCAAATGGTAAAAGATCGCATCAGCAAACACAAGTCAACTATAAGAAAGGAAAATCTTCTATTCCCCATACCATCTCATTTCCATAGTCATAATCATTCAATAGCGCAGCTGAAATACCAGGTCATTGAGCGGGTACATTTACCAAGGAGAGGTGGGGATTTGAAAAAGTTGTTACTCAGACGAGAGGCCTTTTGGATACATACTCTTGATACCTTACACCCCAAAGGTCTCAATAGGGATTATGAAGTGATGTGTTTTTAATTGGATTTAATATCCTTCTTTGCAGACTACGATAACCGGATCGTGAGGGGAAGATTTATTCCTGGACTGGGATATTAGTCTTGCAAATACTTTGTTCAGGAAAGATTCCTACTATATATATATATATATATATAAAAAACCTTTCTTTTCCTTGTTTTCCTTTTTCCTTCCCCTCCCCCGTTTTCCTTGTTTTCTTTTCTTTTCTTCTTTTTTCCTTTTTCTGATGTCATTTCCTGTTTGAATTGATTGATGAGATCATGTGATTATACCTATAAAATGTGGAACCTAGTCAGTAACTGATGTGCAGTTGAAGAAGGCTGGACGGGCCGAAACGCGTCCTGTGACATTTTGTTTTGTTTTTTTCTGAAAATAAAAGAAGTTTATTCCTTATACGCTTGCTGGGATTCATCGATTTCTATTTTCCTGGGGACAACCCCTTCCCGTGCAGGCGCCCAGTGGTGAGCTGTTTTTGACTTTACTTTGAACCTATGAGAACTAAGACTCCTGAATGGCTAAATCATTTGATGACTTCTCTATATGTTCCCGCACTGAGATATGTTCTCCTCAGGAGACCAGGAAAGCTGGGTGACAATCCATGAGAGAGCTGGAAGGCCCCCTCAGTATTCCTATACTGTATACTGTGGACGTCACTGTTATGGGGGCACTGTGGACGTCACTGTTATGGTGGCACTGTGGACGTCACTGTCATGGAGCACTGTGGAGGTCACTGTCATGGGGCACTGTGGACGTCACTGTCATGGGGCACTGTGGACGTCACTGTTATGGAGGCACTGTGGACGTCACTGTTATGGGGCACTGTGGACGTCACTGTTATGGGGGATCTGTGGATGTCACTGTTATGGGGGCACTGTGGATGTCACTGTTATGGTGGCACTGTGGAGGTCACTGTTATGGGGCACTGTGGAGGTCACTGTTATGGTGGCACTGTGGACGTCACTGTTATGGAGGCACTGTGGATGTTACTGTTATGGGGCACTGTGGAGGTCACTGTTATGGTGGCACTGTGGATGTCACTGTTATGGGGCACTGTGGATGTCACTGTTATGGGGCACTGTGGAGATCTCTGTTATGGGGGTGCTGTGGCGGTCACTGTTATGGGGGCACTGTGGAGGTCACTGTTATGGTGGCACTGTGGAGGTCACTGTCATGGGGCACTGTGGATGTCACTGTTATGGGGCACTGTGGACATCACTGTTATGGTGGCACTGTGGAGGTCACTGTTATGGGGCACTGTGGAGGTCACTGTTATGGTGGCACTGTGGAGATCACTGTTATGGGGGATCTGTGGATGTCACTGT
Source organism: Bufotes viridis (assembly GCA_033119425.1). Classification (NCBI taxonomy): domain Eukaryota; kingdom Metazoa; phylum Chordata; class Amphibia; order Anura; family Bufonidae; genus Bufotes; species Bufotes viridis. The sequence goes on from CM065598.1 coordinate 63,181,791, forward strand.
TATGGGGCACTGTGGACATCACTGTTATGGGGGCGCTGTGGACATCACTGTTATGGGGGCGCTGTGGACATCACTGTTATGAGGGCGCTGTGGACATCACTGTTATGGTGGCACTGTGGAGATCACTGTTATGGGGGATCTGTGGATGTCACTGTTATGGGGCACTGTGGACATCACTGTTATGGGGGCGCTGTGGACATCACTGTTATGGGGGCGCTGTGGACATCACTGTTATGGGGCACTGTGGACGTCACTGTTATGGGGCACTGTGGATATCGGTATAAGTGATAGGGCTCGTGCACAGAACCGTATCTGTTTTGCGGTCTGCAAGTCGCGGATCCACTAAATGAGGTTACTGTCCGTGTGCGATTCACATTTTTTACCAGTCATTTTTTATCTGCCGCAGAACTGACATACGGATATGGAAAGCACAGGGACGTCATCAGTGTGTTTTTTATATCCGTATGTCAGTTCCAGTAAAAACAGAACATGTCCTATTCTGGTCCTCAAAATGAGCACCTCAAATCCATCGAACTCAATGGGACTGCAAAAAATGTGGATCGCAAAATGGATACGGTGGTGTGCATAAGGGATTAGATACACAGCTCAGCAGACAGGATCATACAAAATGGGATTAGATACACATTTTAGCAATGTCAGTGTTGGGATTTGATACACCGCTGTGCAGGCTGTATCACACAGGATAGGATTAGATACATATATGATTGGATACGCTTGCTGATTCAGGCTGTTTTTCACACTCTGGAGATGGTGAGGGCAGTGCCTGTGGATGGTCAGTGATGGGATTTAGACACTGACTGAGAAGTAGATTCATGCCTGTGTGCAGAAAGATGCACACAGGAGTTGTAATGTGTGTAGCTGCTGCAGACAGAGCAGTGTGGGGGGCGTGGCCAGCCTGTGACTCATCTCTGTGCAGTGCAGCCAGGCTTGTGTATCAATAAAGTTATGTATTCAACAAAACAAGAAGGGAAGAAAGTAAACAGATCTGCCAGGAAAATCTGATGTCTTCTAGGGGGGAAGGAAAGCTCAGACTTGAAAAACAGGTATTGGGGGCATATGTATGCATGGTGAGGGGTGTTAGGAGCACATAAAAAGAATTTTGATTTTAGGACCGGACAACCTCTTTAATGCATTCCTATTAAAGATGAGTGAATCGATTCTGAATTATTATATTTGTTCCGAATTTCACAAAAATTCTTCTGCCAAACAAATCTGAAGTTTTTACTATTCTTTTTGGACGAACCACACAAAATGGTGCCTGCACCATTTTACTGTAAAAATTGGCAGAGAAAATGACAGGGAGGATGAAGATAGAGGATCACATAATCCTGAAACGGAGGCGGCTCAGAGACAGTCAACCTGTGAGCCAATCAAGGGTGGGAGTTTGGCAGATTCTTCAGCTTCTGTGCTAGAGAGACGCCATTCTGACTGCAGCTTGTGATGAAGGTCTGGTAGGTTTAATCAATAGGTAAAAAAAGTTAGGTTTTGTAACAGGGAAAACATAGGTTGGAAGGGACCAGTCACTCAAACTGGTCCCTTCAGTCATTCAGTAAATGAACAGCCAGCCAGTCTTTTTTTATGTAAAATCATCAAGTTTCCACAGTTCATAAGTGTATCTTAGGCTTATTGCCAGCACCTCCAGCACTAGCATCAATAGTAGACATTCTGCTGCACCAGCATCAATAGCATACATTCTGCTGCACCGTATCTGGATGCATTGTATTGCGTCAAGATACAGTGTCATTTTAGTGAATGCATTGTACTGCAATAACTGCATTAAAGTAGCAGTTTATTTTAACGTTTTGTATTACGTCAAGACAACTTGCAGTTTCAGTAACCACATTGTACTGTAATATCTACATTAATTTAGCTGTTTCATTCCATGCATTGTATTACCTCTATATACTTTGCAGTTTTAGTGAATGCGTTGTACTGTAATTATTGCATTAACATAGCAGCTTTATTCGATGCATCGTATTACATCAAGATACTGTGCAGTTTTAGTAAATGCATTGTACTGCAGTAATATAGCAGTTTCATTCCATGCAGTGTATTACCATTGTAAATTGTCAGTACCAGTGTGCTTGTAGAAAGGGAGGAATGTTTAATTGTGCCTCTGTCTTTAAATTACAGAAAAACACTTGTAATTTTGCTACTTCCATTTAATAATCGGTCTAGAAAATCTGTGGCTTTTTATTTATAGGGTGGCACAGGGCCAGGCCAACCAGTTTGTCAGAAAACTGGTATAAATTATACCTAAAATCTACACCAGCTCATGGCTGCCATAGATTTCCTAAGGCTGATCCGTATTGCTCCGCATCCCATGTCGGACAGAAAACCGCAGCATGCTTCAGTTTGCTCTCCGGTATGAGAACGCAACCAAACTGAACAAAATATATTTTGGAGCATTCCGTTCTGTTCAGTTAAGTTTTGTCTTATGACGGATCGCAATACTGGAAAATAGAAACGCTAGTGTGAAAGTAGCCTAAGCTGCACCACAATAATTAAGGCATGTGCCTCTGATTGAGCGCAGATTAAGGCCTTATTCACACATCCGCAAGTGTTTTGCGGATCCACGGAGCCGCGGATCCGCAAAACACGGACACACCGGCAATGTGCATTCCGCATTTTTGCGGACCGCACATTGCCCGAACTCCATAGAAAATGCCTCTTCTTGTCCGCAATTGCGGACAAGAATAGGACATGCTCTATTTTTTTGCGGAGCCGCGGACTGGAAGATCGGCGGCGCGCTCCGCAAAATCGGATGCGGAGAGCACAGTGTGTGCTCTCCGCATCGTTCCCGGCCCCATTCACAGTCAATGGGTCCGCATGTATTCCGCAAAATTGCGGAATACATGCGGACTACATTGCGGATGTGTGAATAGGGCCTAAGACTGTCATATATAACACTGGTCTTCATAACTGTACACCAAAGTCTTCAATATCTACATTCTCAAAAGTCCAACTGGTGCTTTATGATGCACCAGTGTCTTTTTTTCTCTCTTCATTTTGTATCCTGTTTAGACACCACACTTTGCTGATGTTGCTCATTGCACTGGTTTATTTCTATTACAATGGTTTAAATTTAAGAAGCTAGTTCATGCACCAGGTGAACTAGCATAGATTTTAATTCTGTCATAAGTTATAGTGAATCTTTTGGGTTGCAGGGGACCACACCCGCTCCACTAAGCCACTATTTTGTGAAAAAAATGACATAACATTTACATTTGGGGGAATTTACTAATTCAATCCTGCCAAAATTTGCAGCAAGAATATTGTTTATATGCTTTGCACTGCTATTTAAGTGTTTTAGACTTATTCCACTGGTCTGACAAGAGAATTTGGCTTGCAATGCACCTGTGCGACAAATTTTGGTGCATGGTTCTGGCGTAAAGTAAGCAAACGAATAGGTGGTGTAAACAGACTAAACAGCTGAAAGCTCTCCTGTAACAATGTGCTCTGCTCAGCTAAATCCTGGCATAATGCATCGGTAAGTGCTGTGCCCAGATTTAGCCAAGATTAGGGGGCACAAGCAGGAGCAGCGATCTGTACAACGCTCACTGTGACTGAAATCTACGGCAACTCGGAGCTGCTATAGATTTTACTCTTCTTTTATGCTAGAAAATGTACATAAAATAAGACAATTTTGTCAGACCCGCTGGTCCTGCCCTCTTCCCACCCTCAGTAGGCCCCTTTTTCAGAAAAGTGCCAAGGGCTATGTAGAAACACCGCTTCCACCTAGGTTTAGGCACAATGGCATTTAAAAAGCAGCAAACACAATTCTGGTGTAGAGGGAATGATACATTGCTCCATGACCCCTTTAAGCCAATTATCTGAATGTTTTTGGAGAGTGGGGGAAACCAAGCAAACACAGGAAGAACTGATCAACTCAGTGACTATTGGTGGATTTACATGTGCCGAGGAGCAGCTAATTATTGGAAAGGAAGCGCTCCTTCCCGACAACCAGCTGCTCATTCAGTGGTGGTGAATCACTGTATTTACATGCAATGATCTCCTCCACAGTAGGACGAGGGATCGCTATTGCGATTGCTTGTCTTCATACATCTGCATTGTCTCTGGGCAGCAGATCACTGTTTAGACGGCACAATCTGCTGCCCAGAAACTATGATTGGTATAGCTGCACGAAAGACAGGATCACTCGATGAACAAGCATTTCGCTCCTTCATCGGGTGATCGGCTGCACCTTTACACAGGCAGATTGTCAGGAACACGTGTTCAACAGAATGTTCATCTCCAATAATCTGCCTATCGGCACGTGTAAATCCACCATATGTTGTCCTAGGTCAAACTTATGCCCAGGACCAACGCAACAGCAATATATACTATATTTGTTGCCTTTTGCATATAATAGTGTCATTTGATAAAAAATGTGCAACGCCCAATGTGTAATCATTATACAGTGTACATACATGGTCCATGCAGCTCCATGGATGGCTTGTTGCACATGTATATACATTGTCTATGTAGCCCTAGCCTCAGGTAAAATGTCTGATTGGTGTGTTTGCTTCATTTGCATGGGCGTATGTATCCTCTTGTTTTAAATACATGTTTGGGTTCTGAATATGTCTACAAAATGGGTTTACAGTAATGACTCATTATAAAAGTTCATATTCAACTTGACAACAAGTCCTCAATCCACACGCCACAGAACCCGAGTGTCTTTTAACATTCTTAATAAGAATTTATTTATATAATATATTTATTTATTAATTATTTATTATATATATATATATATATATATATATATTGTGGGGAGTCGCTCTGGTAGATAGCAGTGCGGGTGCAGTACAGAGGCAAAACAAGAAGTCCAGAAAGTGCAATAAACAGTGTTTTATTCACACTTGCACACAATAAACGATAAACAGTCTCTTGGTGTTAATTCACACTCAGCAAACACAAAAAAGCAAAACCAAAGAGTCCAAAACCAGGTTCAATCACCTGTGAGATGTTTAGGTGCGCGTTCGCACCTGGCGGTCGGCCCAGCCGCAGGATAATCCACCTTCAGGCTTCCAGGACGACTGCACGACTCCTTGCTGGGCTCATCCTTCCAGCCCAGAGAGCAACACAACACTAGCAGCAGCTCCAGGATAATCACAGCCACACCTGCTGATGTGGCTGCCTTTAAAAAGCCCCGCAAAGTCCGGCCTGGACCGTGGGAGTAGGCACCCACCCAACTCTTTGCCTACTCCCAGTAAGAGCCGGCCCGGATTGGCTTTGCAGCCAAACTAACTATCAATGTCAAGCAGCACTAGCTGCTGCTGACACATAAAACCCGGCTCTCACCTCACCGAGGCCAGGAACCTCGGTGACACGTATCTTCCGTCCATGACGGCACCTTGCGCCCTCTTACATACCTCCCCCTTTGTTCAACCCCGACAGGGTGAACACACGCCAAACACTGTACTCGAGACAGTGCATCCGCATTTCCTTGCAAGCGGCCTGCCCTGTGTTCCACTGTGAACTTGAAGTTCTGCAGGGACAAGAACCATCTGGTGACCCGAGCATTCCTGTCTTTCGCCTGGCACATCCACTTTAGAGGGAATGGTCGGTCACCAGACGGAACTTTCTCCTAGCAGATAATAGCGGAGAGACTCTAGTGCCCACTTGATGGCCAGGCACTCTCTCCACTATACTGTACCTGGTTTCGGCTGGGGTGAGTTTGCGACTCAGGAAAACCACGGGATGCTCCTCCCCATTGATTTCCTGAGAGAGTACAGCCTCGAGGCCCACTTCAGAGGCATCGGTCTGTACCACAAACTCTCTCTTGAAGTCGGGCGTCACCAAAACCGGGGACCCACACAGGGCCGACTTCAGAGCAGAGAAAGCCTTATCCGCCTGCTCATTCCACTGGATCGACACTGACCTGCGTCCCTTTAAAAGGCTTGTCAATGGAGCAGCAATTGTAGCGAAGTTGGGAATAAACCTCATGTAGTATCCCACCATGCCCAGGAATGATTTTACTTGCCGCGTAGTGACAGGTCGGGGCCAATTCTTAATTGCCTCAATTTTGTTTACCTGAGGTTTGACCACCCCCGCCCAATGACATACCCTAGGTATTTGGTCTCTTCTAACCCTATCACACACTTTTTGGGTTAGCAGTTAAGCCAGCTTTCCTAAGGGAGTCCACTACGGCCTGTACCTTCGGTAGGTGACTCTCCCAGTCGGTGCTATGGATAATGATATCATCCAGATACGCTGAGGCGTACCGTCGATGTGGACGAAGCACAATATCCATAAGCCTTTGAAACGTGGCGGGCGCCATGTAGACCAAAGGGTAATACCTTGTACTGATACAACCCCTCCGGTGTGATAAAAGCAGTTTTTTCCTTGGCAGCCTCCGTTAAGGGTACCTGCCAGTACCCTTTAGTGAGGTCCAAGACAGAAAAATACCTGGCTTGGCCCAATTTTTCAATGAGCTCATCCACCCTCGGCATGGGATATGCGTCAAACTTGGACACCTCATTCAGCTTGCGGAAATCGTTACAGAACCTCAATGTCCCGTCCGGCTTGGGTATTAAGACTCATCGGACTGGCCCAATCACTTTTTGACTCCTCGATGACACCTAACTGGAGCATCAGCTGCACTTCCTTCACAATGGCTTGTCGCCGAGCCTCGGTACCCGATACGGCTTTTAACCGGACTTTGGCCTGAGGCTCAGTGATAATGTCATGCTGGATTAGGATGTGCGCCCAGGGAGGTCCGAGAACACATCCGTGTTCCGACTAATGAACTCCTTAACTTCCTGGACCTGTTTGGAGGACAGGCTATCTGAAATTTTTACGGTGGCTGCTGCTTCCCGGACTTCGAGGTATGGGGCTGATCCTTCTCACCTAGAAGCCCTGGCCGGGGACTGTCATCGCTGGACGAGTTCCTATCCTTCCATGGCTTCAGCAAATTCACATGATACACCTGCTCCGGCTTCCGCCGCCCTGGCTGGTGCACCTTGTAATTTACTTCCCCACTTTCTCGAGCACTTCATAGGGCCCCTGCCACCTAGCTAGAAATTTGCTGTCAAGGGTGGGTACCAGAACTAAAACTCGGTCTCCGGGATTAAAGTCTCGCACCCGAGCCTGACGATTATAGACTCTACTTTGGGCCTGTTGTGCTGCCTCCATATGCTCCCGGACCAGCGGTAACACCCTCTCCATAACGCTCCTGCATCTGGGTAACATATTCAATTACGCTTTTGTGGGGACGGGCTGTTGTTCCCACGCTTCCTTAGCGATGTCCAACAGGCCCCGTGGCGTCTGCCATAAAGCAGTTCGAAGGGTGAGAACCCAGTAGAGGCCTGGGGCACTTCTCGCACTGCAAACATGAGATAGGGCAGAAGCAGATCCCAGTCCTTCCCATCTCGGGACACCACCCTTTTTAGCATATTTTTAAAGTTTGGTTAAATTCTTTCCACAAGGCCGTCCGTTTATGGATGGTAAACGGACGTCCGCAATTGCTTTATATGCAACAGTTTACATAATTCCCTCATAATCTTAGACATAAAAGGGGTCCCTTGGTCCGTCAGAACCTCCTTAGGTAGGCTCACCCGGGTAAACATCTCCATTAACTCCTTTGCTATGAGCCTAGCCGATGTGTGTCGAAGAGGCACCGCCTCTGGATATCGAGTAGCATAGTCCAGAATCACCAGGATATGTTGGTGACCCCTAGCAGACTTCGGTACGGGTCCGACCAGATCCATGGCAATACGCTCGAATGGGACCTCAATTATTGGGAGAGGGACCAGGGGACTTCTGTAATGTGGCTGGGGGCTATTTACCTGACAGGTCGGACAGGACTTACAGAACTCCTCTACTTCCTTAAACAAACCAGGCCAGTAAAATCGCTGTAGTACGCGGTCCTGCGTTTTCTGCCACCCCATGTGTCCCCAAGAACATGTTGGTGGGCAAGCTCCATAACAAGCTTGCGATATGCGGTGGGCACCACCAACTGTTCAACTGGCTCACCTCGGATTTGGTTCACCCGATACAACATATCCTGAAGAATAATAAATCGTGGAAACATTAATTCAGCCCCAGGTTTCTGGGGTTTACCGTCAATCATTACAACACTTTCCCAGGCCCTGGTTAGGGTTTGGTCCCGGTGTTGTGCGGTCCCAAAATTTTCCCCGGAGACATTGAGGTCTGCCAACTCAGGTCCCGGGGCAAGTCCTCCGTGTCTCCCACCATTACACTCAGTGGGGTTGTCTCCCCTCTACCGCTGGAGCAGTGGTCACCCCTACCGCTGGCCCTTCAGATTCGGGCTCCCAGGGTTCTGGCCTTCCAGTGGTATCAGGCCACTCTACTAGGGTTACCCCTGTCTCGGGCCCATCAGACACCTTTATAGCCGGCCACAGCGCCGGGAAACCGGGAAGTCCCTCCCAAGTATCAGTTCATGTGGGAGTTTGGTAGCGACAGCCACCTCGTGGGTCCACTTACCAGCAGCTGTGGACAAAGTCACTAATGCAGTGGGGTAGTCTTTTAAGTCTCCGTGGATGCATAGGACCCCGACTTTACGGCCGGTATACTCCGCAGGCCGTATTAGGGCAGCTCTTACCAGGGAGACTAAACTCCCGGAGTCCAGCAGGGCCACCGCCAGAGAATCTCCCACCTCTACCTGACACAGGTGGTTATTGTCCTGCCCCTCACGGGTGCCAGTTGCACACAGCTTCCGTGCATACAGGGAGTGGCGATACCCGTAGTTCACATCCATCGGCTCACCCTGATGCGGACAGTCGGCCCTGATGTGGCCTGGCTCCTGACACCTCCAGCATACCACGGGAGGCGGATCCGCAGGGGATACATTCCGTGCAGGTCTCTCTGTCGCCGGTCGTCGGAACTGGGGTGGAGGCCTCCGGGGTTTGACTGGCCCCTTCCCAGCAAGACTCCTCTGCAGGTTTCTGGTGGCCTCGTAACGCTCTACCAGGTCGACCATCTCCAGGGCACTTACCGGAGACGCCTGGCCGACCCAGTGCTGGAGGGGATAAGGCAGGGCCCTCCAAAAGATGTCCGCCAACAGTCGATCCAGCATGGCAGTGGGACTTAGTAGATCAGGCTGCAGCCACTTTTGCAGCCTGTGCAGCAGATCGTAGTACTGCGGCCTAGCAGGTTCAGTCGTTTTAAAGTCCCACTGGTGGACTCTTTGAGCGCGGACCAGCACGTTCACCCCCAGTCTGGCTAGGATCTCTCCTTTCACAGTGTCATAATCGGCCGCTTGGTCGTCCGACAAGTCGAAAAACACCTGCTGGGGTCCGGAAGCCAGGAACGGAGCGACCACCTCAGCCCACTGGTCACGGGGCAGCTTCTCCCTCACGGCCACTTTTTCGAAGACTGCCAGGTAGGTCTCGGCATCATCCTCGGGGTCATCTTGGGAATTGCTGCACGGACCGCTTTCCGGGCATCATGGGCACGGTGAGAGGCTCCAGTCGCTTGCAAAGCCATTACATGTTGCAACAGCAGCTGGTTTGTCTCCTGCTGCTGCTTGTTGGCCTCCCGCTGCTGTAAATTGGCCTCCACGAGAGCCTTTACAACTGCCTCCATCTTGTCAGAGTTCACGTGTTGCAACCTTGCCGGCTTGACATATGACATTCACTTTGGAAAAACTTCGGCGTTTACGCCAGCCTCACTGCGCATGCCCGCATCCGACACCAAATGTGGGAGTCGCTCTGGTAGATAGCAGTGCGGGTGCAGTACAGAGGCAAAACAAGAAGTCCAGAAAGTGCAATAAACAGTGTTTTATTCACACTTGCACACAATAAACGATAAACAGTCTCTTGGTGTTAATTCACACTCAGCAAACACAAAAAGCAAAACCAAAGAGTCCAAAACCAGGTTCAATCACCTGTGAGATGTTTAGGTGCGCGTTCGCACCTGGCGGTCGGCCCAGCCGCAGGATAATCCACCTTCAGGCTTCCAGGACGACTGCACGACTCCTTGCTGGGCTCATCCTTCCAGCCCAGAGAGCAACACAACACTAGCAGCAGCTCCAGGATAATCACAGCCACACCTGCTGATGTGGCTGCCTTTAAAAAGCCCCGCAAAGTCCGGCCTGGACCGTGGGGAGTAGGCACCCACCCAACTCTTTGCCTACTCCCAGTAAAAGCCGGCCCGGATTGGCTTTGCAGCCAAACTAACTATCAATGTCAAGCAGCACTAGCTGCTGCTGACACATAAAACCCGGCTCTCACCTCACCGAGGCCAGGAACCTCGGTGACACGTATCTTCCGTCCATGACGGCACCTTGCGCCCTCTTACAATATATATATAATTATAAGAATTTTTTATCATTTATAGTAGAGCACATTATTCCCTTTTGCTGGTGCTGCAGAACTTAAATACATTATGTATAAAAGAGCATAGAACTTCTAAGAAAACTGTACGTCATAAAAAGAAACAATAATAAACAGTGAGTCATGATTGGGAGGATTATGAAGAGTCTTTTGTAAGTCAAGGTAACAACATTTGTGGTAATGAATACATTTCAGGAGATGAAGAGCCATAGAGGGAAGAAAAGAAGAGGAGAAAAATTAATTAGGAGAGTTGATCTGTAGTAACCCTGCACAGCTGTCTGCTTCCAGTGCCAGCAGTGGTGGGGCATAGTGTTGGACCATCATTGGTCTGATATTAACCTGTTCTAAGGATAAGTCATCCAAAAACCCTGGAATGCTAATTAAATAACTGGAATTTCTCTCTTTCCCTTCAAAGTTGAGATTCTGATGTGTCTGTTACGGCAGTGTTTCCCAACCAGTGTGCCTCCAGCTGTTGCAAAACTACAACTCCCAGCATGCCCGGACAGCCTTTTGCTGTGCGGGCATGCTGGGAGTTGTAGTTTTGCAACAGCTGGCGGCACACTGGTTGGGAAACACTGTGTTACGGTACCAGCCATGGTGCAATGTCCATCCTACAGTGTCAGGTTTCTGCTACACAATTCCAGCCACATTACATAGTAATAATAATTGCGTTCATTTCAGGCTGTTTTATACTCGGCAGAGAAAGCTGAGCCTCTGTTTCCAGTCGTAAATGTTGCTGGCAATGGAGTCCCAAACACCCCCCGCCCCCATTGCTCTCAACTGGCGGACATGGCGCAAAACCGGACGCGTGACTAAATATTGACGCACTGCCAGTAAGAAAAGGGGACTTGCAACTATTTTACGTCTAAATGGGACCCTTTAACTTGTATTGCTTGGCATTTAGTCAAAGTATATTGCTATCCACTTATCAATATGATGCTGTCACCATGTACAGTATTACTAGACAGCGTGCTCCAGTTGCTATTTGAGCTTATTGGCTATTGATTATGAGTGATACTGCTGATCAAGGTCTAGGAGGGCAGAAAGTATTCCAATATCCACATGTGCAACACACAGAAGACTTTCTAGTAATATCTTGTGAACTTTCGAACTGTTTCATAAATTAGCAAGCAACAGTTTGAATGAATGCCTTCAGAATATGCCAATATACAAACAGTAGTTACATTCATGTCAATGCAGAACTCTATTGATGTGCATTTAAGATAAATATGTGCACCTATAACTAGAAAATGTTTCCTGTTTGTCTTCAGGAGGTAACACTGCAGCAGCTGTAAGACCTTAAGAAGCTGGAAGCTCCTTCAGGATTTCATGACATGTATTGCCACTTTAAAATTTCTTAGCTTTTCCAGTGAGATGACTAGAGATGAGAGAATTTGTCCAAAATTTGATTCAGCCGGTTCATCGAATTTTCTGGAAAAATTTGCTTCAATCCGAATTTGTTTGCGATGAATCTCGTTACAAAACGGCTATTTCCGGGCTGCTGCCGAGAGCCTTTATAGGGGTGTAGAACATTTTGCCTTGCAGTAACACACATAGGAAGTTTGCTTTGGTATTGAAATAATACTGTGAGTCCGTATGACATGCAGATGACAGGCGTCGCTCTTAGAATCACTGCCCAGTTCACTTATTTGGGCAGTCACGTGGCCAAAACTGACCAAATAACTCAAGTATAAACTCAGTCTTATAGGTCGATGTTAGCATCAAGAAGAAGTGCACTCTTTTGCACCCTTGTCAGCTGATTCCACATAGATGTCTACAGAACAAGTTCTATTAAACGCTTATACTAGTATAGCCCCCCCCCTCCGACAGAGTGTAGAGGGTGTCAGCACTAAGTTTGTGTTGACGTCACTGATTAATTTGACCTTTCTCTGATCCGTCAGAACAATAACCCCCCAAACAACGGATCCTGTCTGTGAAGCATCCGCATTTACTCAATAATCCATCAGTATTGCTAATGCCAAATAAAACAGGAGTGGATCTAGAACAGAGATGACATGTGAATGGAATATTTGCATGTCTTCTGTGTTTTGTACCCACTCATGCTTTTGGCTACCAAATCATAATCCAATTCTGATGGGACCATACAGGCCGTACAACTGCTACACAAACAGGATCCGTGACAGATCAGAAGAAAGGTCAAATAAATGATGATGTCAGCCAGGCCGAAAGGCAAAAGAGTGGTCCAGTCATTAAGTAGGGAGGGTAGGGACAGCATGAAAAGTCCACAGCGTGGCCCTATGACATAGTGATGAGGTGGAAGCAGCATGAGGAGACCACAAAGTGGCCCAATGACAGAGTCTGGAGGTGGAGGCAGCATCAGGAGGAGGTCACAGAGTGGCACAATGACAGTGTGGAGGTGGTGGCAGCATCAGGAGGCCACACAACGGCACAATGACAGAGTCTGGAGGTGGCGGCAGCAGTAGCAGCATCAGGAAAAGGCCACCGAGTGGCACAATGACAGAGCCTGGAGGTGGCGGCAGCAGCAGTAGCAGCAGTATGTGGAGGCCACCGAGTGGAACAATGACAGTCTGGAGGTGGCGGCAGCAGTAGCAGCATCAGGAGAAGGCCACTGAGTGGCACAATGACAGAGTCTGGAGTTGGCAGCAGTATGAGGAGGCCAGCAAGTGGCACAATGACAGAGTCTGGAGGTGATGGCGGCAGCAGCAGCATCAGGAGGAGACCACAGAGTGCCAAGGTGACATAGTATGGAGATGGCAGCAGCATCAGGAGACCACAAAGTGACCCGGTGACAGAGTGGGGAGGTGGGTGGCAATACCAGTACCTGCTGATGAAGGTGGGTGAAAGAAGGAGCATCATATGTGTTGCATCAGTCGGGTGGCAGCATCCGAGTAGTAGCTGAGGCAGGTAGCCAGAAGAAATCGGACTGTTTTTTCAAGGTTTGGATGAGGCGGCATGGATGATCTAATCAAATGCATCAGGCATTGGTGGGTGGAAATCCTGGCTGATCCACGCCTGATACATCTTGACAAAGGTCAGTCTCTCCACATTTTGGGTGGACAGATTAGTTCTTCTTGGGGTAACTATGGCCCGTAGTCCTGGTAACTGATAAATAACGTGGCCTCCTCAAAGGGCCTGAGCAAACGGCAGGTGTCACGCATGAGCTGACACTAGCTGACATCGAAGTTACACAGGGTAGTACTCCTGTCCGCTTGGATCATTAAGAAATCATTTATTGCCTTTCTCTGTTCATATAGTCGGTCCAACATATGGAGGATGGAAATCCAAGGGGTTGAAACGCCGCATTTCAGCCTATCTTGGGGGATGCCGTTCTGCCGCTTCCGCTCAAGGAGGGTGTTCTTTGCGGTGTGCAAGTGGCTGAAGTGCATGCAATTCATTTCCTGGCCATTTTTAGGATGTCTTGCAGATGGGTGGAAGACTTCAGGAACCTCTTGACAACCAGATTGAACACATGTGCCATGCAGGGCGCATGGCTTATCCCTCCTTGACGCAGCGCTGACACAATGTTCTTCCTGTTGTTGGTCACCATGGTTCTGATTTTGAGTTGTCGCGGAGAAAGCCAGGATTAGATTTTTTGATGAAGGACACAGAGCAGTTTCTCTCCTGTGTGACTCTGTTTGCCCAGGCAAACGAGGTGCAGAACAGCGTGACACCCCGGTGTCCTGCACATGTGGTTTGCTGCAGGGGCACAGTGAATTGTCCCTGCAGTGTAGGTTGAGGACACGGTGGAGAATGAGGAGGCAGAGGCGGACATTGTCGCAGGACCAACGGCGTGAGAACGTGGAGGCAGAAACGGCGTCACTTGGCCAAGTTGCTGGTGTGGCTGTGCAGGAACCATATTCACCCAGTGGGCCGTAAAGGACTTATATTGAACCTGACTGTAGTTACAGCCCCACACATCGGCGCTGCCGTGCACTTTGGCAGACACCGACAGGCTCAAAGGCTGGCCCACCTTCTGTTCTACATACGTGTGCAGGGCTGGTACTGCCTTTTTGGCAAAGAAATGACGGCTTGGGACTCTGCACCTTGGCTCAGCACAAGCCACCAGTTCTCTGAAAGGTGCAAAGTCCACCACTTGGAAAGGGAGAGACTGCAGCACTTGGCTAGGAGCACATTCAGCTTCTGCGCCGTTTTATGAGTGCACGCATACTGTTGTCTCTTGGCAATCGCTTCGGTGATCGAGACTGGTAGATGATGGGATGGACAGTCAGCTCCCTTCGGCTGAGGTGGTGGAGCCTTGACTGAAATCGCGTGCGTGCCACTGGGAGATGCAGCGGTTGCTGCGGCAGGCTGGACCACCACATTTGAGCCTTGGTTCTCCCAGGCCACTTTATGGTCACGCTGCATATGTTGCATATGTTGATGCAGGACCGTGGTGACAACACTGGCACCCTGGCCACTCTTCACTTTCTGCCCACAGATTTTATACAAATAGCCATATTCGCCTCCTCAGGTGGCTTAACAAAAAACTGCCACTCCGCCGATTAGGTGATTTTACCCCAAACACTCCGCACTGACTGACTGCTACCGCAACTGCTTCCGTGAACCCCTGCACCACTACTACTTTCCAGGCAGGTAGGCTGCGAAGCAGGTGGTTTACCCCCTGCCACCCTTCTGACTCCCGGCCACGCTAGCGATTTGCTGGCTGCGCAGCCACTTCAAGGGCAAGCTGCCACCCTCTTTTGCCGATGATGATTAAGCCCCTAATTCACCCGGCTCCCAAGTGCGATCAGCTACATCATCATCGAGTACTGTCTGCACGTCACTGATGTCCTCTTCAATGGTCTCTGGGTCAGGAGCCTGACCGCTAGCAACACCAGCTCCCACTCCACTCTCCTCATCACTACTTGCCCGCCTAGCAGAGGAAGCTGCGGATGTCTCCTCCACATCTTGGCTGGCCAGTATCTGCTGACTGTCCTCTAGTAGCTCGTCCTCACTGTATAGTGTAGCTGAGCCCACAGAATACAATACTTCTGTGGCTGAGGGAACAGCAAAGGACAGAGGCTGGTTTAGGACAGGTGAGTGCACAGGGCCTGCTCCCGGGCCATGTCAACTAAGGGTTGTGTCTGATGAACCCACCGACTGTTGGCTGGGGGTTTTGATGTCACTTGGGATGAAGTGGATGACCGAATTAACCAATCAAGAACCGCTGGGTTGCTGGTCAAGACAGAACCGCTAGATGACACGGGGAGCTCAGGCCTCTCGCTTTGACTCCTGCTGACACGCCCCTTTACTCTGCTGCGACCTCTGCCTTCGCCAAAAACATTTAGGCCTCTGCCAGTCCTCTGTGCATGGCCTGGCAGTTCTCTGTCTGACATACTTTTAGCTGAACTAAATAAATTAAAAGCAAATTAAAACACCCCTAAAAGCGAGGAATATATTTTTCTTTCTGTACTGAAATAGGCCACTAAATGCTTTCACCACAAATAACTGCAACAGTGAAGTGCGTATATATTTAAAATAGGCCACTAAACACTTTTATCACAAATATCTGCAACAGTGAAGTGTGTATATATTTTTCTTTCTGTACTGAAATAGGCCACTAAACGCTTTCACCACAAATAACTGCAACAGTGAAGTGCGTATATAGTTTTGTTTCTGTACTAAAATAGGCCACTAAAGGCTTTCACCACATATAACTGCAGAAGTGAATTGAGAATATATATTTTTTTGTACTGAAAAAGGCCACTAAACGCTTTCACCACAAATAACTGCAACAGCGAAATGTGTATATATTTTTCTTTTTGTACTGAAATAGGCCACTAAACGCTTTTTCTACAAATAACTGCAACAGTGAAATGTGTATAAATTTTTCTTTTTGTACTGAAATAGGCCACTTAACGCTTTTTCTACAAATAACTGCAACAGGGAAATGTGTATATATTTTTCTTTTTGTACTGAAATAGGCCACTAAACGCTTTTTCCACAAATAACAGCAACAGTGACGTGCGTATATATTTTTCTTTCTGTACTGAAATAGGCCACTAAATGCTTTCAACACATATAACTGCAGAAGTGAACTGAGAATATATTTTTTCTTTTTGTACTGAAATAGGCCACTAAACGCTTTAACCAGAAATAACTTCAACAGTGAAATGTGTATATATTTTTCTTTTTGTACTAAAATAGACCACTAAATGCTTTTTCCACAAATAACAGCAACAGTGAAGTGCGTATATATTTTTCTTTCTGTACTAAAATAGGCCACTAAAGGCTTTCAACACATATAACTGCAGAAGTGAACTGAGAATATATATTTTTTTGTACTGAAAAAGGCCACTAAACGCTTTCACCACAAATAACTGCAACAGTGAAATGTGTATATATTTTTCTTTTTGTACTGAAATAGGCCACTAAATGCTTTTTCTACAAATAACTGCAACAGTGAAATGTGTATATATTTTTTTTTTGTACTGAAATAGGCCACTAAACGCTTTTTCTACAAATAACTGCAACAGTGAAATGTGTATATATTTTTTTTGTACTGAAATAGGCCACTAAACGCTTTTTCCACAAATAACAGCAACAGTGAAGTGCGTATATATTTTTCTTTCTGTACTGAAATAGGCCACTAAATGCTTTCAACACATATAATTGCAGAAGTGAACTGAAAATATATTTTTCTTTTTGTACTGAAATAGGCCACTAAACGCTCTTACCACAAATAACTGCAACAGTGAAATGCGTATATATTTTTCTTTTTGTACTGTAATAGGCCACTAAACGCTTTCAACACATATAACTGCAGAAGTAAACTGAGTATTTATTTTTATTTCTGTACTGAAATAGGCCACTAAACGCTCTTACCACAAATAACTGCAACAGTGAAATGTGTATATATTTTTCTTTTTGTACTGAAAGAGGCCACCAAACGCTTTCACCACAAATAACTGCAACAGTAAAGTGCGTATATACTTTTCTTTTTGTACTGAAATAGGCCACTAAACGCTTTCACCACAAACAACTGCAACAGTGAAGTGCGTATATAGTTTTCTTTCTGTACTGAAATAGGCCACTAAACGTTTTCACCACAAATAACTGCAACAGTGAAGTGTGTATATATATTTTTCTTTTTGTACTGAAATAGGCCAATAAAGGCTTTTCAACATAGCACTTGCACCCCAATAACAAGAACAAATTGCTGGAATGACTAAGCTGCATAATGGCTATTTGAATCCCCAAATAATCTTTCCCTGCACTTGTAAATAGCTTTTCTAGCACTGTCCCTAGCACCTTCTGACATCTCTCCCTGCACTAAGATGCTGTAAAATGATAACTCCCTATCCTTTTCCTGCACTTATAAATCGTTTTTTCATTTTTTTTTTTTCACAATGAGTTTTTCCTGTTGCTGTCCCAAGCGCCTTATCAGGTCTGTCCCTGCACTCAGAACTCTGGAAAATATCTGAATCCAAGATGGCCGCCGTATTTATAGGACTGTGACATCACAGGGCTGGCTGGCTGCTGATTGGCTGCATGCATAGGATTATGGGTCATCCCGCCTTTCCAGAGTTCCTTGCTCCATGTCCTAACACGTGGGACACGGATCCGAACCTGAACATTTTAAAAAAAGTTTGGGTTTGGGTCCATTGTTCAGCGATTTCTTCCCACTTTCTGAAGGGCTGCACAGCAGCCAATCAGCAAGCGTTTTACTTCTTGCCCTAAGAAGCCATCACAGCCATGCCTACTAATGGCATGGCTGTGATTTGCTGAGTGCAGCATGTGACCCAGCCACTTTATAAGCTGGAGTCACGTACTGCTGCACGGAACTTTGCTGATTTTATCTTATGGAGAGGATGCTGGTGCTGCGATCAGGGACAGAATAGGGCAGAAATCAGAAGAACCTGTGCTACTTTAATCCACAAGATACAGCAAATAGAGAGGGAGGGAGCTTCAGCAATCCAACATTTCTGTACCCAGCCACTGCCAGGGAAATATTTTTTTGTGATCCATCTGTCACTGAGGAGCCACTGCAGTGTACGGCATGTGTGTGAGCCAGCCAGGGATGTCAGCCTAATCATATTTTGTAGCTCAGTGAAGGAAAAAAAACTTTTTTTTCTTGCTGCTCAAGTCCCCTATATTGCCTTTTGCATGTTTAAGGGGTGACATAGTCCATTTGTCTATTTGGTCATCCTGATCCACCAAGCCTATTTTACACAGCCAAAATATATATTTAACATTTCTGTGGTGAAATAGAGAATCCATGTTATTTTGGGGGAAAAACCATATTACTTGTCCACAAAACAGTTCTGCATACACCGTCCAATGCCATATTTTATATTTCTGCAGGGAAATAGTGCTTCTTTGTTTTTTATAGAAAAAAAAACCTTATTCAAGGTCCACCAAAGAGTCTGAAATACCCATTCCAACCACCTATTTTACATTGCTACTGTGAAATACAGCATATGTGTATTTTTTTGACAAAAAGTGGTAATCCTGATCCACAGAGCACCTTGAAATACACCGCTTAAATACCGATTTCACATTACAGCTGAGAAAAAGTGCATTATTCCATTTTGGTGGGGGAAAAAAGCAATATTCTTGCTTCACAAAGAAGTTGTACATACACGGTATAAATATCTCATTTAAATTTATAGCAGTAAAAAACTGCATTTTGGGGTTTTATTGAAAAAAGCTGTGTTTTAGGCCAAAAAAACTGTTGTGCATCCGTCGTTTAAATAATTATTTCCAATGTATTGCAGCTAAATACTGCATTTGTGAATTTTGGTGACCAAATCTGTGTTCTGGCTCCCCAAATCTGGTATCCATACATAGTATAAATATCTACTGTTATTGTACAGAAGTTAAAAACTGCATTTTGGTTTTATTGAAAAAAAGCCGTGTTTTAGGCTGAAAAAACAGTTGTGCATCCGGCGTATAAATAATGAATTTCAATTTACAGCAGTGAAATACTAATTTTCTGTATTTTATTACAAAAATACTTGTTCTTGTTGCACAAACCACTTGTGCATACAGCATACCCCAAAAAAAAATTCATTTCCGCATAGAAATTGAGAATCGGTGTATTTTGGGCCCAAAAAACATTATTTTGGGTCCACAGAGCATTTTTATGACACGAGCATTGCCTTAGCGAACGTAATTGTCGACTAGTGGCAGGTAAATTGACACCGGAGAGAGACCAATCTTTCAGCTTGGTGGGTGAACGCAAATAATTAGGAGAACATCAAATAAGGAACTGTTGGTGGAGCCCTGCCCCAGAAGAGGAAGACCTTGAATGCACTGATGCTTAACCCCTTTTGTTGCAGGATGAGGACATGGGAAGACCGCCGCAACACGTCTCTGATGATGACGAAACACAGGTGCCAACTGCTGTGGCTTTCTGCAATGTGCAGAACGACGAGAAGGGCAGGGGTGGAAGATGATGTGGAGGATGATAAAGTCCTAGACCCAGACTGGACTGAAGGTCGTGCTAGTGAGGCGTGCAGTTCTGAGGAAGAGACGGTGGTCGCACAGAAGCAACAGCACAGCAAAAGAGGGAGCAGGGTGCAAAAGCGGAGCGGCAGTTCCAGAGACAGTACGCCTGCTACTGTCCACCGCACCCAGGCACCGAACACATCAAGGCCTGCTACAAGGAGTTCATTGGCGTGGCAGTTCTTCACACAATGTCCTGACGACAAGACATGAGTGGTTTGCATGTTGTACCATCAGAGCCTGAAGCGAGGCATAAACGTTCTTAACCTCAGCACAACCTGCATGACCAGGCATCTACATGGAAAGCATGAACTGCAGTGGAAAAAACACCTTAAAAACCAGGAATCGTCTCAGGCTCCTCCTGCACCTTCTTCTGCTGCTGCCTCGACCTCTCCCTCCACCTCTGGCATCACTGTGGCACCTGGCGACCAGCAAACAGAAGATGTTCCACCCACACCACCACATACGACACCATCACCAAGCATCTCCACCGTGTCACACTGCAGCGTTCAGCTGTCCATCTCCCAAACATTGGAGAGAAGGAGGAAATACCGACCTACCCACCAAAGAAAGGGCTTGTTTACTCCCACATCTAGTGGTCAAGTGAGACTATAAATAAAAAAAATGGCGGGACAAAGTTTTCAGACTAGTGAATGTCGTCTGTTGCAAGATTTATGTCCCTTCAGCAGACCTTGCACTGCTTTCCGTTCATCCACCCCAGGCTTTAAAGGCCCCTAGCCCTTAAAGAGGTTTTTCAGGTATTGATAATAATGACCTGTCCTCAGGATAGGTCATCATTTTCAGATTGGTGTGGATCAGAATCCTAGAACCCTCGCCGATCAGCTGTTACAGAGAGACACCATACTCACTGGAGCTTTGAGGTTAGCCCGCTTCTGCAGCTTACCAAGCACAGCGCCATACATCGTATAGTGGCAGTGCTTGGTATTGTAGCTCAGCCCCTTTCAATTGAATGGGGCTGAGCTGCAAATAGGCCAAGTGACCGACGTACGGAGATGTCACCGGCCAAGGAAGAAGCCAAGGCCCTCACGGAGCGCTGGCCTCTTCTAACAGCAGATCGGTGGGGGTCTCGCCTGTTGGATATTGATGACCTATCCTAGGGATAAGTCATATATAAAAATTGCCGGATAACTCCTTGAATCCTCCCATCTCAAATATAGTCCACACCAGAAACATCTTTATAGATATATGGCAACCCCTAGAGGGAATTTAGACATTTCTTTATACGGTCTTTTTCAAAATAGCATCCTGTTTAGGTGCCCCACAGTTAACCATGACAGTTAGACAGGACAGGTGACAGGGATGCTAAGTGAGCTACACAAAAATTTTCACAGCTCAGGTATATTGCAGTATTGTCTCACCCTATTCACTGCTTCTGCCTTCATTGTTGCTCATCCACAACGTCCACCCTTTGTTCCTTCTACCCACATCAGTCCCTCTCTCCGTCCCTCAGTCATGTACAGTGCACATATACTTTTAACTTTCTTACATCACCTTGACCCATCTTTCTTCATGGAGCACAAAAAACACACACTCAACTATCTGATGTCTCTTTCCATTCTCGTGCTACTAGCTGTAGGGGACACCTTACCAAACCCTGGTCCACCTTTTTCTGCTAATCTCAGCTTCTCACCTGTAACACAGAGAATCCCTGGGAATCTGAATAACATTCACTGTACAGGTGCATCTCAATAAATTAGAATATTATCGAAAAGTTAATTTATTTCAGTAATTCAATTTAAAAAGTGAAACTCATTATTTCACGTTTATTGCCTTTAATGTTGATGATTATGGCTAAATATTGTGAAAATGTTCAATATTGCAGACTAATGGTGTCACACTCTAATCAGCTAATCAACACCAAACATCTGCAAAGGTTTCCTAAGCCTTCAAATAGCCCCTCAGTGTGGTTTAGTAGGCTACACAATCATGGGGAAGACTGCTGACTTATCCAGAAGACAGTAAGTAGAGAGATGAAGGCAGCACACCTTCCTCAAAGACTTTCCTCCAATCATGTACATCAACCTGCAGTATCTAGCCAATCATGGCTGCTTGCAAATACAATCCCTCTTTTGCATAAATCAGTATTCTCACCTGTATATAGTTCGCCATGTTCCTACAAGCTCCCATCCGATATTTGCGTCTCTGTTCACATACTGCGCAAACTCGCGCTTCTTGGTTGTTTACATGTCACCCAGGCAACTACGCTACAAAATCTCGGGGAAATCTCGCATGATCGCGTCGCAACACGTCACTCCTCATGTCACACAGCCGGCGCCAGGGCTAACAGCCGCGCACGGATGTGACATCACACAGTATCAAGTTGCCAGGGTAACATCCAACTCAGATCATAGCCACTGCGAAAGCGAAACTCAGGTGCGAAGATCTATCCACACAATAATTCGTATCATATATATATCCACATTCAATGCATTATGGCAGGACATATATACACAACATGGTGATATACACTTATCTGAGGGCTAGGTCTATGATTATGGAAAGAAAGTTGCATATAACCATCTTGAGGATGTAACAGACATCAATTAAAAACAAAAATAAAATAACTGAGGTTATACATAATACGAAGGATGATCTCAATAAAGTACATTCATATCTCATAGTTTGGGGGGCACCTTATTCAATCCTTGCCATACTGAACTCTAAATTGAGACCATGTTGTTGCAGGGATCGCAAGGTGTATATCCACTTGAGTTCTTTTTTCCTTAAGATTTTTTTTGTCTCCACCCCTTCTGAGAAAATCAACTGCATCAATGACTCTAAAGCGTAACTGATTGATGGAGTGTCCTTGCTCAAAAAAGTGTCTGGCAACTGGTTTATCCAACACAACTTTTCTTATTGTGCTTTTGTGTTTATTGATCCTTTCTCTCACCTCCATTGTAGTCTCCCCTATATAGATGAGACTACAAGGACATTGTATCATATAGATGACATCTCTTGATCGACAGGTAAAAAAAACATTGATTTTAAATACTTTACCACTGTACGGGTGTGTGAATGTATCCCCCCTTCATTATGCTGCTGCAATTGCACCATGACAAGCATGGAAAGTTGCCATTCTTTTTGGGTGCTAGATATGATTGCCGATCCAATTGTGGACCCCCAACATCACATTTAACCAACTTATCCTGTAAGTGGCATTCCTTTGGTAGGCCATAATCGGAGGGACAGAGAATTCCTTTATCTCGGGTAACCCCCGTTGTAAAATATGCCACTCCTTTCTAAGGATACTGGAAATTGTACCACTGTCCTGTCCAAAAATGGAGACAAAAGGAATCCTATCCATGGTCTTGTCACCAGATGACTCAATGAGCATGGACTCTCTATCTATACCTATGACCCTTTTTTTGTTCTCAATCGGGGTTGTCTCGGGTAACCCCTATCAACGAATTTGTTACAGATTTCGTCAACTCCACTGGAAAAGTTCCCTTCTTGTGAGACAATCCTTCTAACTCTCAATAGTTGACTCCATGGTAAGGAGTCAACCATGCGTCGCGGGTGGTAACTATCATAAACCAATAGATTGTTTCTATCTGTTGGTTTCTGGTAGATGTCTGTGTGTATAACACCATCAATTATATGTACCCTGACATCAAGGAATTGTAATTCATTTTCTGACACTGTGATTGTGAACTGTAGACCAGGAACACCCCTATTAAGGTCCCACCCCATATCATGAAAATGTCGTCAATGTAACGTAGCCAGCACAGGACCCTCCCAAAGAATGCAGATCGATAAACCAGCCTGTCCTCCACCTCGGCCATGAACATGTTGGCATAAGTTGGGGCCACATTAGACCCCATGGCCACACCCCGCCTTTGTTGGTAAATGGCATCCCCAAAGAGAAAATAATTCCTCCTCATGGTCTAAGTTGGATGTTACCATGGCAACTTGATACTGTGTGATGTCACGTCCGTACGCAGCTGTTAGCCGTGGCGCCGGCTGTGTGACATGAGGAGTGAGGTATTGCGAAGCGATCACGCGAGAATTCCAGGAGATTTTGTAGCGTAGTTGCCTGGGTGACATGTAAACAACCAAGTAGCACGAGTTTGCGCAGTATGTGAACAGAGACGCGAATATCGGGCGGGAGCTTGTAGGAACATGGTGAACTATATACAGGTGAGAATACTGATTTATGCAAAAGAGGGATTGTATTTTCAAGCAGCCATGATTGGCTAGATACTGCAGGTTGATGTACATGATTGGAGGAAAGTCTTTGAGGAAGGTGGTGGTTACTCTATATAATGTTGGTATGTGTCACTTACTGATTATACTTGATAAAGGCTGGTAACAGCCGAAATGTCGCACTCTTTTGTATACATGCTGTGAAGTTTTCGCAATAAAAAAAGAAACAAACCGGAGATGCTGCTGCGACTTTTCTACTTCAATTATCCAGAAGACAGTCGTTGAAACCCTTCCCAATGAGGGTAAGCCACAAAAGGTCATTGCTAAGGAAGCTGGCTGTTCACACATAGAAACATAGAAACATAGAATGTGTCGGCAGATAAGAACCATTTGGCCCATCTAGTCTGCCCAATATGCTGAATACTATGGATAGCCCCAGGCCCTATCTTATATGAAGGATGGCCTTATGCCTATCCCATGCATGCTTAAACTCCTTCACTGTATTTGCAGCTACCACTTCTGCAGGAAGGCTATTCCATGCGTCCACTACTCTCTCAGTAAAGTAATTCTTCCTGATGTTACTTTTAAACCTTTGCCCCTCTAATTTAAAACTATGTCCTCTTGTAGCAGTTTGTCTTCTTTTAAATATTCTCTCCTCTTTTACCGTGATGATTCCCTTTATGTATTTAAAAGTTTCTATCATATCCCCTCTGTCTCTTCTTACTTCCAAGCTATACATGTTAAGGTCCTTTAACCTTTCCTGGTAAGTTTTGTCCTGCAATCCATGTACTAGTTTAGTAGCTCTTCTACACAGTGCTATACGTAAGCTCTTGCGAGCAGGGCCCTCACTCCTAGTGTTTCAGTTGTATATTAGCTAGTTACGTATCTGATGTCTTTTGTTTTGTACATAAACCCTCTGAATTTGTAAAGAGCTGCGGAATATGGTGGCTCTATATAAATAAATATTATTATTATTATATGCAAGCATGGAAAGTTGAGTGTTAAGATAAAGTGTGGTAGAAACAGGTGAACAAGCAATGCACTAGCACATGCAGATTTATCTATACTACGCTATTTAGTACAAAGTACGAGCTGCCAGCTTGATATAAATCTAGCAGAGCAATGAATGGGAGATCTCTGGATCCATGTGAGGTACAGGGCTGGCAGGGCCGGCCTTTGGGGTGTGCGAGCTGTGCGGCCGCACAGGGCGCCATGGCAACAGGGGCGCCCCGTCCCGGCGGCCGACATAGCTCGCAGACGCTACCTACAGCCTACAGGCCGGACAGGCCTGCGGCAGTGGCGGATCCAGGGGGGGGGCAACGGGGCAATTGCCCCCCCCCCCGATATTGTCACTGGATGGAAGAGGTAAGTGGGGCTGTTTTTCTGTAGTGATGGGAGCTGGGGCGTATCAATCGCCCAAAGTGCCCCTCCCGAGACCAGGCTCTGGATCCGCCAGTGGCCTGCGGTGGCCCTGGTGACAAGTGGGGACGGCAGGGCACAGCAGGAGATGAGCGCTTCTATTGCTCATCTCCACAGTCATCTGTATCGCCGTCCTCAGGACGGCGATACAGATGTCTGTGCTGCGGCAGAGGAGGGAGAGGTGTGTCCTCTCCTGTTCCTCCTGATAGGCTGCCGGTCTAGTGCTGGCAGCCTATCAGAGGCGGGTGCAGGCGGCGTGATGACGACATCGCGCCGCCGGAGCCGCACAGCGAGGGACACAGGCCGAAAGAGGCCAGTATCGCATCACTGACATGGATATGGGGGAGGGGGGGGGGGCGCCACAAGATTCGCTTGCACAGGGCGCCTGAACACCTAAGGCCAGCCCTGAGGGCTGGTTCTAGTTTTGTTAGAAACAAATTGTCATGTACTATATGATGTCTGATTTTCATTTTTTACACAAGTCAAGGGATATCCCCTTTAACCACCTCAGCCCCCCTAGCTTAACTGCTCCAGGGCCGCCTAACGCACGGATGCGTTCGGCGGGCGGTCGGGATATTTTGGGTGGACGCATCGGTGCGTCATCTCGCGAGACACGAGGCACTGCGCATGCGCGGCGGTAAAAGTTTTAGAAGGAGATGGTCATCAGCCTGCCAGCCAATGATCAGCGCTGGCAGGCTGATGACTTTTAAAAAATCGAATCAAAAGCCATCTAACACATTATATTTATAAATATAATGTGTTAAATGGCTTCTGTGCTCTCTGCTGGGTCCTTTTCGTCGGTTGGACCCTGCAGAGAGCACATGTAACAGTGAGTACACCAAGCACTACACACTTAGCCCCAGATCACCCCCCATCACCCCAATTAACTCCTTGATCACCCCTTTCAATCACCTGTCAATCACTAGTGAAAGGGAAAAAAGTTAGGTTTAGTTTAGTTTAGGCCCCTTTGGTAGGTAGCTAGCTTCCGTTAGCGCCCAGCCCACCGCACCGCAGTCACTGATTCGCTGATTAGCGTAGCGCTAATCAGCATTTGTACTTTTATAGTATCTGTAAGTGATCAGAACTGATCATGGTCAGATCTATATTAGTATTAGAGTCACCTTAGTTCACCCCCCACCCAAAAAGCAGTGTTTGCCCTATCAGGCCTGATAGGTCGCCCACACGTGCGTTTACCCACGCCCGCCCCGCCGCAGTGACAAAAATTTTTTGTCACAAGTTAGTGGAATATGAGACTTTGTAAAAAAAAAACAATTTCCGCTCACTTGTGACAAAAAATAAAAACTTCCATGAACTCACTATGCCCATCAGCGAATACCTTAGGGTGTCTACTTTCCGGGGTCATTTGTGGGGTGTTTCTACTGTCTGGGCATTGTAGTACCTCAGGATGATTGGTGCTCAGAAAGTCAAAGTGCAGAAATTCACTTTTTTGCACCATAGTTTGTAAACGTTATAACTTTTACCCAAACCAATAAATATATACTTTATTTTATCAAAGGCATTTTTTGCAAAAAAATCTGTAATTTTTGAGTAATATCAAAAAAAGTTAAAATGTCAGCAGCAATGAAATACCACCAAATGAAAGCTCTATTAGTAAGAAGAAAAAGAGGTAAAATTCATTTGGATGGTAAGTTGTATGACGGAGCAATAAACGGTGAAGATAGTGTAGTGCAGAATTGTAAAAAGTGGTCTGGTCATTAAGGGTGTTTAACCACCTCAGCCCCCCTAGCTTAAACAACCTTAAAGAGGACCTTTCATCTGAAAATGCACATTAAAATACATATATCCACTTAAATGGCGGCCCCCGGTGGTGCTGTTTCAGCTTTTCATTTTCCAAAATGTGCCCCCGTTTGTCCGCAGTGGCCCCCGCAACAATTCGCGCCTCATATGCAAATGAGCCATTCGGCTCAACTGGACGGTCCTGCAAAAGTTCTCCTGGGCGTGGCTTTCTTCTCCCTGGCACGGAGCGCATCCAATTAGCGTGCCCCGCTCTCAGCCAGGGAGAAGAAGCTCGAGTTCTCGCGAGATTCTTGAGAACTCGAGCGATTTCACACAGCCTGAGCCGGGTGTCATCTTAGAAAGATTTTTTTTTTTTTGGCACAAGTTAGCGGAAATTGACTTCTTTTTTTTTCTCACCATTATTTCTGAAAAAAGTAATCCTTTTCCATTTTTCCACACTTTTGGACCATAGGCCATGAATGTACTTGTCTTTTGGTGGAGGGGGGCCTGTTGAGGCAGACAGACTTGGTGAGGTAAAATTGCCCTTTGAGAGTAAATTGTGTAATGCTTGGTGACTCCAATTAATTTAAAATTTTTATTAATTTACTGTATTTTTCACCCTATAAGACCCACTCCCCCCCCCCCCCAAAAGTGAGGGAAAAATGTCAGTGGGTCTTATGAGGTGAAAACTAATGAGTGCTTTTGGAAGTGCTCATTATTACAGGAGGACCGGGGAGCAGTGAATACAGCGCACCCTATGTAGGCTCTGTACTTAGCACTTCCTGATCTTCTCCTGTAGGGCTTTGCACAGGATGTCAGCATCTTCTGTGATCTCACGCTGTGCTGCTCTGTATTTCAGGAGCAGCAGTGGGTCCGGAATAGGAGACGTGAGTAAATTTTTTTTTTTTTTTGTCTGATCTGAGGTCTTATCAACATGTGGGTCTTAGCAACATGAGGGTCTGACCTGAGGTCTTAATGGGCATCTTATTTACATTGATTGTCTGATCAGTGATCTGATTGGGAGTCTTATTAACATTGGAAATTTGAGCCGAGGTCTAATTTGGGGTCTTCTCAACACTGGGGGTCTGATCTGAGGTCTGATTAACATTGGGGGTATGATTGGTGGTCTGATCTGAGCTGTAATGAAAAATATTTTTTTCTTACTTTCGTCTAAATCCTAGGTTCTTATGGACAGGTGCATCTTATAGGGTAAAACATACGGTAATAGCTCTGGTTAATAAAGAAGACCAAGGGGAATTTTAGAGATGAGCGAAGTTATCAAAAATTCAAGACCATTTTGCCGAAGTTCACAAAGAAATTCGATTTGTTTCTAATTACTTTGTCAGAAATCACATTCCATTATATGTAGCGGACACAATGATGGGGAACGGCGATCACACCGCCCTCGTCATTGAACCCCTCAGATGTCACTTTCAATGCTGATTGTGGCATCTGACAGTCACATTCAGGCCTTTCAGGGGTTAATCAGGGGTTGAAAACAACCCACCAGCCAGCGTGATGATGTGGTGACGTCACACGTCACCACGTGAGAGATTTGGTGGTTTTTCTTCAATCAAGATGGCCGCTATAGCCTTGCACGAGCAAATGGATGAGGTGAGTATGTATTTTTTTTGTTTTTTACTTCCATTTCAGGAAAATTTGATTCTTTCCCACGAAATGTGAGGAAATTCTGCTTCGTGACAAATCTAATTTTTCCTGAAATTCGGATTGAAGTCCACTTTGTTAACTTCGATTCGCTCAACGCTAGTAAATTTAAATCGCCTAAAAGGTTTTCTTGTGGTTTATTTTCTTGACGTTATTTTGTTGTGGTTTTCTGCAGTCAATACAAAGCCACAATTTTCTGCTACAATTTTGGTAAGCACACTGTGACTGCTATATGTAAACCCTTTCTATAAAGCATTGTATCTACAGGAGCTTTTATGATGTAGTAACATAGTAACATAGTTTATGATGCCGAAAAAAGACATCTCTCCATTCAGTTCGGCCTGTTATCCTGCAAGTTGATCGAGAGGAAGGCGAAAAAAACCCTGTGAGGTAGAAGCAATTTGCCCACTTAAGGGGGAAAAAAAATATCGTCCTGACTCCAATAAGGCAATCAAAATAACTCCCTGGATCAATGACCCATCTCTAGTAGCTATAGCATGTAATATTATTGCACTCCAGAAATACATCCAGGCCCCTCTTGAACTCTTTTAGTGAACTCACCATGGGAGAGATCTCTGTACTGACCCCTGATATATTTATACATAGTTATTAGATCTCCCCTCAGTCGTCTTTTTTCTAAAGTAAATAACCCTAATTTTGATAATCTTAGTAGTCCCCCTATTCCAGTTATTACTGTAGTTGCCCTCCTCTGAACCCTCTCCAGTTCTGCTATGTCTGCCTTGTTCACAGGAGACCAGAACTGTACACAGTACTCCATGTGGTTTCTACAGCTTAGTTTGCTGTTCATTTAAATTCCTAGGTCCTTTTCCATGTGAGTGTTACCCAGTGTTTTACAATTTAGTATGTACGGGTGACTTGTATTATTCCTTCCCATGTGCATAACCTAACATTTGTCAGTGTTAAACCTCATCTGCCACTTATCTGCCCAAGCCTCCAATCTTACCAGATCCATCTGTAGCAGTATATTGTCCTCTTCCGTGTTAATTACACAGTTTAGTTTCATCTGCAAAAATGTATATTTTACTGTGCAAGCCTTCTACAAGATCATTAATAAATATATTGAAGAGAATAGGGCCCAATACTGACCCCTGAGGTACTCCATTAGTGACAGTGACCCAATCTGAGTGTGTACCATTAATAATAATAACCACTCTCTGTTTTCTATCACTTAGCCAGTTACTTACCCACTTACAGACATTTTCTTCCAGTCCAAGCATCCTCATTTTATATCCTAACCTTTCATGCGGTACAGTGTCAAATGCTTTGGAGAAGTCCAGATATACGACATCCATTGATTTGCCGCTATCAAGTCTAGAACTTACCTCTTCATAGAAGCTGATTAAATTAGTTTGACATGACCGATCCCTCATGAAGCCATGCTGATATGGCGTTATTTGCTAATTTTCATTGAGGTACTCTAAGATAGCATCTCTTAGAAAACCTTCAAACAGTTTACCCATGACAGATGTTAAACTTACTGGCCTATAATTTCTGGGCTCTGTTTTTGGACCGTTTTTGAATATTGGCACCACATTTACTATGCCCCAATCCTGTGGAACACTCCCTGTCAGTATAGAGTCCTTAAATATCAGAAATAAGGGTCTGGTTATGACATTACTTAATTCTATTAATATACGAGGGTGTATCCATAGACATGGAAACCTGCCACCTAGAAAATGCAATATAAGCTACAGGCAGGATGTTATAGGGCAGGAGGAGCTGAGAAGAAGGGGGCGGTTCTATCACTAATTGACAGCTTTCTGGGTATACCACAGTCATAGAGGGAAGGTTGTCATCACTGATAGGACCCATGACTTCAAAGCCAAGAACGAGCTGGAATTTAAATTTATAAATTATACTGAATCTTTTCCAACAAAACTGTATATGAAACTGTCTGTGAAGGATCTCATTTATCCAGGTCATGGTATATCTCTAAAGAATAAATCAAGGCAACTGGACTTACTTTAGATTTCTTGAAAACATTTCACTCATTCTTCCAACGAGCTTTCTCCATTCTGTGAATTGAGAAAGCTCGGTGGAAGAACGAGTGAAACGTTTTCAAGAAATCTACAGCAAGTCCAGTTGCCTTGATTTATTCTTTACAGATGTATATGAAACTGCTCAGCTACTCATGCTTGATAAAATGCTGCCTGCAGCTCAGACACCATGGTCAACATGACAGGTTCCCTTTAATATTAATTTGGCCACCTTTCTGCAGCTAAAACAGTCTCCACTCTTCCATGAAGGCTTTCTACAAGATATTGGAGCGTGTGTATGGGAATTTTTGCCTATAAAGCCAGAAAAGTATTTATGAGGTCAGACACTGATGTTAGATTAGAGGGCTTGGATAGTTATCTCAGTCCTTTTTCATGTCAAATGTGTTGGTTGGGGTTGAAGTCAAAGGTTTGTATGGGTCATTCAAGTTCTTCCACACACAACCATAGTTGCCATCTGTGCCAAACTTGCATAGACTTTCCCCGATTTTCAGAGACAGTCCTGACAAATTCGGACTGTCCTGGGCAGGGTCTGGGCTTTCCCATGGGTGGGGTTATGGATGCCCCGGTTTGCCAACCTAAATGTTGGTAAGTATGCCCAACCATGCCTTTATGGACCTTGCTTTGTGCACTGAGACACAGTTATGCTGGAACAGAAAGGATTCTTCCCTGAACTATTACCACAAAGTTGGAAGAATATAATTGCTCTAAATCGCTTGTTATGCTGAAGCATTAAGATCTCCCTTCACTGGAACTTGGGGGCCTAAACCAACCCATGAAAGTTAAACCATAGCATAATTCCATATCCACCAAATTTTACAGTTGGCACAACGCAGTCAGGCAGGTAACGTTGTCCTGGCCTTCCTAAATCGCAGACTCTTCTATGTGACTGCAGCTGAAGCATGGTTCATCATTCCACAAAAGCACTTCACCACTGCTCCAAAGTTCTGTGGTGGACTATTAATAGTGACTAGTGATGTCCCGAACTATTCGCCGGCGAACAGTTCCTGGTGAACATAGCTTGTTCGCGTTCGCCGCGGCGGGCTTACATATGTGATGTTTGGTCCGCCCCCTATACATCATCATTGAGCAAACTTTGACCCTGTACCTCACAGTCAGCAGACACATTCCAGCCAATCAGCACCCTCCCTCCCACACCTTCCCACCTCCTATAAAAACGGCAGCCATTTTAGATTCAGTCTGAAGCTGCAGTGTGTTAGTGAGAGCAGAGAGACTGCAGCTGCTGCAGTACTGATGAATTACTGATGAATGCCCAGTGTTCAGAGGCCACATACCCTGAATTCGAAAAATTCTGAGGACATAGTTGACTGGCTTACACAAGACACCCAATCTTCTACAGCTTCCACTTGAAACCTTGACGTACCATCCTCCTCCAGCTCAGCTTCGGGCACCTCTCAAATTACCACTCGCCCGCTGCCACCACCAACACTAGCACCACAGCCTCTTCATTTGATTTGTCAGAGGATATATTTACACATCAGTTGGAAGAAATTAGTGATGCGCAACCATTATTGCCAGAGGATGTAGATAACAGGGATATGTCTGATGAGGAGACAGAGAGGAGGAGGAGGAGACGAGTTGGAAGCAGGGGTAGCTCGTCGCAAGGAGCCAGTGGCACAGTCAGACAGCATGTATCGGCACCCGGGGTCAGCCAGACAGCACGCCAATCAATGCATGCTGTTGTCACCACCAGAATGACATCATTGCAAAGCTCAGCAGTGTGGCATTTTTTGTGTGTGTCTGCATCTGATAACAGCGATGCCATTTGCAACCTGTGGCAAAAGAAACTGAGTCGTGGGAAGTCCAACACCCACCTAGGTACAACTGCTTTGCGAAGGCACATGATCTCACATCACAAACGCCTATGGGATCAACACATGAGTACAAGCAGCACACCAACTCAAAGCCACCATGCTCCTCCTGGTCCAGCATCTTCAGCTACGTCAACCACTGCTGTCCTCCCTGCCCCCTCTCAACCACCCGCCACTCCGCCTCTCACTTTCAGCAGTTCCTGCTAATCTGCCCACAGTCAGGTGTCTGTCAAGGAAATGTTTGAGCGTAAGAAGCCAATGTCACAGAGTCACACCCTTGCCCGGAGTCTGAAAGCTGGCTTGTCAGAACTCTTAGCCCGCCAGCTTTTACCATACAATCTGGTGGAGTCTGAGGCCTTCAAAAATTTGCAGCTATTGGGACACCGAAGTGGAAGGTACCCGGACGAATTTTTTTTTCACAAAAGGCAATCCCCAACCTGTACTCTTTTGTGGAAAAGGAAGTCATGACATGTCTGGCACACAGTGTTGGGGCAAGGGTCCATCTGACCACTGATACCTGGTCTGCAAAGCACGGTCAGGGCAGGTATAACACGTACACTGCGCATTGGGTAAACCTGCTGACGGCTGCCAAGTAGTGATGAGCGGGAGGTGCCATATTCGATTTCGCGATATTTCGCGAATATTCGATTGAATATTCGTCATATATTCGTCGAAATCGAATATTCGTCATGATTTTATATATTGCGAATTTTACGCGAATATATATTCGCGTCGCGAATGAAACTTAGATCTGAGTTCCTAATGGTTAACTTGTATTGCTAGAATTGACAAAGATAACGAATATCTCACGAATATAGCACTATATTCTCAATCTTCGTTATATTCTAGCAATACAACCATTAGGAACTCAGATCTAAGTTTCATTCGCAATGCGATTAATACAGGTTATATTAATCGCATTGCGAATGAAACTTAGAGCTGGGTTCCTATTCTCAATCTTCTTTTATTCTAGCAATACAACCATTAGGAACCCAGCTCTAAGTTTCATTCGCAATGCGATTAATATAACCTGTATTAATCGCATTGCGATTACAACTTAGATCTGAGTTCCTAATGGTTGTATTGCTAGAATACAACGAAGATTGAGAATATAGTGCTATATTCGTGAATTCGAGATATTCTCAATCTTCGTTCTATTCTAGCAATACATCCATTAGGAACTTAGCTCTAAGATCAGTCGCAATGCGATTATATGTTACGCCTCGCGAATGAAACTTACAGCTGACCGAGTTCCTAATGGTTGTATTGCTGGAATATAACGAAGATTGAGAATATAGTGCTATATTCGTGAATTCGAGATATTCTCAATCTTCGTTCTATTCCAGCAATACAACCATTAGGAACTCAGCTCTAAGTTTTATTCGCGAGGCTAACATATACTCGCATTGCAATTGATCTTAGAGCTAAGTTCCTAATGGATGTATATTGCTAGAATAGAACGAAGATTGAGAATATCTCGAATTCACGAATATAGCACTATATTCTCAATCTTCGTTATATTCCAGCAATACAACCATTAGGAACTCGGTCAGCTCTAAGTTTCATTCGCGAGGCGAACATATAATCGCATTGCGAATTGATCTTAGAGCTAAGTTCCTAATGGTTGTATTGCTAGAATAGAATGAATATCGCAATGCGAATAATTCAGGTTATATTAATCGCATTGCGATTACAACTTAGTCAAATTTGTGAGATCGTGATTCTCACATCCGACAGTACACTTTAGCATGGAGGCGTTCCCATGCACATGGGAAGTCAGCAGAAGCGGCAACGGGCAATGACTGAAGCGGGCAGGGAGCCAGGAATCCTCCGGACAGGTAAGAACAGCTTTTGGGAAGTGGGAACTGGGAAGACAACCAGAGAGCAACAAGAATTAACAACTAAAAAAAAAAAAAAAACGAATATTCGAAATTGCGAATATATAGCGATATATTCGCAATATTCGCGAATTATCGAAGTTGCGATATTCGCGATAAAAATTCGAAATTCGAATATTCGCGCTCAACACTACTGCCAAGCATGGAATGTGTGGATCTGCAGAGGAGTTGGTGACACCACTAAGACTTGCAGGCAGGCCTGCTGCCTCCTCCTCTACTCCTCCTACTCCATCCTCTTCGCTAACCTCCTCGGCTGAGTCCTCTTCTGCTGCTGCGTCTTGCTACACATCATCAACTGCACCCGTCTTGGGGTTGACTTGCCTGAAAGCAGAGAGTCACACTGGACCAGCACTCCTGTCCGCCCTGAACGCACAGGTGGATTAGTGGCTGACCCCGCACCAACTGGAGATCGGCAAAATGGTGTGTGACAATGGAAGCAATCTGTTGGCGGCATTGAATTTGGGCAAGTTGACACATGTGCCGTGCATGGCAAATGTGTTGTATCTGATTGTACAAGCTTTGTGTGTAAGTACCCAGGCTTACAGGACGTCCTCAAGCAGGCCAGGAAGGTGTGTGGCCATTTCAAGCGTTCCTACATGGCCATGGCGCACTTTTCCAACATTCAGCGGCGAAACAACATACCAGTGAGGCGCTTGATTTGCGACAGCCCGACACTTTGGAATTCAACCCTCCTAATGTTCGACCGCCTGCTCCAACAAGAAAAAGCCGTCAATGAGTATTTGTATAACCGGGGTGCTAGGACAGCCTCTGCGGAGCTGGGTATTTTTTTGCCACGTTACTGGACGCTCATGCGCAATGCCTGTAGGCTCATGCGTCCTTTTGAGGACCGAAGGCACCATCAGCGACCTCATCCCATTTGTTTTCTTCCTGGAGCGTGCCCTGTGAATAGTGCTGGATCAGGCCTTAGATCAGCATGAAGAGGAAGAGTTGTGGTCACCATTACCACCAGAAACAGCCTTATTATCATCGCTAGCTGGACCTGCGGCAACGCTGGAAGAGGAGTCTGAGGAAGAGGAGTCAGAGGAGGAATGTGGCTTTGAGGAGGAGGAATACCAACCACAGCAGGCATCCCAGGGTGCTCGTTGTTGTCACCTATCTGGGACCCGTGGTGTTGTATCGTGGCTGGGGGGAAGAACAGACCTTCGTTGACATCAGTGAGGATGAGGAACGTGAGATAAGTAGCTCGGCATCCAACCTTGTGCAAATGGGGTCTTTCATGCTGTCATGCCTGTTGAGGGACCCTCGTATAAAAAGGCTGAAGGAGAACGACCTGTACTGGGTGGCAACGCTACTAGACCCCCGGTATAAGCAGAAAGTGCCTGAAATGTTACCGAATTACCGGAAGTCGGAAAAGATGCAGCAGTTCCAAAACAAGTTAAAAAGTATGCTTTACACAGCATATAAGGGTGATGTCAGAGCACAATGGGAATCTAACAGGGGAAGAAGTGAAAGTAATCCTTCTCCTACCACGACCACGCCGGCAAGGACAGGACGCTTTACAGACATGTTGTTGATAGAGGACATGTGGAGCTTTTTAAGTCCTACTCATCTCCACAGCCCTTCGGGGTCCACACTCAGAGAACAACTCGACCGACAGGTAGCAGACTACCTCGCCTTAACTGCAGATATCGACACTCTGATGAGCAATGAATACCTTGACTACTGGGTGTGCAGGCTTGACCTGTGGCCTGAGCTATCCCAATTTGCGATAGAACTTCTGGCCAGCCCTGCTTCAAGTGTCCTGTCAGAAAGGACCTTCAGTGCAGCAGGAAGTATTGTCACTGACAACAGAAGTCGCCTAGGTCAAAAAAGTCTAGATTACCTCTACGATTAGGGGATGTAACAGGGATTAAACTGATAAGAATAGTACTAGTTAACACACCACTCATATAGGGTTGCACAGTACATTGCACGGCGCACGCGTAGTGCCCCAAATTGGAAGTAAGAGGAACGACCAAGCTTCTTTTTTCATCTCCCGGTTCCTAAAATCTATTCGATACACGTCCCCTGATAGGGGACATACAGTTGTGTTCAAAATTATTCAACCCCCAATGCTGTAAAGGGTTTTAGGGAATTTAGTGTACATTTGTAATTGTGTTCAGAATGAAATCTTACAAGGACTTTTTAAAGAACCAACTGCAACAAAAATGACATCAATTGTTTTTGTGATACAGTATTAAAAGTTTTTTTGTGATTTCTTCATTGACACAATTATTCAACCCCTTAAAGACTACCACTTTTAGGCTACGTTCACACGATGACAATTGTCGCGCGACAAAAAGTCGCACTATTGTCGCGCGACAATTTTTATAATGGGAGTCTATGATGTCGCATTGCGACATGCGACATGCTGCGACTGCGACACGACAGTTGGAAAAAATCCATCCCGGGTGGGTTTTTCTGCAACTGTCGTGTCGCAGTCACAACATGTCGCATGTCGCAATGCGACACCATAGACTCCCATTATAAAAATTGTCGCGCGACATTGTGTGCGACAAAATATCGCGCGACAAATGTTGCAGTGAAGTTGTGCCCTATTTGTCGTCGTGTGAACGTAGCCTTAAGAACAGAGATTAATTTAAGTGTTTTCGATCAGGTATTGGAAACACCTGTGGATGTCAAGGAGCAGCAATCAAGCAGAATATGCACCAATTAGGCAGATGTAAAATGACTGTGATACTCAGCTCCTTCTAGACATTTACTGGTGTGTTTACAAACATGGTGAAGTCAAGAAAATGGTCCAGGAAGACAAGAGAAGAGGTGATTTCTCTTCACAGGAAGGGCAATGGCTATAAGAAGATTGCAAAGATGTTAAACATACCAAGAGACACCATAGGAAGCATCATTCGCAAATTCAAGGCAAAGGGCACTGTTGAAACGCTACCTGGTCGTGGCAGAAAGAAGATGCTGACTTCGACTGCTGTGCGCTACCTGAAGCGCAAAGTAGAGAAAAGTCCCCGTGTGACTGCTGAGGAACTGAAAAAAGATTTGTCAGATGCGGGTACTGAAGTTTCAGCTCAGACAATAAGGCGCACACTGCGTAATGAAGGCCTCCATGCCAGAACTCCCAGGCGCACCCCCTTGCTGTCTCCAAAGAATAAGAAGAGTCGACTGCAGTTTGCCAAAAGTCATGTGGACAAACCACAAAAGTTTTGGGATAGTGTTCTGTGGACTGATTAAACAAAATTAGAACTGTTTGGGCACATGGATCAACGCTATGTTTGGAGGAGGAAGAACAAGGCCTATGAAGAAAAGAACACCTTGCCTACTGTGAAGCATAGCGGGGGGGTCAATCATGCTTTAGGGCTGTTTTGCTTCTACAGGTACAGGGAAGCTTCAGCGTGTGAAAGTTGGACCTTTCAACAGGACAATGATCCCAAGCATACCTCCAAGTCCACTAGAGCATGGTTGCAGATTAAAGGCTGGAACATTTTGAAGTGGCCATCGCAGTCACCAGACTTAAATCCAATTGAAAACCTCTGGTGGGACTTAAAGAAAGCAGTTGCAGCGCGCAAGCCTAAGAATGTGACTGAACTGGAGGCTTTTGCCCATGAAGAATGGGGGAAGATACCCGTAGATCGCTACAAGACACTTGTGTCAAGCTATGCTTCACACTTAAAAGCTGTTATAACTGGAAAAGGATGTTGTACTAAGTACTAAGATCACTTGGGGGTTGAATAAAACTGATAATGATGTGAGCACAGAAAAGACATTTGTGGTTATTTCATTATAAATGTTATGTTATATTTGTCTGACTTACAAGGGCCTCTTTGATTTAATTGTAAACAAGATGACTGAAATGATCAAAATCAATGTCAAACTGGCCAAAACACTCAATTTCAGTGGGGGTTGAATAATTTTGAACACAACTGTAACAGGGATTAAACTGATAAAAATAGTACTACTGATTACTGAACACACCACTCATATAGGGTGGCACAGTACATTGCGCGAGACCTGCAATGACGTCAGTGAGGACAAGGAACGGGACATGGTATCCAACCTTGTGCAAAGGGGGAGTTTGCGGTTGTGCAAATGAACTGTTTGCGGTGTGTTAAACAGGGAGTTTGGTCTGTCACAGTTAGGTCTGTCACTGTGAAGCAGGCGTAACCCTTACACTACCTGATCGATACAACGTCATACCTGATCGTATAGACACACTGGATGTTTTAAAGAACGTTATTCCAAACGATTTAGGAATGTTAGGTGATTTATGCCCTTTATGGATTAAAACCCGACTCTACGTCCATTGCGTAATTTTCCATGGGAGTTTTTCAATGGATCCCCCTCCGACATGCCACAGTCCAGGTGTTAGTCCCCTTAAAACAACTTTTCCATCACTACTGTGGCCAGAAAGAGTCCCTGTGGGTTTTAAAATTCACCTGCCTATTGAAGTCTATGACGGTTCG
The DNA here is from genome assembly GCA_033119425.1 of Bufotes viridis. Lineage (NCBI taxonomy): Eukaryota > Metazoa > Chordata > Amphibia > Anura > Bufonidae > Bufotes > Bufotes viridis. Next base: position 63,220,699 of record CM065598.1, read on the forward strand.
CCCGGTTTGCCTGTTCGCGAACATTTGCGAAAGTTAGCGTTCGCCGGTGTGGTGACACACAGAAAATGTCAGTGCTGTATACTTCTACTGCAGTGGCGTATCTCCAATATAGGAAGTGTTGTCAATGGCTACACCCAGTATATAGGCTGGAAGGAGGTGACCAGCCACACAGTTTCACCCACAAAAACCAAATGTAATAAAAGTATAGGAAAGTGGCGGCAGCACTCCACAGAGTGGAACAATTGGTTAAAATGTATATTTAATTCAAAACAGGGGCGGTTTCGCCCAATAAAAGCAATAAAACCAAACTTCCAAAGATGCAGATTAAATGCAACAATATGAACACATGTCCTATAACCTATATTAAACACAATAACCTTAAGATAAAGGCAACTGGGTTGTATATGGCGTCCTAAATATAGTAGTAACCGCAGATAGTCCACTGGGCATATACGATGGTTAGTAGCCCCTCTATCCACAATGTCACTTCTGTGTTGGCTGTTATTTCAATATAACCCTCAGCAATCCGTTGATTCACAATGCACGTTGTAAAGATATTTACTCATTGGTTGCTAACAAACCGGGCTTAGCGCTAGGTGTGTGAATGAACCAGCACTCCGGTATAGTGCTATAGATAACGTGCCAGGCGCTGCCCTGCTGAGCTATGTGGTACAGTGTCACTCAGTGCAGACCTCCGGTTTCAGTACATGGAATTTTACAGTTGGTTCACACTGGCAAAGCCCCTTACCTTGTTATTCCAAACAATTTAGGAATGTTAGGTGATTTATGCCCTTTATGGATTAAAACCCGACTCTACGTCCATTGCGTAATTTTCCATGGGAGTTTTGCCATGGATCCCCTCCGACATGCCACAGTCCAGGTGTTAGTCCCCTTAAAACAACTTTTCCATCACTACTGTGGCCAGAAAGAGTCCCTGTGGGTTTTAAAATTCACCTGCCTATTGAAGTCTATGACGGTTCGCCCGGTTTGCCTGTTCGCGAACATTTGCGAAAGTTAGCGTTCGCCGGTGTGGTGACACACAGAAAATGTCAGTGCTGTATACTTCTTCTGCAGTGGCGTATCTCCAATATAGGAAGTGTTGTCAATGGCTACACCCAGTATATAGGCTGGAAGGAGGTGACCAGCCACACAGTTTCACCCACAAAAACCAAATGTAATAAAAGTATAGGAAAGTGGCGGCAGCACTCCACAGAGGGGAACAATTGGTTAAAATGTATATTTAATTCAAAACAGGGCGGTTTCGCCCAATAAAAGCAATAAAACCAAACTTCCAAAGATGCAGATTAAATGCAACAATATGAACACATGTCCTATAACCTATATTAAACACAATAACCTTAAGATAAAGGCAACTGGGTTGTATATGGCGTCCTAAATATAGTAGTAACCGCAGATAGTCCACTGGGCATATACGATGGTTAGTAGCCCCTCTATCCACAATGTCACTTCTGTGTTGGCTGTTATTTCAATATAACCCTCAGCAATCCGTTGATTCACAATGCACGTTGTAAAGATATTTACTCATTGGTTGCTAACAAACCGGGCTTAGCGCTAGGTGTGTGAATGAACCAGCACTCCGGTATAGTGCTATAGATAACGTGCCAGGCGCTGCCCTGCTGAGCTATGTGGTACAGTGTCACTCAGTGCAGACCTCCGGTTTCAGTACATGGAATTTTCCAGTTGGTTCACACTGGCAAAGCCCCTTACCTTGTTATTCCAAACAATTTAGGAATGTTAGGTGATTTATGCCCTTTATGGATTAAAACCCGACTCTACGTCCATTGCGTAATTTTCCATGGGAGTTTTGCCATGGATCCCCCTCCGACATGCCACAGTCCAGGTGTTAGTCCCCTTAAAACAACTTTTCCATCACTACTGTGGCCAGAAAGAGTCCCTGTGGGTTTTAAAATTCGCCTGCCTATTGAAGTCTATGACGGTTCGCCCGGTTTGCCTGTTCGCGAACATTTGCGAAAGTTAGCGTTCGCCGGTTTGGTGACACACAGAAAATGTCAGTGCTGTATACTTCTACTGCAGTGGCATATCTCCAATATAGGCAGACCACGCAGCTGCTATGGGGCTCATGGGGGAAAAGGGGCCTGCAGTGGAGGATAGGCCCTGCCCCCTAATTACACTCATTAAGTACAGATCCAATATACTATCCCTACCACCCATAGAAAAAGCTAAAGGACTTCACAGGTCCTGTATATGTAGTAAAGGCACTCCAGAAAAAATGGTGTAGTTCCTAGGTTAGATAGGAGCATCTGCCAGGAGTCAGGACCCATGATGACATCATCATCACCACAGGTCTTGTACATCTAGTAAGGGAACTGGATAGAGCATTGTGTAGTTCCTAGGTTTGATAGAAGCATCTGCCAGGACCTGTGATGACATCATCATCATGACAGGTCCTGTATAACTACCGTAGTGAAAGAGCTGCATAGCAGAGCATCACCACAGGTCGTTCAACCTTCAACCCCCAATAGAGTGGAAGATGAGGTCTCCACTGAGACTAGAATGGAGTGGTAAGAGGAGGTCCTATTCCTTTCTCTTCATTTGCCCCCTATTCCCTATATATATATACTGTAGTTATTACTTAACATTCCCCATATGTCTACTTTATGTTGGCATCATTTTGTAAATGCGTTTTAGATTGTTAGAACGTTAGAAGGCTTAGAATTTTAGAAGCAATTGTTAAAATTTTTAAGAACATTTTCAAAACCCACTTTTTAAGGATCACTAACGATATGACTTGTCACTTTTGGGGCTTACATAGTAGAAACCACCCATAAATGACCCTAATTTAGAAACTACACCCCTCAAGTTATTCAAAACTGAATTTACAAAATTTGTTAACTCTTTAGGTGTTCCACAAGAATTAAAGGAAAATTAAGATTACATTTCAAAATGTCTCTTTTATTTGCAGACTTTCCATTTTAACCACTTCAGCCCCCCTAGCTTAAACACCCTTAATGACCAGGCCACTTTTTACAATTCTGCACTACGCTACTTTCACCGTTTATTGCTCCGTCATGCAACTTACCACCCAAATGAATTTTACCTCCTTTTCTTCTCACTAATAGAGCTTTCATTTGGTGGTATTTCATTGCTGCTGACATTTTTACTTTTTTTGCTATTAATCAAAAGTGACCGAAATTTTTGCAAAAAAATGACATTTTTCACTTTCTGTTGTAATTTTTTTTTTAAAACTACATTTCTATATAAATCTAAATTTATTGTTCTACATGTCTTTGACAAAAAAAAATCCAATAAGTGCATATTTATTGTCTTGTTTGTCTTACAAACTATGGTGCAAAAAAGTGAATTTCCGCATTTTAAAGCAGTTCTGACTTTCTGAGCACCTGTCATGTTTCTTCAGATGCTAGAATGCCAGGAAAGTATAAATACCCCCCAAATGACACCATTTTAGAAAGAAGACACCCCAAAGTATTCACGGAGGGGCATGGTGAGTTCATGTATGATTTCATTTTTTTTCACAAGTTAGCGGAAAATGACACTTTCTGAGGATAAAAAAAATAATAAAGTTTCCATTTCTGCTAACTTCTGGCAAAATAAAATCTCACACGGACTCACTATGCCCCTCAGTGAATACCTTGGGGTGTCTACTTTCCGAAATGGGGTCATTTGTGGGGTGTGTTTACTGTTCTGGCATTTTGGGTGGGACTAAATTGTGAGCAACCTTGTAAAACCTAAAGGTACTCGTTGGAATTTGGGCCCTTTGCGCACCCAGGCTGCAAAAGTGTCACTCATGTGGTATCGCCGTACTCAGGAGAAGTAGGGCAATGTGTTTTGGGGTGTATTTTTACATATACCCATGTTGGGTGAGAGAAATATCTCTGTAAACTGGCAACTTTGTATAAAATCTAAAAGTTGTCATTCAGAGATATTTCCCAGCCAGCATGGGTATATATAAAAATACACCCCAAAACACATTGCTCGTACTTCTCCTGAGTACGGCGATACCACATGAGTGACACTTTTTTGCAGCCAAGATGCGCAAAGGGGCCCAAATTCCAATGAGTACCTTTTAGGAGGGCATTTTTACGCATTTTTCTTCTCACGCTTTAGGGCCCCTAAAATGCCAGGGCAGTATAAATACACCACATGTGACCCCATTTTGGGAAAAAGACACCCCAAGGTATTCCGTGAGGGGCATGGCGAGTTCATAGAAGATTTCTTTTTGGCACAACTTAGCGGAAATTGATTTTTTATTGTTTTTTCTCACAAAGTCTCCCTTTCCGCTAACGTGACAAAAAGTTCAATTTTTCATGGACTCACTATGCGCCCCAGCGAATCCCTTGGTGTGTCTTTTTTCCAAAATGGGGTCATTTGTGGTGTGTTTACTGTTCTGGCATTTTGGGCGGGGCTAAATTGTGAGCAGCCCTGTAAAACAATGTGTTTTGTGGTGTATTTTTACATATACCCATGTTGGATGAGAGAAATATCTCTGTAAATTGACTTTGTATAAAAAAAATTAAAAAGTTGTCGTTTACAACGATATTTCTCACACAAAGTATGGGTATATATAAAAAATACACCCCCAAAACTCATTGCCCTACTTCTCCTGAGTACGGCGATACCACATGTGTGACACTTTTTTGCAGCCAAGATGCGCAAAGGGGCCCAATATCCCATGAGTACCTTTAGGATTTCACAGGACATTTTTACGCATTTGGATTCTCACGCTTTAGGACCCCTAAAATGCCAGGGCAGTATAAATACCCCACAAGTGACCCCATTTTGCAAAGAAGACACCCCAAGGTATTCCGTGAGGGGCATGGCGAGTTACAGAAAAAACATTTTTTTGGCACAAGTTAGCGGAAATTGATTATTTTTTTTTTTTTACAAAGTCTCATATTCCACTAACTTGTGACAAAAAATAAAATTTTACATGAACTCACCATACCCCTCACGGAATACCATGGGGTGTCTTCTTTCTAAAATGGGGTCACATGTGGGGTTTTTGTACTGCTCTGGCATTTGAGGGTCTCCGCAATCATTACACGTATGGCCAGCATTAGGAGTTTCTGCGATTCTCCTTATATTGAGCATACGGGTAATGAGATTTTTTTTCTGTTCAGCCTCTGGGCTGAAAAAAAAAAAAAATGAACGGCACAGATTTTTTCATTTGCATCGATCAATGTGGATGAAAAAGTCTCTGCCAAAATCAGTGACAGCGGTGCGGTGGGCTAGGCGCTAACTGCCTAACAAGTAGCTAGCTAACTGGCGGTGATAAGGGACCCTTATGCCCCATTCACACGTCCGCAATTCTGTTTGAGGAACGGAATTGCGGACCCATTCATTTCTATGGGGACAGACTTTGTCCCACTCGGATCCGGAATTGCGGATCCGCACTTCCGGGTCTGCACTTCTGTTCCGCAAAAATATAGAACATGTCCTATTCTTGTCCGCAATTGCGTACAAGAAAAGGCATTTTCTATATAGTTCTTGCAATGTGCGGATCTGCAAAATGCGGAAAGCACATTACCGGTGTCCGTGTTTTGCGGAAAACACATATGGACATGTGAATGGAGCCTTACAGGGGGGTGATCAGTGACAGGGGGGTGATCAGGGAGTCTATATGGGGTGATCAGGGGTTAACAAGGGGTTAATAAGTGACAGGGGGGTGTAGTGTGGTGCTCGGTGCTACTTTACATAGCTACCTGGTCCTCTGGTGGTCGATCCCAGCAAATGGGACCACCAGAGGACCAGGAAGCAGGTATATCAGACGCTGTTAACAAAACAGCGTCTGATATACATGTTTGACGCTTTTTATTTTACATCTACAGCCTGCCAGCGATTGATCATCACTGGCAGGCTGCAGTATATAAGTTCACAGCAAATCTCGCCTCTCGCGAGATGACGCGCCGACGCGTCAAGGAGGAACAAACCTGCCACCGCCCGGACGCATCCGTGCGTTAGGCGGTCGGCAGGCGGTTAATATATTTTTTTTTACTGTAACACCGGAATGGTTAACAGCCAAACAAAGCGCAAAATCTATTACCCTGATTCTGCAGTTTATAAAAACTCCCCATATTTGGTCGCAAACTGCTGCATGGGTATCTGGCAGGGCGCAGAAGGAAAAGAGCGCCATATAGTTTTGGAGGGAAGATTTTGCTGAGCTGTTGAGCTGTTTTTAGACAACATGTCACATTTGAAGACCCCCCCCCCCCACGATGCACCCCTACAGTAGAAACTCTTAAAAAGTGACCCCATTTTGTAAATTACGGTTTAGGGTGACAGTTCTGTTGGTACTATTTTGGGGTACATATGATTTTTAGCCACTCTATATTATGCTTTTTGTGAGGCAATAGTGTCTCCATTTTCCGAAAGCCATATTTTTTTATTTTGTGGGCGATTGTCTTATGTACGAGCTCATTTTTTGCAGTATGAGTTGACGGTTTGATTGGTACTTTTTTGAGGTGCATATGACTTTTTGATCAGTTGTTATTACACTTTTTGTGTTGTAAGGTGACAAAAAAATAGCTTTTTTGGCACAGTTTTAATATATATATATATGGGGTGGATTATGTGATATTTTATAGAGCCGGTCGTCATGGATGCAAAAATACCTAATATGTCTGTTCTTTTTTTTTTCTATTTTTTTTCAACTTTGTATGCGTTTGTTAGGGGAAAAGGGCGTTTTTAATATTTTTTTTTATTAAGAAAGACTAAGGGGCTGGATCTCCTAGGCTTACATAAAAGGCAAGCCCCAATGCCTGTGCAAGGCATCAGGCTACCTTCTCAGCCATTTGTTTTCCATCAACACAGCACAGTGACCCGATGGGAATCTCAATGGCGCTGCAGACCCCTGCAAACCCTCTGTATGCTGCGGTCAGCTTAGACTATGGCATACAAGGGGTTAATCTGCCGCCATCGTCGTTTACAGTGATGTCGGCGAATATAGAAGGGACCCGGCTGTCAGTGACTGGCAGGCCGCTGCATTGATCGGGCGCACACCGCTCCCGTGCCCGCCCGATGATAATGACATAGTAGTACGTCAAATTGCAAAGTCACTACTAGTACGTCATACAGTATGTCGGGAAGGGGTTAAAGGGAAAGCGACCTCCCTATCCAACTGTTTGCATAGACATATAGCTGTGGTTCACCTGATTAAAATGCCCATGATGTGTATTTTTGTAATTGTTTATGTATTTTTATTTTCATTTTGTGGAAAGGCGAGTGATTTGAATTGTTATATATTTTTAAAAAATATTTTTAAAAACCTTTATTTTTTTTTCACACATTTTTTTTTATAGTTCCCATAGGAAATGATAACAAGCAATCATCAGATTGCTATTCTCATAGACTCCAATGCATTAGCATTGGAGTCTATAAAGATTTGACTATGTTTCTATGGAGCCCTGCCACAGGCAGGAGGCTCCTAAGAAGCTAATGTCCGGCAACTTCTGAATCCTGCTCCCCCAAACCATCCCGGGGTGAGCAGGAGCACACCTGGAAGCATGCCATTCTGGGTTTTGCGCCTCCAGGTCACATTTGACCACGGAATCTGAGGGGTTAAAAGTCCATGATTGGCATTACTGCCAATTGGGCATTAGGCCCGGGTGTCTGCTGTGTGAAACAGCAGGAACCGGTTGCTATGGTGCTCGCGCCAAAGAAATCATTGGGCCCCATAGCATGAATCTGAATTTCACAGCACAGGAGCTCTCCCCCTCACAGACATCCCATAGGTCTTTCACCAGTTTTCTGCACTGGTCACATGATGATATACATTCTTTAGCAGTATTTATCAGTTATGAAATGATTATTGGTTAGGAAAGGGCAGCTCCATTTTATTTTTTGCCTCAGGTAGCAGAAATCGTTGAATTGGCCCTCGATGGGCAGACTGAGGTGAACTAGCCCTGTCCTGTGCCAGGATATATTGATTAATCTTATTTAGTAGTTCATTATATATTACATGTAATATGGTGTAAACCAAGCACATTTTGTGCACAGATTAGCCATAATACATTAGTGGTTTATGACATAATGATGAGTGAATGAGTTTGGACCACACCAGGTTTGGTCCGAACGTTGCAATTTTTCAGATTGCAGACAAACCTGAATCTTTTCACGTAGTGCCATTTTAGTGTACATGGTGGGAAAAAGGAATGGGGAGGAAGAAGAAGTGTTCTTACATGACCCTGAAAGGAATTGGGAGGGGGTTTGCCCTGATTGGCTCCGAGGGCTGACAGACAGCCTGAATGAGCCAATCAATGCTGCAGCAGGCAGGGAGGTGCCCTGAACGCCATTGTGTGCTAGACTATGAGAGAGGGTGGTTGTATGTTATAGTGTCTGACAGAAAAACGATCTTAATGAGTCAGGTAGAGTAAAAAATCAAGAATAATTATCTCTGTAGAATAGGGAGGAAGGGAAGTTGTCAGCCAGGATGTAAGAAGAGAGTAACTGAGAATGGCTGAGCCTTATAGCAGAACTGGAGCTGCTGCAAACCTCAAAAACAGCTACCTACATGGACATACTTTCATTTTTTTCACAGAAATCCTTTTTTGAGCATGAGGATTGAGTAAGTGAAAACTGTACAACACATGTTCTACTATGAATCTAGCATAGCATATAGAATACAAGTAAGAACTCTGTGTCTGGTCATCTCACATATTTAATTTTTTTAGTTTTAGTTTTAAAAACCGTATAAATTGGTTAATGAGAACAAAATATTAGGGCTAAGTCCGTTTATTATCTTCACACACACACAGTTCCCAATTTTTTTTGGGGGGGAAGGGGGTTTGTCATTGAATGTAATTAATCCAATAGGTAATCAATACACCAATACACAGGCTAGGGCAACAATTTACTAGTGAGTGTTAACGTGATATTGACCATCAGGCCTCAGTCGTTCATTTATTCTATATCCACAGAGTTGGAATTAAATTATTATTATTATTATTTTTATTTTTTTTCCGGGGGTGTTTGTTGTTGAGCAACATACAACAGACGTCTGGTGACCCACACATAATTGGTTTAGTGTACAGACAGCCGAACATAAATTAATATAACAGGGTCAATCTGTTACACTGCTCCCCCTTAACCACAAGCCAGCATACACTGTCTGATCCCCAACGGATCAGCTTGGGGATGTCTGGGGAGTACTCACAGATTACTTTTCCAGTTCAGTTTGTCGTGATAATAACCTGTCAGCGTTGCCATTCTGTTTTCAGGTGTGGTAGTGAATTGTAAAATCGTATGGTTGTAATGCCAAGCTCCAGCGCAACAACCGGGCATTGTCCCCTGCCACACGATTTAGCCATACTAACGGGTTGTGATCCGTGAGTAATGTGAACTGCTGTCCATACAAGTAGGGTTGAAGCTTCTTTAGGGCTCACACCACAGCCAGGCATTCCTTCTCTATGGCGGCGTAGCTCACTTCCCTGGGTAGAAGCTTCCGACTCAAGTAAGCTACGGGATGTTCCCCGCCATCTTCTCCAACTTGGCTCAGTACCGCTCCCAATCCAAACATTGAAGCATCTGTGTAAATGAGGAATCTTTTCGATGGGTGGGGAGCAGCGAGTACAGGAATATTAACAAGGGCCTGCTTGGTCCTAATCTTGGAAGCCATCAAGCAGCCGGTCCACCATACGTTGGAACGTGGCTGGGGCATTTTTCATCCCAAATGGCATGACCTTAAATTGGTAGAGGCCAAACGGAGTGACAAAGGCCAACTTGGGAATGGCATTAGGCACTAAGGGAATTTGCCAACAGCCCTTACATAAGTCGATGGTCGTGAGGTATTGACCTCTAGCCATCCTATCTAAGAGCTCATCTATCCTGAGCATAGGGTATGCATCAGAGACTTTTTTATCATTAAGTCTCCAGTAATCTACACAAAAGCGGGTTGTGCCATCCCGCTTTGGTACTAAAACTACCAGAGAGGCCCAAGGGCTATCTGATGCTTCTATAACCCCTAAGTGGAGCATTTCCTGAATTTCCCGTCTCATGTGCTCCCTGGCAGCCTCAGGAATTCTGTAGGGCATCTGTCTAAGGGGTTGTTGATCGCCCGTGTCTACCCTATGGGTAACTGGTGGGGTGTAGCCAGGTGTGTTAGAGAATGTGGTGCCCTTTGTGGCTAATAGTTGTCGCGCCTGGATACGCTCTTGGGGACTTAGTCTCTCCCCTAGCTGAACTTCATCTAGGGTTCCTAGTTTATCATGCTCCCCCAGAAGATCTGGTAGGGGAAGATTCTCAAAGTCGTCAGAGGTGGGCTCACATATGGCGGCCACATCCTCTGTTCTCTCATAGTAAGGTTTGAGCATGTTCACATGGAGCATGCGTCTCCACTCACTACCAGAGCATGGGCCGATCATGTAAGTGGTGTTGCACCTCTGCTCCACCACTTGGTATGGGTCCTGCCAGGCGGCCTGGAGCCTGTCCTGGGGCACAGGTTTCAAAATCAACACCTTTTGGCCAATCTGAAAGCCATTAAATCTTTCGCACAAACCATTCGTCTGGGGGTGGTAAGCTGAACTAACGATGGATTTGATGCTGCACAGTTTCCACAGCTGTTGGGTGACTTCTGCAGTGAACTGAGTGCCCTGATCCGAGACTATCTCCCTTGGAAAACCCATCCGAGAGAAGACTTGCATCAATGCCTCAGCCACCGTCTCTGCCTGAACATTAGTCAGAGCCACTATAGTTAAAATATACCTTTTGCCTGACGGGCTGGGTTTGGCCAATGGTCCTATAATATCTACCCCTACTCAAACGGTTCTTCAATGATGGATAGGGGTTGCAACTTAGCTTTGCGGCGATCCCCTCTTTTACTTACTCGTTGGCAAGTGTTGCATGTTTGACAGTACTGCCTAACATCTTTCGAGATGCCAGGCCAAAAAAAGGTGTGGGTAAGCCTGTACCTGGTGCGGCTGACCCCTAAGTGTCCTGCCAGGGGGATATCATGCGCGATCTGTAATAACTCCCTCCTGTACTTCTGTGGGACTACTAGCTGTCGATTATCAGTCTCCGCCTGTATTGGGTCTGCTTCGTGTAGAACACCCCAGTGTTCCTCTGGATCCTCTGCTCTGATGTTAAGCGGGACAGCCTCTGTATGGTAGTAGTCGGTGGCTGCCCGCGCTGGAGGAGGTGGACCTGGACGGATCCATGCAGCCTGGTTTCGGTTCTAGGTACAGTACCTTTGATAATGCCCAAACTTTTTGCAGGCATGGCACTGTATGACGCTGCGATTAGGGTATCTGTTTGCTGGGATACTAGGCTGGAGCCCTGTGCGTTGTGGTACTGGTGGTCCAAGGTTAGGGTGTATTGGTCTGGGATTGGGTCTGAAGCTTACCCTGGATTGTCTGCGGGCATCCTGGTATTCATCCGCCTGTCTGGCTGAGTCGGATAGAGTGGTAGGTTTCTGATCCCTTACCCACTCCTGCACTTCTGGATTTAGTCCATTGAAAAATTGTTCCAACAGGACCAGCTGGGTAATTTCCTCTGCTGAAAAAGCTTGGCTTGCCTGTAGCCAGGCTAGGGCTGCCCTCTGCATGTGGCACGCCCACTCTGTGTATGAGTCTTTTTCCTGTTTTTTAGTGTCCCTAAATCGTCTCCGGTATGCTTCTGGGGTAATGGCATATCTTGACAAAATTACCTCTTTCACCCAGGTATAGTCTGTAATCTCCTAGTCAGGTACAGCTCTATATGCCTCCGCTGCACGGCCAGAGAGCTTACTAGCAAGGATCCGTACCCAGTCTGCTGGGGGTACCTGATATAGCCTGCACTGCCGCTCAAAGTCCTGCAGGAAGCCGTCAATCTCATCCTCGACAATTTTTTTAAATGCATCATGCAGTACTTTGACTTTGGGTTCTGGAACCAGAGTAATAGTCTTTCCAATGCCCGCTGCTCTGCTATCCGGAGTTAGTTCCTTCTCATCTCCCTTGCAGTAATCAAGCCACCTGGTTCATGGTTGCCTGTACCAGCTCTATGGAGGGATTCTCTTCATAAAATGCTAGCCTGCGTTTTACCTCTCTGTCAAACTCTCTGGTTTCGGTAGCCATACTGCTTGCCTGGTCTCCCTCCGTCAGTTCGGCAATTAGCACAGCCTTCGTTTCATTGCTGGCTATCTGTCCTCTCGCTTCCAGCAATTCCTTTAATGTTGTCCATTTTAATCCAGCATAGTTCGTCTCTATTCACAGTTCCATTCGTATGACCCAAAATGAAATGGCCTGTTATCTGCATGAACCGCTGCTGCTTTCACTTTTCCATGTGTTTCTTTCAATCCATACAAACGCTGCTTCCTTCGGCTGCAGAGCTTGTATCCCGCTGCTTGCCACCAATTGTTGTGGAGCTCCAAGACATACCATCAATATCTCCGCTTAAATCCCCTTGTAGCTGAAGAAGCAGGTCAATGTCCAAGAAACAATTCCCCCAGTAACTGGACGACACACAGTTTTGGGAGTCAACTGATTTTACTAGGCATGGTGCACAACATTTTAAAACCCAAACAGCCTCATTTACATAGAATAGAATACATAGATTACTATAATACAAAGCATGGTGGGGTGAGACAATAGAAGGGCTGATGGGGGGTTGAGGAGGGACAAGGCAGCTAGTTTACACAGGTCGGGCAGGGTCCCTGGGACACCGCCCTGCTCTTGGGAAACAATGGGACAAGAAAAGGGGAAGAGGCACAGACAATCAATACATTTACATACCCTGCACCAATAATGGGCACAGGGTGAGCAACATACAACAGACGTCTGGTGACCCACACATAATTGGTTTGGTGTACAGACAGCCGAACATAAATGAATATAACAGGGTCAATCTGTTACAGTGGGGTTCAATTTAATTAATCCAGCATATAAGTGATCAGTACATCAGTACATAGGCTAGGACAACAATTTACCTGTGAGTGTTAACGTGATATTAAGGGTTAGGCCTTAACTGTCTGTTTCCGTTTTCTATTTCCATACAGTTGGAATTTTATATGTTTTGGGATTGTTTAATCTAATGAAACCGGTATATAGGTGATCATTACACCAATATACAGACTAGGGCAGCAATTTACCTGTGAGTGTTAATGTGAAATTGAGTGTCAGGCCTGGTCCTTAATCATCTGTTTATGTTTATGTTATATCCACATAGTTAGAATTTTTTTGGGTGATTGTTCAATTTAATTAAACCAGTATATAGGTGATAAGGACACCAATACACAGGCTAGGGCAAAAATTTACCTGTGATTGTTAACTTTAAATTGATTGTCGGGCTTCATTCGTCCGTTTCCATTAACTCCATTTCCACGTGGTTGGAATTTAATTTTTTATGGGATTTTCCAATTTAATGAAACCAGCATATAGGTGATCAGTACACTAATAGAGAGCCTAGAGCATCAATTTACCTATGAGTGTTAATGTGATATTAAGTGTCAGGCCTGGCCCTTAATCATTCATTTTCAATTATTTTATATCCACATGGTTGCAATTTAATTTTTTTGGGATTGTTAAATATAACTAAAGAAGAAAATCACTGAAAATGGTGCACTACAATGGCAAATGCAATGACAATTGACAATATATGGCTAAACCCTCACGCTGATATTAAAATGAGACAGTTCGCCAATATAGTCCCGTCAAGGTCTCTCAATGTGGCACGGGACCTAACGCTAACCTACCTATGCCATGTGGACAGTTTATGATAGGTGCATAAAGTCCCAGACACAGCCAGCAGCTCCCAGTTACCTCCAGCGTGAAATCACACATACAATGCGAGGAGGGAGGAGGCTGTGAGTCCCACCTATAACGGGCTCATGTGACTCAGGCTGCCCAGGTATACCTGAATGTTACCCATAGATCAAAATCAAGGCACATTCAAACCTGAGGTTTCCCTACCTCCAGGCATACATATACAAACAAAATCATAGAATAAAATTGTCTAAATGGCTAGACATGCTCAAAACCCCAAATGCTGTTGCGCATTTCTACCCGGGGGAGCAAATCCTGCCCATGTGATCTGTTACTAACAACAATCCTCAGAAAAAATGCATACAATAGAGGATGCCGGCAGCGGACCACACATACCACAAAAACACCCTACACAAGTCTTAAAAGGAGAAAATGCTCAAAACCCCAAATACTGTTGCGCATTTCTAACCGGGGGAGCAAATCCTGCACATGTGATCCGTTGCTAACAGAAATCCCCAGCAAAAAATGCTTCCCGCAACGTACTACATGTAAGACAAATGTGCGGATGGGGTTATAAAAAACTAATAATCACTGAAAATGGTAAATGCAATTGACAAGGTATGGCTAAACCCTCAAGCTGATATTAAAATGAGACAGTTCGCCAATATATTCTTATATCAAGAACATACCGGAGCCCGTGTACCCCGGACCTAATCTGAACCAAATCTCGAGTGGTTCGCACATCTAAATATGATGTACCAGTTTTATGGCTGTAAGTTTCTCTTGGGACTAGTTTAGTGTGTGGTCCACCATTTTACATTGTATACAGTTTAGCACGTGTCATCTTTAACAGGATCTGTGCAAATGCATTTAAAGTTAATGTGTCATCAGAAAATGACCTTTTGTTTAAATCCCATTTTCATGTTTAGCATATTTTTTAAGAATTTTTGATGATGTTATTTTTCATGTGACTTTTTTTAAGCAAAAAACATAAATTCCTGCAATTTTTCCACTGGCCACTGCACTAAGCCTAATAATAGGCGCCACTTCTTTACCTGTACGGATCACTTTACTGCAGATATATATTATTCTAATCCTGCCTGTAATGATATCACCTCTGTGTATAGATAAGACAGGATCCACCACTCACAATAGGTGATTGTCAACCCCATGGGGTTGCCGTAAAGCAATTCTCTTAATGCTTTGTAAATGCTGTTAAGAACAGCTCAGGCAAGATGGCCGCCCCAATAGTGATGTTCAGAAAACAGAATAAATAAATCTGCAATCAGAAAATAAAATCATATGGGATAAAAAAGAGATGTTTGGATATCTGATTTTAAATTTTTGGTGACACAATTCCTTTAAACACAGACTAACTACTTAGGGTACTTTCACACTTGCGGCAGGACGGATCCGGCAGGCTGTTCAGCCTGCCGGATCCATCCTGCCGCAAGTGGTCGTGCACTTCCGTGCTGCCACTCCGTCCCTATTGACTATAATGGGGCGGGGGGCGGTGCTACGGTGCAGGACGGCAGTACGCGGCCGGAGATCGCCGGACTAAAAGTCCTGCATGTCCGACTTTTCAGTCCGGCGATCTTTGCCGTGCGCAGCCGTGCTGCGCCCCCCGCCTCATTATAGTCAATGGGGATGGAGCCGCAGCACGGCAGTGCACGGCCACTTGCGGCAGGACAGATCCGGCAGGCTGAATAGCCTGCCGGATCCGTCCTGCCGCAAGTGTGAAAGTACCCTTACAACTGAGGACAAGGTTGTCCGAAACGCGCAAACTGCTGCCTGCCATGTGAACATGTTTGTACCTTCATGTTATGGATTTCAAATAAAAGAAATATTTTATGCAAAGAATACCTTTGGTGCTGAAACTACCAATTTTGTTTGAATTTACACAAGTGCCTGTCTTTGTTCCGTGTCACCAGGGGTACATGCATGCCATCGAGGGTGAGCTGGATGCAATCTTTATATAACCCCTACAGAAACTGGTACATTTTCTGAACCCTGTGTAATTTAACCGATTCAGGACCAGGGTAACTTTGGTCTTTAGGACCAGAGACAGTTTAGTCATTTTCCCCACACATTAATATGATTTTTTTTATTTGTTGGTCTAGCAACAGATTGTTGGGCTCAGCACCGTTTTCATGAAATACTTTAGGTTTCTTTCCATATCATTTTCATACATATAATATACTATAATTTAAGCTTTTTTTTTTTTTAGGCTTATAGCATGAAAAAATAGTAAGGGCTTTTTACACATCAGTAAATTATGGACAGCACACACATCCATTGACTTTATTGTATTTATTCATACATCCTTGTTTTTCTACTGAGTGTGGGTCAGTGGAAAAACAATGGAAGCTTTCATTACTTTGGTCCGTGATGCGGAGCATACATGCCCATTTAAAAGCTGATTACAGAACATGAATGGCAGTGGTTTTCACTGACCATCTTGTAATGGATGTCGTCACAGATGCAGACGTGAATAAAGATTTAAAAATATGCTTTTTCATATTATTTTTCTCTGGTAATAATTTTATATTGCCCTAAAATAAACTTGTTATTTGCATTCTTCATTGTTTACCATAGATTTTGATATTTTATGTGTACACATTTGGATAATTGTGTTTTTTCCCAAAGGCTTTTTCTTAGTTTTCCAGGTACTGGGTCACAGCAGCTTCGGTCACAGGAGATATATGCCCAGCTGTAGTGATGATTGGGTTGTGCGGGATGATGCTACTGCTGACTCTGGTCGTCCCAGTGACCATATGACCCAGGTGATTGCTGGGATTACGGTCCTTGGAGGCTGCTGCTGGATTTTAGGCTACTTTAAGACTCGCGTTTTGGGCGAATCCGTCTTGGATCTGCAAAAACGGATCTGTTACAATAATACATCTGCATGCATCCGTCATGAACGGATCCGTTTGTATTATCTGTAACATAGCCAAGATGGATCCGTCATGAACTCCACTGAAAGTCAATGGGAGACGGATCCATTTTCTATTGTGCCAGATTGTGTCAGAGAAAACTGATCCGTCCCCATTGACTTACATTGTGTGCCAGGACGGATCCGTTTGGTTGTTTCGTAAAGCGGACAGCAAAACACTGTTCTCTGCCTCTAGAGCGGAATGGAAACTGATCGGAGGCAAACTGATGCTTTCTGAGCAGATCCTTTACCATTCAGAATGCATTAGGGCAAAACTGATCCGTTTTGGACCGCTTGTGAGAGCCCATGACGGATCTCACAAACGGAAAGCCAAAACGTGAGTGTGAAAGTAGCCTAAGCACCAAGAAAAAAAAAACACTTCTGTCTTCTCTCCAGGGCCCCCCTGTATTTAATAGCAGCGGACCCGACATTCAGCTACTCGATAATTCAGGCAGTAGCTTATCAACCTTAATGGGACCCTGTATACACCCTAATATCCTATTTACTTTTCCAGCCGCTGCTTGACATTTAGTACTGCTGCTTAGAGGGGTGTTCTAGCAGGCCAATGCACCCCAAGATAAACCAACTTAATCAAACCTCGGCCACCCCTCGCTGCTTCTGTTCTGATCGTGCAAGGTTTCCCGCTGCGCTCCACCTCCTGTTTTTGTTCTCAGCACAGCTGGAAATGCCACTCAGCCAATCACTGGCTGCCACCAGGGGCTGATTAAGTGCATCATAGGCCAGGGGCTGTCTACCTTTCTCTCTATTTTCCCCCTGACCCTTCCCCCCTCTACTTAGGCCACATTCATCAGTCACATGACCTAGGAGTGCAGCGGCCTATTGCCAGCACCTTGGGGATCCCTTGCCCCTTAAGAGGTATTTTACGATTATATGTCCCTCTGTTAGAGCAAGTAGTCGTGACGCCAGTTGCAGTTACACAACGAGGACTTGGAGTCCCTTTTTGTAGATGGTATTGGTGGAACCCAGGGTAGGAATGCCAGAGTGGTGTAGAGTGGCCTACAGTGTCTCTGTAGATGTTATAGACCCATGTCATGGTGCTCCTACCTGGATATCCTTGGATCCCAGATGTGGTGTAGTCCGAAGCAAGTGCAAAAAGGGGTTGTTGAACTTGAGTGATGAATAAGTAGAATAAATGGAGTCTAGACTTCGTAGTAACGTTGAACACAGCTTTACTTGGCATACACGCTAATCCAATCAGTTCCAAAATGTTATCTTGATCATCAGCAGGTATTGGCTTATTCTGGCAGGGAAACACTTCTGCAACAATCTCAGCTCTGCGGTAGCTCTCTCAGCTCTGCTATGCTTAGCTGGCTTAAATAGGAAACTCTTCCTCTTCTGCTCGAACTTAGGTTAGTTGTAGTCTTTCTCTTACTGAACCCGGACATATCCCCATTATCCCCCAGGCAGCCCTCCCCCGACTTGAGCATCGGAGCAGTTCATGCTCCGATGCTCTCCTTTGCCCTGCACATTTTCTGGAGTTCTGGTGACTGATGAAATGGCTAGGGCAGCACTAAAGCCCGCCCATCAGAGCCGGTGATGTCACCAAACACACTGCTGGGCGGCAGTGTGTTATTGTAAATAAAAGAGCCCTTGCCCTGCGCTATCCAGCACAGGGCAAGGGACAGCATCGGAGCATGAAATGCTCCAATGCTAATATCAGGGAAGCTGCCTGGGTGAAATTATGGGTATGTCCGGGTTCAGCTCTGAACCCAGACAACCCCTTTAAGCCTAGGAATGTTTCATCCTGGCATCAAGCTCTGTTAGCTTGGGAGGCAATGCAAGAGCAGAACAAGCAACGATGTAGCACTTCACAGGCAGGGCCTGTGGGCCTAGAAGAGCAGGCAGTGCTCTGCTAGCCAACACACAACCTTTCCCCTGGCGGGGTAGGCTAGACTGACTGGACAAACTAACTCCTTCCTCTCTAAAGAGGGCAGGGAAGGAACTAGAAGGTTTCCCTCCAGAGAAACTATCTCTGCACAATTTGCTGCCACCTGCTAGTAGACCAGGAACATTACATGTAAACATTGCATTTGCAAGAAAATGCATACACACATTGCAGGAAATGGCAATAAATATGAGAGATGACAAAGGATCACACAATACAGATAGTGGGGGTGCAAAAGGAGGTGGTAATGGCACTCTGGGTCATTACAGGAGCAGATCAGTCCCATCCAAGCTAATAGGGTTGAGCTGCAATACCAAGTACACCCAAAATCAAATGGACAGTGCTGTGCTTAGTAAGCAGCAAGAAGGCCGCAGCGCTCATTGTGGCACCACAGTCTCCTCAAACAGCTTATCTGCAGGGGTGCTGGGAGTCTGATCCAATCAATCTCATATTGATGACCTTGAGGATAGGCGATCAATATGTAAATTCTGGCAAACCCAATTTAACTTATGTCATCTGTGTTGTTACATAGGACTGCAGGTACCATCTACTACAATATCTGTACTCAGTTATCACAGTGTTATCCGTTGTGTTACGTAGGACTACAGGATTACATATAGGACTACATCTAGCTGTAGCTACAGTGATAGCTCTCAGAGTTCAGATAATGTAGTAGATGTCATCTGCAGTATTACCTAACACAGATAACACAGTGATAGCTCTCAGAGTACCGATAATGTAGTGGATATTCCCTGTAAGCCTATGTAACACCCCAGATAACACAGTGATAACTGTTTAGTACAGATAATGTTGTAGATGTTTCCTGCAGTCCTATGTAACACCACAAATAACACAGTGATAACTCTCTGAGTACAGATAATGTAGTAGATGTTAACTATAGTCTGCACTGGCCTGGTCCTCCTTTTTGCTGCTCTGCTCCTCTGACCTACTACTCTTCTGGCAAGGATACAGCAGCACGGCAAGAGGCAGGTAGACAGGGAAATAAAGAAGCAATGCGGCCACTTAGTGGGACTCTGCATGCCACAGAGATGTCGGGCCTAGGGCTGCTGCCCCAAACATCCCTATTAGTGTTGAGAGCATCAAAGCATCTGAAGTGGAATTCAATCCAAAGTTTAGGAAAAATTTGATTTGCAATGAATTCAAATTTCCATGCACTTCAAGGTAACAAACGTTTTTTTCCTAACATGGCGGCTAGATGTGTTACAAAGTGAAAATAAGATGCCTGGTAATGTGAGATCACTAGAGATGAAAAATTCGATTCGGCTGGTTCGCCAAATTTTCCAAAAAGATTTGATCTGAATTTATTCACAGTGAAACGAGTTAAAAAAATGCTATTTCCTGGCTGCAGAGAGCCTTTATAGTGGTGTAGAACACTGTGCCTTTCAGTAACAGGCATAGAGAGTCTGCTGTGGTAGTGAAACAATACTGTGAGTCAGTATAACATGCAGATGACAGGCGTTGCTCTTAGAATCACTGCACACTTCACTTATTTGGGCAGTTACGGAGCCAAAACTGACCAAATAACTCAAGTGTGAACTCAGCCTTACAGGTCGATGTTAGCACCTGGTATAAAGAACTGTGCAGAGGCCTAAGATCCTTCTATAGCGCCAAAGAGCGTACTCCTTTTACACCGTCGTCAGGTGATTCCACATAGATGTCTACAGCACCTGTTCTATGAAACGCTTACACAAGTAAAGCCCCCCTGACAGAGTGGAGAGGGTGTCAGCAGTAAGTTTGTATTGACGTCACTGATTATTTTGCCCTTCTTCTGATCCGTCAGAACAATAACCCCCCAAAAAACAGATCTTGTCTGTTGAGCATTCGCCTTCACTCTGTCAGCATTTGGTTAGTCATCCATCAGTATTGCTAAAGCCAAAAAAAACTGGAGTGGATACAAAACAGATATGACACGTGAATGGAATATTTGCATGTCTTCTGTGTTTTGTACCCACTCCTGCTTTTGGCTTCAAAATCATAATCCAATTCTGATGGGACCATATAAGCCTTACAGCTGCTACACAGACAGGATCCATTTTGTGTCTCATTTTTCCTTCCTTCTGACAGATTAGAAGAAGGGTCAAATAAATGATGATGTCAACCAGGCCAAAAAGGCAAAATAGTGGCCAAGTCATGGAGTGGGGTGGGTAAGGAGAACAGCTTGAGAAGTCCAAGAGTGGCCCATTTACATAGTGTTAAGGTGGCAGTAGCACGATAAAGCCACAGAGTGGCCCAGTGACATAGTGTTGAGGTAGCAGCAGCATGAGGAGACCACAGAGTGGCAAGGTGACATGGTGTGAAGGTGGCAGTAGCATGAGGAGGCCACAGAATGGCCCAGTGACAGTGTTGATTTAGCAGCCACATGAGGGGACCACACAGTGGCTGACTGAAAAGGTGCCATAGTGTGGAGGTGGCAGAAGCAGCAGCATGAGGAGACCACAGAGTGGCACAATGACAGAGTGTGGAGGTGGCAGCGGCAGCATGAGGAGGCCACAGACTGGCAAGGTGACATAGTGCAGAGGTGGCAGCAGCAGCATGAGGACATCACAGAGTGGCAAGGTGACATAGTGTGGAGGTGGCAGCAGCAGCATGAGGAGACCTGAGTGGTGAGGTGGCAGCAGCATCAGGAGTCAACATTTTGGGTGGACAGACGAGTTCTCCTTGGGATAACTATGGTCCCCGCCGCACTAAAAATCCGCTCTGATACCACACTACTGGCCGGGCAGGACAGCTTTTCCAGGGCAAACTCGGCCTATTGCGGTCAAAAATCCAGTTTGGCTGCCCAGTAGTCCAGTGGATCTTGAATGTGGGGTGGCAGTGTGCTGTCCAAGTATGCCACCACCTGCTGGTTTAGGTTCTGCTCCAGGTTTAGCTGCTACTGGTGAGTAGTTTCTTCACTAGGTGAGTGAAGAAAGCTGCTCATCATTGACTCAAGACTCAAGCTGCTGCTGATAGAGCTGGTACTGCTCCTACCCCTCACCCTGCCACAGCAGCCATAGTGAGAGCTCAGATCTGGGTCAGGTCTGGGAGAGGATGGACAATGGTGCAGATAGGCAGCGGCCAACTGACTACATAGAATGTCTCTATAGTCTATAGTAGTTCAGTTTGTCCTCCCTCTCAGCGGGTATAAAAAAGGCCCCCATTTTGTACCGCTAGCGAGGGTCCAACAAGGTGGGGAGCCAGAAGTCATCGTTCTGCCGAATGGTGACAATTCAGCTGTCACTACCCAAGCAAGTGAGAATGCAGTGGGCCAGTTGCGCAAGTGACTCAGAGGGACTCCCTGCCTCCATCTCCACTGCATACTGCCACTGTGTGCCTGGGTCATCTGCCTCTTATTCCTCATCTCCCTCTTGCTCGTCCGGCTGCTCCTGCTCCTCCTCTCCTGTCACCTGTGTAGAAAAACCACCCATTTTGCTACACATTGCTTGTGCTCCAATGTCCTCCTCCTCCAGTTCAGCCCCCACAGGGCTCATATGGCTGTGAGATATAGGCGCCACGTCTCCAGTCCCCTGACTAACCAGATTTACCAGCATCATTTCCAGGATAGGAAGCAGTGGAATGACCTGTCCTAACAACTGACAAATAACGTGGCATCCTCAAAGGGCCTGAGCAAATGGCAGGTGTCACGTATGAGCTGCCACTGGCTGACATCAAAGTTACACAGGTTAGTACAACCTCTGCACTTGGATCATCAAGAAATCATTTATGGCCTTTCTCTGTTCATATAGTCGGTCCAACATATGGAGGGGGGAATTCCAATGGGTGGAAATGTCGCATATCAGCCTAAGTTGGGGGATGCTGCTTCGGTGATCGACTGCTGACCGAATGACTGACGAGGAGTAGGAGGGCGAGGAGCAGGAGCATCAGGATTGGTAGATGATGGGAAGAACAGACAGCTCCCTTTGGCTGAAGTGGTGGAGCCTTGACTGCCTGAAATCAGGTGCGTGCCACTGGGTGAAGCAACGGTTGCTACGGAAGGCTGGACCACCACATTGGATCCATGGTTCTCCCACTTTATAGTGCATATGTTCTGCATACTTCACCTTCTGCCCACAGATTCGGCAAATAACCATGTTCACCTCCTCCGGCGGCTTAACAAAAAACTGTCACACCGCCAAGTAGGTGATTTTACCACCAACACTCCACACTGACCGACTGCTACAGCTGCTGCCTCCATGAACCCCTGCACCACTACTTTCCGGGCAGGTAGGCTCCTGCAAAACGGGTGTTCTATCCCATGCACATTTGGCTCCTGACCTCCCACTGCTGCCACCCTGCTGACTCCCATTCATGCTAGTAACTTGCTGGCTGCACAGCGGCCTCACAGGCAAGCTGTCACCCTCTTCTCCCGATGATGATGAAACCCCTTCGTTACCCAGTTCCCAATGGCGATCGGCTACATTATCATCAAGTACTGTCTGCACGTCACTGATGTCCTCTTCAACGATCTCTGAGCCAGGAGCCTGACTGCTCACAACACCAGCTCCCACGCCACTCTCCTCATCACTACTTGCACGCCTACCGGAGGAAGCGGCAGATGTCTCCTCCAGATCTTGGCTGGGCAATAGCTGCTGACTGTCCTCTAGTAGCTCGTCCTCGCTGTATAGTGGAGCTGAGCCCACAGTATATAATTCTTTTCTGGCTGAGGGAACAGAAAAGGACAGTGGTAGATTGAGGACAGATGAGGGCACAGGGCCTGCTCCTGGGCCATGCCAACTAATGATTGTGTCTAACGAACCCACCACATCTTGGTTGGAGGTGTCTGATGTCACTTGGGACGAAGTGGATGACCGAGTCAACCATTCAAGAACCGCTGGGTTGTTGGTCAAGACATGACCGATAGATGACACAGGGAGCTTAGACCTCTCGAAGTGACACCTGCTGCCGCGCCCCCTTACTCTGCTCCGGCCTGTGCCTGCACCAGAAACATTTAGGCCTCTGCCCCTTCCCTGTACATGGCCTGTCACTTCTCTGTCTGACATACTGTTAAATTAAATAAGTAAATAAAAAGGAAATTAATACACCCAAAAAAAGGCTGTAATTTTCTCACTTCACCTCACAACGGCAAAGAATACTTTTTTTTTGCCACTAATACACGCCAAAAAGGGCTGTAATTTTCTCCCTTCACCACACAACGGCTAATAAGCCCTTTTTTTCCCACTAATACATGCCAAAAAAGGCTTTAAACATATAACTGCACCAATTTTCATATCAGCAGGTCCTGCATTTTTGCAGATCCAAATTGGGTGATATAGCCAGGGAATTTCCTACGAATGCCCTTGACACTCTCCTCAGCTCGAACCGCAGATACACTGTTTCGGAATTATATGCTTATTTAAAACCTAAGCTGGTGTCTAAGACCGTCCACACTATCCACAGGGGGTGGGCAAAACAGTTGGGTGAAGAAGAAGCGGGGACAGAAATCATCAGTGGATGGACTGATTTTAGAAAACACGCCGTGTTTGAAAACTGGAGGGAAACACAGCTGAAAATTATGCACAGGGCAATATATGCATATAATTTGCCACCATCAGCAAAGATGCCTGATAGGCAAACAAAATGTCCTAAATGTGGTGGACCAAATACAGACCTATTACATGGCTTATGGAGGTGTGGGCAGCTGAAGGTTTTCTGGGAAAACGTACATGAGGTAATCAAAAATTCTAGTTCCTTTAAGGGACATATAAACTGCAAAATGGTACTCTTCCGCTCGTGTGGTGACGGATCGGCCGTTTCAACGGGAAACAGTTCTCACTTGCCCCCTATAGCTCATATTATCCTCATGACGGCAAAGAAATGCATCCTGGGAAGCTGGATCTTACCACATCTCCCGGGTATAGCTCTGGTAGTAACTGGAGTAAAAAAGATATTGTGGACGGAGCAAATATTTACTACTAGGAATAAAGAGGCCCAAACGAAACTTTTTTTCAAAAAGTGGAAGTCTTCTTTTTTATTAGATACTGCGATGACAAAGAGAGAAAACAGTTGGTCCATTCAGACTTACAAAATGGTATTTACTCGAAGAACTTAAAGGTACCTTAGGGAAACTAAAGGAGTGACGGCTCTGTGTTGGCACACAAATTCCAAAATTAGTATGGCAAAGGAGCGGTTGGTCACGGCAATTTATGTTAAAATTATGTTATGTTTTTGTTAATTATCTCTGGTGTAGAAGCAACAGTTAATCTTCGGAGATATATTATCCCATCTCATTTGTCGATAAGATGCATGTCTTTGGATGTACTAATGTTCAATAACTAAATATTGTCGACTGTATCACTGTTGAACACCTTTATAAAATCCAAATAAAATGTTTTTGAAAAAAAACAAAAAAAACATATACCTGCACCGCTGAACAGCAAATAAGCCCTTTTTCCCCCCACTAATACACGCCAAAATAAGCGTTAGAATTTATAACTGCACCGCACAAGGGCTTATAAGACATAGAAATATTTCCTAGTAATCCACCCTGTTAATAGCTGTATCACACGTATAAAGAGAACAGTTTGATGGAATTGCAGAAGTATCATCTATTGCAAACCTAAAAACGGCAGTATAATTGCAATTTGGATCCGCAGTCAGTGCAGCAAGGTGTAATAGGATTGTTCCTATTATCCAGGCTGTACACTCCCCAATTGAACCCTGTTCTGCTTTAATACTATGGAATAATTCCTCCCTATCCTTTCCCTACACTTCTAATGATCTTTCCCTGAACTTCTATTCAGCAAAATAATAATGGCAAAAAGGGGGAGATGCGCTCATAGGGTAATAGTTTGATTCAGATGAAACACTGTGTTGTAGAGGCGATCAGTTCTACTCACCTTTTTGTGTTGTGCGATGATCGGCACAACACTATTTAGGGCATTCGGTTTTGGTGTACGGGTGGTCGGTGCTGCCAGTACCAATCGTTCCTCTTTTGTGTGGCGGCCAAGCCTCAAGAGGGGTGTTAAGAGCACACTGTTTCAGTGTGGATAGTGAATCCACCAGTTACTGGTACTTTTTTGGTGTAATGAACACGACCTTGTAGGGTTATGGTTGGATGTTTTATTGTTCTCACAAGATAAGACAACGCGTTTCAGAGTAGTATAGCACTCCTTTTTTAAGTCTGTATTAACAGTTGTAAATCTCCTGGTGCTCTCGTGCTGAGAGGAGACACGCCACCAGGAGATTTACAACTGTTAATACAGACTTGAAAAAGGGGTGCTATACTACTCCGAAACGCATTGTCTTATCTTGTAAGAACAATAAAACATCCAACCATAACCCTACAAGGTCATGTTCATTGCGCCAAAAAAGTACCAGTAACTGGTGGATTCACTATCCACACTGAAACATTGTATTTAGCAAAATAAGGTCTTAATTCACATGTCCACAATCTACGTCCGCACCCGTTCCGCAAATTTGCAGAACGGGTGCGGACCCATTCATTTTGATTGGGGACGTGATAGATGCGGAGAGCACACACTGTGCTCTCCGCATCTGCATTTGTGGAGCGCGCTGCCGATCTTCCGGACGGCGGCTCCGCAAAAATATAGAGCATATCCTATTCTTGCCCGCAATTGCGGACAAGTATAAAAATCTCTATAGGGCTAGTGGCAAGGTGTTTTGCGGATCTGCAAAACACTATGGACATGTGAATAAGGCCTAAAGGTTTTCAAGTCTTTCCTAGCACTTTCCCTAGCACCTGCTGATGTCTTTCCCTGCACTAAGTACACAAAAAAATGGTTGAATCCAAGATAGCTGAGTCTATTTATAGGGCTGTACCATCACAGGGCTGGCTGGCTGCTGATTGGCTGCATGCATGGCATTGTGGATGATCCCTTGTTCTCAGAGTTGTTTGCTCCATGTCCTAACATGTGCAGCAGCCATTTTAGGAAAAAATGTGATTCATTACCACGAAGCGTGAGAAAATTCAGATTCAGTGCAAATCAAATTTTTTCTGAAATTCGGATCGAATTCAACTTCATCAACTTCAATTTTCTCATCTCTAGAGATCACCCATAATGCCGTGTAGATATCTAATCAGCAGCTAGCCAGCCCCTTTGATGTCATAGCCCTTTGAGCTGAGCTTAGGGAGAGACGTAACAAGCACTAGGGACAGTGTTGCTAAAAGATTTTGATTGTGGAATATTGGAAAAGGAGACTGCAGGGACAGTGTAGGGACAGTATTTATACACTGTAGGGGGAGCATAGGGAGACTGCGGGGACAGTGCAGGCTGTGTGTATCTAAAGCTGAAGGGATCCATAGGAGACAGCACAGTTTGCATTAATCCCTGTGTAGGGCACAGAGCTATCTAATTAAACAGTGTCCTCCTTGTTTAATAGATAAGCAATTCTATTACACCTTGATTTATTCTACAAGTTTTGCATCATCTACAAAAACGGACACTTTACTCTCCACAAGATCACTGATAATTTGTTCTAGTACGGATCCTTGTGGTACTGCAGACTTTAGTCCATTTTGAGCATGTGCCATTTACAATGACCTTTTGTTTTCTGTCCCATAACCAGTTCTTTACCCATGTGCATATATTATCTCCTAATCCCTGCATTTGTAGCTTCAGCACAGGGCTCTTGTGTGGCAAAATCCAGATATATCCAGATATATCACATGTGCCCAGTGACCAACATCCAGATTTGCACTTACCTCTGCACAGTATGTTTATTAGGCACAACCTGTTTTGCATGAATCCACGCTGTTACCATATGTTTATTCACCGCTATGTACTTTTTCAGCTCATCTCTTAGAATACCTTCAAATATATTACATCTGAAGGCATTCTAACAAATGAACTGCAGGTATTAGAGAAAAAAAAGAATCTGTTCAGCCTGTAGACTTCTGTCTGATTATTTTTCTTTATTATAGAGATGGCACTGGCTACACTATTACAGTAATTCATATGACAATATAATACTCGGAGGTAGCACAGGAAGGATTTGTATCTTCTCTCAGATCTCTAGTATCTTTATCTCCTGCAGAATATATTAATATATGCACCATAACGCTGACGCATTGCTGGCTCTGAGCTAGTCAGCTCCGACCTATAAGCTTGCTGTATAGAGCACTAGCGGTGAGTGACAGTGACAGAATTAGTGTCACCTCTAGGAATATCTTGCAGCTGTCAATGCCTATCAGTTCCCCTTTCATACATAATGACAATGACAGAGGGAGCAGTGTGACAGCTGAGAGAAGATAACATGGGGTGGGGGATATAGAAGGGCAGAGGGTGGAAGCACTTAACCCATTGTGCACTGCAGTGCTCTGTAAGCCATCTCTTGAGATGCATGCCTTACATGTGTCCATGGCTAATAATAGTTTGTTGTGTTTGACATTTTACTCAAGTGGTGTCTATATTTTTACTGACTAGTGATGTCAGTTATAGAGCTCTGTTCACACTGGCATTTAGGTTGTGTGTGGCATCTGATGGGAAGAATAGTGTAGAGTGCTGTGCTATTCAAGACACATTAAAAAGTAAATATCAGCTCCCCACCATTGCTGTCCGAGGGTACTGGTCTGAGGGGGGTATCCTGTGTGATGCACGGATGAAAATCACTGGGCCAATTGGCAGGTATTCAGTGTATAGAGCAATATGGATATCTCAGCACCCGCTATATCCAATCAAAATCCACTTTTTGTAAGGCATCATGTTACGGTTTTCAAACCATGTTTGGGATGTTAAATAGTCAGTCATTGAACACTTGCAGCCATATGAGCCAATGACACGTACAGGGTCTGAAATGCGTAAGCATTGTTTGGATATGGATGCACATTGCGACTGTTTTTTCCATGAAGCCAAAATAGAACTTGTTTAACTCTTTCAGGACCCTGACATAATTCACCTTAAGGACCAGGCTGTTTTGACATGTGTCACTTTATGTGGTAATATCTTTGGAACGCTTTTACTTATCCAAGCCATTCTGAGAATATTTTCTTGTGATATATTGTACTTCATGATAGTGGAAAAATTTCAGTCAATATTTTTGTTTTTTATTTATTTTTTAAATCCCAAATTTACCAAAAAATTGGGAAAATTCGCAATTTTTTAATTCCAATTTCTCTGCTTTTAAAATAGATAGTGATACCTCATATAATAGTTATTAATTTACAATCCCCATATGTCTGCTTCCTGTTTGGATCATTTTGTGCATGCCATTTTATTTTTTGGGGACGTTAGAAGGTTTAGAAGTTTAGAAGCAAATCTTGAAAATTTTCCAAAAATTTCCAAAACTCACTTTAAGGACCAGTTCATGTCTGAAGTCACTTTGTGAGGCTTACACAATAGAAACCACCCAAAAATGACCCCATTTTAGAAACTACATCCCTCAAGGTATTCAAAACTGATTTTTCAAACTTTGTTAACCCTTTAGGTGTTCCACAAGAATTAATGGAAAATGTAGATAAAATTTCAGAATTTAACTTTTTTGGCAGATTTTCTATTTTAATCCATTCTTTTCCGGTAACAAAGCAAGGGTTAACAGCCAAACAAAACTCAATATTTATTACCTGATTCTGTAGTTTACAAAAACACCCCATTTGTGCACGGCAAGACAGAGATGTGCCTGATTTGTGCAGGGTGTTCCAGACTGGTGGATGGTTGCGGCAGTCTTGATATGTCTTTTTCAGGGAAGGCCTTGCGTATTTCAGCAAGACATTGCTAAACTATATACTGCATCCATAAGAACATCATGGCTTAGCAAAAGCTGAGTCGGGCTACTGAACAGACTGCCTGCAGTCCAGAGTTTTCACCAATAGAGAACATTTGGCGCATCATGAAACGAAAAATCCAGCAAAGACCCAGGACTGTTGAGCAGCTAGAATCCTACATCAGACAAGAATGGGACAACATTCCTCTCCCAAACCTCCAGCAATTCTTCTCCTCACTTCACATACATTTACAGACTGTTGCTACAGGGGATGCTACACAATGATAGACATGGCCATGGCCCAACTCATTGCTGCCATCAGGTTCTAAATGAGTTAACTTTTTTTCATGAAATGGTAAAATGTCTCATTTTCAACATCTGTCATGTGCTCTTTGATCTATTGTGAATAAAATATGGGTCTATGAGAAATCATTTTCTGTTTTTACATCTACCGTATTTACATTTTACATAATGTCTCTACTTTTTTGGAATTGGGGTTAGAAAGCAGATTCTTCAGCTCTCTCATAATGGCAATGTACACAATTTTAAGTTAGTTTCACACCTCTGGTGTGAAACTCCGGCAATCGGCCGGACACAAACCGCAGCATGCATCGGTTAGTGTCCCGCCGATTCTCTGTTTGTCTGCCGGAATGCGCACAGATGGGGCCGGCGGACATTTCGCTCGCACCCAGCAGTGTCCAGTGAATTCCGGGAGGCTGTTCTCTGCCTGAACAGACTGCCAGAATGCCAGAAATTACACCAGAGGTGTGGAACTAGCATTAGAGTGGCTTTATACGCTTGGATGTAATTTATGACTCAGCGGCTTGACCACTTGTTTGACTATATCTACAGATTATTTAAGAAGCATGTCTTTACATGTCATTAAATAGAGATATGAGTGGGCTGAGAGCTACACTTAAGATAGCGTGTCAACACCCAGGGCTGACAGCTCTTTTCTGTCTGAGCAACAAGGATCCTCACTCCATGAACAGATTGCACGCCTTTCCGTTGCAGGTTGCTATTGGGAACTGCAGATTACTGATGTCCCGATTTTTCACAAACCGTGCTATCCTCAATGGAAAATAGTAGGGCACCAGCCTCCAATAGTAAAGTACAGTCATGTTCACATATGCACTGTGAACTCTGGTAGTCTGTTCTGGCAGAGGAACAGACTGCCAGAATTTACTGTATTTCAGCTTTCAGCCAGATAAAAAATCTACATGCAGCATTTATTGTCTGGCTGAAAGCTAGCATATATGCTGGAAAACAGCCGAATCCCTGCTGGATCCCATTACAATCACCATTAACAATCACCTGCAAAATTGGCCAGTGTAACATAGTATATAAGGCTGAAAAAAGACACTTGTCCATCCAGTTCGGCCTGTTATTCTGCAAGTTGATCCAGAGGAAGGAAAAAACCCCTGTGAGGTAGAAGCCAATTTCCTTTTTTTTTCTTGAGGACAAATTCATAGATTTCTTTCTTTTATTTTTAATTATTATTATTTAATTATTATTATAATTAGCAAGTGTATAACAGTTTTTTCCATTGCATATATACTTGTATTCCAATAAAGGCTCATTCATACAACTATATCTGTTTTGCGGTCCCCAAATTGCATGGATTATGGCCAGCCCTATAATAGAAATGTCTATTCTTGTCTTCAATTGAAGACAAGAATAGGGCATGTTCTATCTTTTTTTGCAGGGCCATGGAACGGAAGTACGTATGTGGACAACACATGGTGGGCTGTCTGCATCTTTTTCAGCCCCATTGAAATCAATAGGTCCTCATCTGTTGTGGAATGGATGCGGGCACAAATGTACGGTGGTCTGAATGAGCCCTAAATATGGTTTAAGCTCTTTCTAAGTAGCCTGATTACTTACATGGTAGTATTAAAAAGCCCAATGTTGCCATTTGTATATTTGTTTTTACTAAATTATTGGCCATTTATGAAGGCTTTGGAGTCAGAGCTGTAGTCAGAACTTTGGCTTACTGACTCCACAGCCCTGGAAACAGCCAGCATCCCCGTTAGATGGCCTTGTCTCAGCCATTGTGAAGAAGGAGAGGTCAGCTAGGGGGGATGTGCTGACAAGTTGTAGAGAGATGAGGAGAAGTATAGATCCTCCTCTACCTGTATAACTGTACATGACACTAAGGGGGGATAACACGGCTCCAGTGCATGTTATCACTTTCCCCTCCATATCAATCAGGGAGAATACTCTCTCTCTAATAGTCACATGTAGAGTCTTTTTTTTCCAGAAAAGGAATGAGAAGATGAGAGATGAAAGCCTGCTCATCGAATCACCCCCTATACCCAATTAGGCCATTTACTGGCACTATGACCCAGACATTTATCAATTGCACTAGACCTAGACACTTGCACACTACAAACATCAATAAAGTTTACATTTTACACAGTCAGGCCTATCTGAGCTTTAGTGCAAATTATGCTGACCACTTTTTCAACGATACCCATTACATGCTACTGTAATAGCCATAATAACAAATTTCGCTAGACATAATTATCTATTTCTGACAGATGGAAAAGAGGATAAGATTTTTTACAGTCAGAAAAGACCGGTGATTCTTTGTGCCCATCACCTGGACCCACCATGGCTCATCAGAACCAGAGTAGCACTGTATTGCCAGTTCTGATGAATCACACTAGGTTCTAGTATAGTGTACATCATAGGCAAGCAATAAAGAACCCATATCACACCCATCTGAAGGTGGCCACATTAGATTTACGGATATATTTTGGTAACATATGCAGCTGTTTGCGGTGTGTGGTATATACTGTATGCACAGTATAACAGATTTGTGTATGACAGCCAAATACTTCTTGGCCTCTGTTTCACTATTTTGGAGATCACATGCTGTTGTTGGGATATTATATTTACATTGTTTTTGTGTGTAAAATTCAAGCTTGGATGTAAGTTTTAGGTGTAAATGTTTGTTTTGGCACAAAGTTACATAAAGGCAGAAATGGCTTGACAGTTTGTTAAGGCAACTGCATCATTAGGTTGTCTGCTTTCAGACAATGTATATGTTTTCGGGTGCACTTCGTTTTCAAGGTGTGTAATCTGTGTATTTTATAGGTTGTTTATTTTTTCAATTTTCATCTTCAAAACACATTTTTGGTCTTTTTTTTTTAGTTCCGGTGATTTTATAAAGATATGCGCATGTGAATTTAGATCTAAATGGTATGTATGAACTCTGCATGTGTTGAACTTAATTTTTAGGAGGTGTAATTTGTATATCTTTCTGCTTGGGTCATATTTCATCCACTAATATCACCATTTATGCAATTTTTGTGGACACTTGTGTACTCTGAAGCAAAAGTGCATGACAATTACTGTGTGTATAAAGAGCCTAAGGGGCATTCTGACAATGTGACAGGTGTCTACTTGTTATGGATGGGTGTGAAGGGGGGTAGATGGGTTAGGCCTCTTTCACACTAGCGTTTTAGCTTTCCGTCCTAGAGATCCGTCTTCGGGTCTCTAGGACTGAAAGCTACTGATCAGGATTATCCCCATGCATCCTGAATAGAGAGAAATCCGTTCAGGATGCATCAGGATGTCCTCCGTTCAGTATGTCAACATTTTTTGGACGTTGACAAAAGCGCAGCATGCTGCGGATTTGTCTCTGTCCAAAAATCCGGAAGACATGCCGTAACGCCGGATCCGGAATTAATGCCCATTGAAGTGCATTAATCCGGATCCGGCCTTAAGCTAAACGTCGTTTCGGCGCATCGCCGGATCCGACGTCTAGCTTTTTGTCAATGGTTACTATGGCAGCCAGGACGCTAAAGTCCTGGTTGCCATAGTAAAGAGTGATCCATGCGCGCAGGGTGCTCTGACGTCATTCAGGAGCGCCCCGGGAGCCGCACGGAATGTAAGTATGCTGCTCCCCCGCTCCCCACTGCTACTATGGCAACCAGGACGCTAGTAGCGTCCTGGCTGCCATAGTAACACTGAAAGCATTTTGAAGACTGATCAGTCTCCAAATGCTTTCAGTTCACTTGCGTTGTGCCAGATCCGGCGTGCATTCCGGCGACGGAAGTGCACGCCGGATCTTCACAACGCAAGTGTGAAAGAGGCCTTAGGCTAGTTTCACACTAGCGGTAAAAAGATCTGTCAGGCTGTTCCGGCAGGAAACAGCCTGCCAGAACTCTCTGGATCTGGCAGGGAAAAGCCTGACAGAACTGAACTCTCAGGATCAGGCATTGCTGGATGGTACCCGAATGCCTGCCGGCCCCATTAACTATAATGAGATCCAGCAAAGATCCCCTTCCAGGAAAAGGGTTAACATGCGTTAATCAGCACCAAAATTCTGGCAAAAAGTAAGCGAACTGATAGATTGTATAAACTTAGACTACACAGTCTAAAGATGAACCAAATTTATCATCCAGCATCAGCCACTGTGATAAATCTGGTGTATTTTTTGACTGTTTAGTTTAAGGCTAGGTTCACATCTGTTTCATTAGAAGCCTATATTGCAGAGTCTGGCAGAAAAACAGGACAAAATACTACTGCAGCAGTGATATTTTTTTCCAGCAGAATGACAACAAACCACAATGGAAACCAGCAAGACCCTATCATATTAAAAGTTCAGCAAATTCAAAGCTAGCCTAAGTTTCCACTGCCAGCATTTTGGAGGAAAAAAGCAATGGAAACACCATGATAAACTCTAAAAAAACACTCTATAGAGGAATTTATTAAGGCTGGCATTTGTTATGGCAGACTTGATAAATAGTAGTGTTGGGCGCGAATATTCGAATCGCGAATTTTAATAGCGAATATCGCAACTTCGAGAATTCATGAATATTTAGAACAGGGGTGCACAACCTTTTCTGACCGGGGGCCACATTGTCAGCCTAAACCAATTCCAAGGACCGAAAATCAAACTTAAAGGGGTATTACCAACTGAAATACTGTATTTTCAGCATATTAAACATATAGTTTATACTTTAAATGTCTAGTTACAGTTCTAGGAAACCCATCTAATAGGAGAATACATAAAAGATACATGTAAGAAGCCATAAGACATAGACCTACATGTCTTTTACTAGTTGTGTGGGGGCCGCACAGAATGGTATTGAGGGCCGCATGTAGCCCCCGGGCCGCAGGTTGTGCACCTCTGATTTTCTTTCTCTGATTTTTTTTTTTCCATCAGTAACCTCCCTTTTTGCTTGTGGGCCAATGAGAAGGCTGCAATGTCTTTGTCTGAGCTTAGTAACATCCCTAGCAACCAATAGGAAACTTGCCTACCCACTTATTATATAAGGACCTCACCCAGCAGCCATTTTATTTAGTGTAATGGAGTTCTGAGAGAGACAGCAGTGTGATTGCTGTGCTCTGTGCTTTGCTGTGTCAGATTACATTAGATAGGTAGTTAGTTAGTTAGCTCATATATATATATATTACAGCTAGTTAGTGGGAGATAGTCAGTGTTGGTTAGATAGTGATATAGTGTAGCTGATAGGTTCCAGTGCAGGGTGTTAGGGTACTTTCACACTTGCGGCATGGCTATCCGGCAGGCTGTTCTGTCGGGTGAACAGCATGCCGGATCCGCCATACCGCAAGTACCCGTATGCTGCCGTGCTGCCGCTCCATCCCCATTGACTATAATGGGGCGGGAGGTGGAGCTACGGCGCAGCACGTCTTTGCACGGCAGTGATCGCTAGACTGAAAAGTCAGACCTGCCCACGGGTACGTGCGGCATGGCAGATCCGGCAGGTTGTTTTCCCGCCGGAACAGCCTGCCGGATAGCTATGCCGCAAGTGTGAAAGTACCCTTAGATAGTGTGATAGGTTCTGCTGTCCATACACACATACATAGTGCTGTGATGTCACAAGTTCACAACAATACTTAGTGCACCAATCACTAATATGTAGTCAGACCCGCTAAAATGTGAAGTTGCATGTCGTGAATATATTGGAGCATTCTATCTGCATATCAAGCTATTGTAGTGTTCTGCCGTGCCAACCATTTTCTCCAGTCTCAGGAAACTTCTAGCAGCTTGAATAATGTAGCTATAGTGACCCACGCCTGTATTGCACGCGCATTACGCGCATATTACATTGACGATTTTTGTAATCAAGAAAATAACCGCAAAATCACAAATTTGCGAATATATGGCCAATATTCTATCAGATATTTGCAAAATATTGCGAATTCGAATATTGCCCCTGCCGCTCAAGACTAATAAATTGTACGGTAGCATAAGATGTCTCATATTTATTAAGAGGTGTATGGATTAGACTTATTTGTCCAGCACATCCAGGGGCGGATTGGCCATAGGCCTTACAAGGAAATTTCCCGGTGGGCCAATGCCAAGGGGGACACCTGGGTCCCCTTTTTCACGGTTGCCCAGTGGAAGTTTTTGGGATGTATTTTGTGCTGCTGGCGGCAGTATTTTGTGATGGACTGTGGCATTTTGCTC
Source organism: Bufotes viridis (assembly GCA_033119425.1). NCBI lineage: Eukaryota > Metazoa > Chordata > Amphibia > Anura > Bufonidae > Bufotes > Bufotes viridis. The sequence goes on from CM065598.1 coordinate 63,256,311, forward strand.
TTTTGGGGAGGTATAATGTGTCACAATGTGATATTTCTGGCCCTGCCTTCCATGAATAAGGACCCAACTACAAAATGGGGTTTTAGTATTTTCTCCAGGACTTCTTTAAGTTCCCAGTCCACCCCTGAGCACATCCCACAAATGCTCGATTGGGTTCAGATATGGGGACTTTGGAGGCCATGTCAACAGCTTGAACTGTTTGTCAAGTTCTTCAAACCTATATGGAATTTTTTTTTTGCCTGTGTGGTGGGTGTATTATCCTGCTTAAAGAGGCCACTGCCATTTGGAAATATTGCTGCCATGAAAGTGTGTATTTGATCTGCAACAATGTAAATGTATATTGTACATGTCAAAGCAGCATCTACTTGGATGCCAGTATGAGTAAGGTTTCCCAGCAGAACATTGACCATAGCATCACGCTATCTTTACAAGCTTGCCTTCTTGCCATATTTCATCCCAGTGTCATCTATTCCTCGGTTAAAAAGGTTGTCAAAGTTACTTTTATTGACGACCTATCCTTAGTATAGGTCATCAATATCAGAACGGAAGGGGTCTGATACCCGGCACCCCCGCAGATCAGCTGTTTAAACAGAAGGTGTACTGTTTACCTGCTCGTCATCCGCAGCGGTGAGCAGGTGTATTTACACCTAAGCAGTTCCATTCATTTCAATAGGACAGCTCGTTTCTATACACTTGTATTCCCATTAAGATGAATGAGATGGCTTTTCCCTGCTCACTGCTGCAGATGTGAGCAGGTAAACCATGAAGAGGAGGCAGCGCTGGCACGGCGCGTGCCTTCTCTTCAAACAGCTGATCAGCGGAAGTGCCAGGTGTTGCATCATCACCAATTTGATATTGATGACCTATCTTGAGAATAGCTCATCAATAAAAATAACTTGGACAACCCCTCAATATGATGTAAAAAAATGTGATTTATTAGGCCATCTTCTTCCATTGCTCCATGGTCTAGTTTTGATGTTCACGCCCATTGTAGATGTTTTCAGTGGTGGAAAGGGGTCAGTATGGGCATTCTGGCCAACCTGTTCGTCCGCAAAGATGTGTGTACTGACAACTTTCTGTTATAGCCAGCATTTCCTTTTTTAGCAGTTCCCTAAGTAACAATTCTGCAGAATTGGACCAGATGAACTTTGCTCCTTATCAGTGCCATATTTACAACAAGGCACATGAGGGCATGTGCCTAGGGTGTCAGGAAGGCGGGACGGGTGTCATTTCACTGAGAAAACTAATCATTTATATTGATTCTTTCACCTTAGTGCTCAGTCTTCTTATCACTAGCGTTTGTTTATTGTAACATAGTAACATAGTAACATAGTATATTAGGCCGAAAAAAGACATCAGTCCATCCAGTTCGACCTGTTTCCTGCAAGTTGATCCAGAGGAAGGCAAAAAACCTCTGTGAGGTAGAGCCAATTTTCCCCACTTAAGGGGAAAAAATTCCTTCCCGACTCCAATCAGGCAATCAGAATAACTCCCTGGATCAACGACCCCTGTCTAGTTGCTATAGACTGTATTATTATTACACTCCAGAAATACATCCAGGCCCCTCTTGAACTCCTTTATTGTACTCACCATCACCACCTCCTCAGGCAGAGAGTTCCATAGTCTCACTGCTCTTACCGTGAAGAACCCTTTTCTATGTTTGTGTACAAACCTTCTTTCCTCCAGACGCAGAGGATGTCCCCTCGTCACAGTCACAGTCCTGGGGATAAATAGATGATGGGAGAGATCTCTGTACTGACCCCTGATATATTTATACATAGTTATTAGATCTACACTCAGTCGTCTTTTTTCTAAAGTGAATAACCCTAATTTTGATAATCTTTCAGGGTCCTGTAGTTGCCCCATTCCAGTTATTACTTTAGTTGCCCTCCTCTGAACCCTCTCTAGCTCTGCTATGTCTGCCTTGTTCACAGGAGCCCAGAACTGTACACAGTACTCCATGTGTGAACTGACTAGTGATTTATAAAGTCGTAAGACTATATTTTCATCACGGGCGTCTATGCCCCTTTTGATGCAACCCATTATCTTATTGGCCTTAGCAGCAGCTGCCTGACACTGATTTTTACAGCTTAGTTTGTTATTTATTAAAATTCCTAGATTCTTTTCCATGTCAGTGTTACCGACTGTTTTACCATTTAATATGTACGGGTGACTTGCATTATTCCTTCCCATGTGCATAACTTTACATTTGTCAGTGTTAAGCCTCATTTGCCATTTCTCTGCCCAAGCCTCAAATCTATCCAGATCCCTCTGTAGCAGAAAACTGTCCTCTTCAGTGTTAATTACTTTACACAGTTTAGTGTCATCTGCAAAAATTGATATTTGTAGATACAAGTCAGGAGATTTAACCCTCACACTACTTACTTACAGATAATGAAACAGTAATCTCTTCAGGAAGGCAATGTAGAGGCTGCATTACACTGGCTGATTTTTTGCCAGATGATCACTAACGAGCGTTCTTAGTAACGCTGGTTAGCGATCATATGGCAGTGTAATACTGCCACCGATTACCTGATGAGCAAGCTTGTTCATCAGACAATTGTGATCTTTCAGTAGACTTTTTAATCCCGATCTGCTGCTGGCAAACAACTAGACAGCTCTTCTATTGATCAGATTGGCAGGGGTGTCGGGAGTTGGGGCACCCCTGACGATCAGCTGCTTGAAGAGAAAGCAGCGCTCATACAAGCGCTGCCTTTTCTTCTCTGTTTGCCTGCTTGCTGCAGCAATTGCGGCGGAAAGCAGTGTAACTACTGTGTGGGGACACTATAGGAGCATAACTACTGTGTGGCGGCAATAAGGGGGCATAACTACTGTGTAGGGGTGTTAAAGCGGGCTTAACTACTGTCTGGGGGCAGGGGCACTAAGGGGGTATAGCTACTGTGTGGGGGCATAACTAATGTGTCGGGCACAAAGAGGACATAACTACTGTGCGCAGGCAGCAATGGGGAATAATAACTGTATGGGGACACTAAAGGGATTGGGTGTAGACATTGGGTAGACTTAGAGATGTGGCTTTGTGTCAAAAAGATTTGCTGTAGCGTGTCACTACTCCTTAGTAGTAGCGTTGTCCCTCCTTAGACTTTTCAAAAGGTGGGAAGTATGGGACCAAGACACTCTGCTTCTAATGCTTTCTCTGGCAACCTCTCCTTGTCCTTCATTTACAGGGCCCGGCGAGATGACTATACATGAACCTAGTCCTGTCAATCAAGAAGGATAGGAAAGAGCTTGCAGGAGGGAGAACAGGGGTGCACAGAGTGGCTTGGGTCGGCCCTCATTGCACTTAACTATTAACTTGCATATGGATTAAAAGTTTTCTAAAATGAATTAAAAGTTTTTCTAGGGAATGATGCCATGGATCACTAAGTGTTAGGTGTCATTACATTCAGCTGGGGTAGCACTACAAGACACTATGTATAATAGTGAATTTCCTGGAGACAGATTCTCTTGTCAAGTGAACAGTAAGATATCACCTACTAGCAGTTTCCAGCGTGCACAGCACCACAAGCAAGTCCTTGGAATAGTAGACACAATGTAAAAGACGGTCCGGCACTGCAGATATTTTGTAGAAAACCAAAATCCTCTTTATTAGAGACTCGTATAAAATCCAGATGATACATGTACTTCAAGAAAGCGGTATTAGTTTACGCGTTTCAGACATAAAACGTCCTTAGTCATAACTACTGTTTGAATGATCAGGAAGTGTTATATAGGGAACCAAACTATACACACCGCCCACTGGGGGGAAGGAGTGAGAGCCTGAACCCTAATCAACACATCTGAGATTAGCAGACATGGAAACATTGCAAAATCAGCCGTCCAGCCTGTGCTGACAAAAGAATATAAAGTAAGAGTTGGTGACAAATAAATCAAAAAACCTTTCTTTAGTACAGGTTGGACAATCCGCTGAAAACCAATAACTATTTAAAAATTACACAAATCCATAAGAAAATAATGTGGTAAAAAATTACAATGTAAACAATGGCAAAGAAAGGACAATGAGGTCTTTTCTCAGATTTAAGCCATTTAAGGCACTCTTGTGAGAGGCTTCTCTGAGTAAGATCATCTTTTCAATGTCACCCCCTCTCCTTGGTCTATTCACTTTTCAATAGCAAAAGCCCGAAAACTATTAATCTGTCTATTGTGAAGAGTAATAAAGTGTCTGGCAACATTAGAAATATTGACTGCTGTAGGGCTGGAAATATAAGTAAGATGCTCTAGAATTCTATTCTTGAAGATTATCTTGTCCTATTAATGTCCCGGATTGTCTTAAGCCACCTTACAACCAGTATGTCCACATATACAACTCCCAGGATTAAAAGGGTTTTGCAGGATTTTTGAACTGATGACTAGTGATGAGCAAAGTTTTGAAGAATTTGACTTGGCAGCTTCGCCGTACTTTGTCAAGAAATTCAATTAATTCTAAATTACTTTGTCATGAATCGCTTTTCATTGTCTGGAATGGGCGCAATCATGGAGAATGGCGACCGTGTCGCCCCTGTCATATACCCCCTCAGATGATGCGTTTAACACTGATCAGGGCATCAGTGGACTCTCATTGCATTTATTGGAAGCTGTCTGGCACCAGGTAAGGTACAGAGTGAGCTCAGCATGCATGTGGAACCGACACCATGAATTTTACAGTGGCCGTAAGGGCTCATTACAGGTAGCGTTTAGTGTTAGGTCCCATCTTACAGGGATCACCTAGAGGTTTGGCAGATGGGCCCAAATAATTTTGTACAAACTATATTTGCCAAGCATCTCAAATTTACTATATAAGCATAGGATTAAAGTTATAACATTTATCATTATTATTACCTTTATGTACTTTATTTGGGTAAATGCAGAGTGCTGTTACATTCTCTTTTTCTGTGTGTATTTGGCCATGGCAATGTGCACCTGCAGATTGGGATGTGCTGACTGACCCCCTTTTCCTTGCAGTTTGTATTAGGAGGTCTGGGTGACTCCACTTAGTCTTGCACCCCTGACTCGCCTGTGTGCCACTTAGGCTGTATTTAATTAGTATAAGTATAAAGCTGTAGCCTGCTCTCCCTACACTCGCTGGAAACCTTTTGGCATCAGGAGAGGTATAGAGTGGACTCTCATTGCAGTTATCAGAAGCTGTCTGGCACCAGGTAAGGTACAGAGTGAGCTCAGCATGCATGTTGGTACCTGCATTCCCTGTAGCAGAGTGGACCCAGCATGTATGTGGAACCGACACTTCATGAATTTTACAGTGGCCGTGGGGGGCTCATTACAGGTAGTGTTTAGTGTTAGGTTCCTGTCTCATAGAGATCGCCTTGACGTTTGGCAGACGGGTCCAAATAATTTTTTACAAACTATATTTGCTAAGCATCTGAAATTTACTATATAAGCATAGGATTAACATTATAACATTTATCATTATTATTAGTTTATTTGGGGAAATGCAGAGTGCTGTTGCATTCTCTTTTTCTGTATATATATATATATATGTTAGGGATGAGCGAATCAGAAATTCAATACCACTTGGAACCGAAAGCGAGACTTTTTTGAGTCGATTTTGAGGCACAAACGCTCCAAAATCAGCATCAAAAAATTCGGTGTGAATTGGCCCTTAATGTAAAGAGTGGTGCAGGGGCATCCTAAATATGGGGTTCAACCCGGCTGCAATGCTTTTCAATATATTTACACCAGTAGAAAATGCTGCTAGATAGATATGAAAACAGCAGAAGAAATGACTGCTAAATATCTAACTGCGCCGAGTGCCTGCATGTAATGATTTTCCATCCCGAGAAACAAAGTAAACAAAGTGTATGAAATGATCTGCTGATTTATGATACTGGTGCAGGCGACACAGACGGTTCTGTATATACAGATAGATATATACAGTCCCAGACACTCCCTCTGCCCTCCCTCCTCCTTCAAGTTTTACTTCTCCTAGCTGAGGGGAACAGGCTGTCTCTAACTCAGGGGGATGAGATAAGAGACATAAAAACACATAAAGACACACAGAGCGAAAGAGACAGAGAGGAACTTCTAACAAGAGAGACACAGGGGTCAAAGAGACTGTCCAGAATCACCCATTAGGCACGGACGGGGAAACTGTCAGAGGTAGACTGAAAGAGGCTTTACTACAGTGAAAGGGGCTGTCACTGACAGGCGAGGCTATTACATGGAGGCACAGTGACTGTACTTGTCTCTGACAGGCAGACACCCTGAAAAGTAAGGTAAAGTTTCAGCACAGACACCAGGATCTGCTCCTCTACTCAGAAGAGCGAGGACAAGGGGACAGGTTCAACAAACAAATGCTGTATTTTAAGAAAATGACAAGCACATGAACTGTGAGGCTGACTGAGAAAGCAACAGGAAGGGAGAGGCAAGAAGAGAGAGCTCAACTGAGTCACCAACAGCAAGGAAACATTTGTGTTCTGCACCCATCATCATGCTGGAGACTGTCGGAGACTGTCACTAAAAGAGACAACCATGACTTCAGTATGGAAGAGACTTCAACGTACTGGCAAGAGAGCATCCCGCTTCCAGTTTGTGGCCTCTTACCAGGAACTGATATTAGAGTGCACCCAAAAATGGTGAGATTACCACACTTTAACACATTATCTGAGAAGCCATAGTCCTGTGGTTCACACAAATACTGCGTATGAAATATCTGTTGTGTGGAGCAATATGATACGCCTGAGCCTGTATTGTGTGAGGTGAACGTGTGCCCCCTGCTCTAGTTTCTCTGCCATGGAAGTGGCACAATGGACAGTCATTATCAAGCCGTGTGTTCTATAATATATGTGTCCATTTGTATCCGTAACATCCTGGTCTATGATGTAACAGCTACATGTGATGTCATTCCAAGGGTACAGCACAATGCCACAGTAATACGGATTCACTAGATGCGACTATCACTATACACGGACGTTTTACCAAGTTTCCGTCTATAAGGCTCCTTTTCATTGAGGGTCGTTTCGTTGGCCTTTTCTTGGGCCTCTGTTGAATGTGTCAGATGTATAAGAGGATTGCTGTGATATGTTTTTTTAAGGGACATGGTAACTTCGTGTTGTGGAAGGGTAACCCCAGAGATGGATGATGATAGTACTGAGGCTGGCTGCAGAGCTTTATCCTATAAAAATGATATGAAAAAGTAGAGTACAAGGCGGTGTAGTCGATTGTTTGTAATTAAACGCAAAATGGCCACCTCTGGTCATGTGTCGCTAGGTTGAGTGCCGTGCATGCTAGTCATGCTCGTCCAGTGATTATTTCACCACTGGGGGCACTACTACATTTGCTCTTGTTGTTGTCTTCTCTGTCAACACAGCAGTCATTGCAGCAGCACATGCACCTTCTATGTAAAGTCGGACTGTGTCATCACACTCTTTACAATGAAGCACTTTAATAATATACAACACACACATGACTGACAGGTAAAGTGAATAGAAGTAGGCTATCAACAGATAAATGTCAGGCCGGAAATATAAACGATTGTCATATTACTTTGACCTTTATTTGCTGACCTCTTATCTTCAAACTATTCAAAGTCCTTTATTTACTCCAAATTCTGGAGGAGAACAGGTTTAGGCGACCTTTGTGTCCTCTGATCATTTTGTGGCCACCTTCTTAGGTCTCTGTGAGTAATCACTGAGAAAGCTGAAAGCAAACGTGCTCTGGCATGGCCTCTGCTGCAGTCACACTGCCGTCAGGAATGCAGTCCTTTTTTGGGGATTTTGAACTGTGTGAAATATTTAAGAATTTCCTTTACATTTTGCAAAATGACGAGATGCCGCCTTGAGCCTAGTACCTCATAAATCACCATAAAATGGGTTCTGTTAGATTTCCTGAAATGATATAACTAATTGTCATTGTGTGGGGACGTGTGGCAGCTCCCTATACTGCAGCAGGTGACTGCAACTCCCAGAAGTAATATACTATAGCAGAGTCGGTAAGATGCCCGGAGACTTGGTGGGGGATCTTAAAGGGTGAAACTAGGGAGAAGTACACTGCTTCCTTTATGTTAGGTTTCTGTCTTGTGGTTTCTTAAGAGCAGTGGTTCCTTTTTTCTGATTTACAGAAGCAGCTGAATATTTGCTTTGACTACCTCTCTTCATGGCCTACACGTAGTTATGCACCAAGGCCAGTACCCCTCATAGCCACTGCCCAGCATGCAATGAGTTTCTATATCGTAAGTGACATTGGAAGATCATGTTGAAACGGCAAAGGGTGGCACTGCTTATAGCAACAAATGAGATGATTGCTTTCACTTTCCAAATTGCCCTTTTAAATTGATTCTCTGGCAGGGCCTGGTGTGGCAACAAGGTTTTTCGTCAGTTGTGCATCATACCATACTACGATAACATTTGTGCTGTCAGTCATGCTTGGAGTGCTGCCGTGCTTTACAGTTTTAATCTTATATTAGGCACTAACGTTATGAATAGTAGAAAGGATAGGAGTGGAAGAACATGGACAAGTTATAATAAATCATCTTCCTCACCATCAATGATCAGGAGTCATAAGCAGTAAGGGTAAAAACATGCAGGCACTATAAAATATAACTGTTTTTGAAGACCAGGAGATAGAATCAGAGAAGCTTTCAAGAACCATTATGAGGGTTCGGTCACACATTCAACTTTCCTGATGCCATTTTTTAAGCTAAAATCAGGAGTGAATTAAAAGAAAACAGAAGTCATCTGTCCTTTATACTTTCTCTCCTTTTATGATCTACCCATTTTTGCTTCAAAAACTTCATCAAGGAACCTGAACGTGTAAATTGTACCAAAGTCAGGAGTGGATCAAAAAAGCTGAAAAAGTATAAAGGACAGATACTGCTTTTCCTCTTTCTTGAATTCACTCTTGATTTTGACTTTCAAATCTACATGCATAAACCTGCTCATGTGGCCGTACCCTAATAGTACTCCAGCTTCAGGCTTTTGGCCTATAAACTGCAGCTCTACTAATTCAGCATGTATAACGTACGGTAATGGGCCTTCTACAGTATATCTTGCATCTTACTTTTTCAAACCTAACAACTTTTGTGCCATAATTTCCTTTGTCAGATTGCTACTTCCATTTATTGTGCAAGGATGCAATAATTAGGCAGATATTGGGTAATCACCAGATTGATATAGCAGAGGGTGTGACTCTTAAGGATCATAAAATGCACAGGCAAATGATTTCAGTCACTAGTCAAAATGTGAAAAACGTACATGGGAAGATAGTAAAGAAAGTCGACACTGACATAAAGAAAAAGTTATCCAGGCATATGACCAGTGCTGTTGAGATCTTGTTTGGTGTGCTCCTCTACGTGTATACTCCAAAGAGGAAAAAGGAGATATTGTCAGCGCTGGTGACCCGAAACAGTCAGAAAGTATGTGTCTCTGGGGCTATATGTGAGGGACTATGGGAGACATTTACTAATCTATTTACGCCACTTTTGTTGTGTAAATAGGTTGCAAATTTTGTCACACGCCATTTGTGCAGTAAAATATCTGACTTCCCTGCTCACGCCACTTTTCCGAAGTGTTGAGAATAGGGGGTGTTGTCTGGGTGGGGAAGCAGACGGGCCAGCAGGTATGCCTCATTTATCATTTTCCATGCCGTTTTTTGGCATGGATAATGGCTTAAATCTATTCCAGGGCCTGGCGTAGAGTTAAGCCTGTCACACAGCCCACCAGACGAAGCAACAAACTTATGTAAAGGCCTGCGCCCCTACATAAATTTGGCACTTCCTCCAGCAGCGCAGAGGGACCTGAGACCGACGTGGAAAATGGCAGTCCTAATAATTGTCCCCCTATGTTCTTGGGTCAGCAGCGCTGATTACCCCTCCTTTTAACCCAGTGGAGTATGTTGTTGCGTAGGTGACTGGTCTCACCATCTGATCGGAGGTGACTGCAGTTGATTACGACATATAAGCAGTTCCCAGTTCTTTCCTGCTCAACCCCAAAAGGTGTGAAATGATTTTGTATGTGTTGCTGGGCTACTGCATGTGGTACCATGCTTTTTTCCTCTGCTCTAGCTGTGTCTATTTGTATTGCCAGAGGATTGTTTTTTATCTTTATAAGTACATGTAGCAGGATCAATTTGTGTGTAGTCTATTTAATTAGCATATTCGTTACCAGGACCTTGCACTTAACAACAAGTAATGAACCCTGTAATTTCTGTTATAATGTTGATGGCTGTCCTTGTCTTGTACGCACAGGCACTGGCTTCCTGTATGTGAATCCAGTCTGTCTATTTCGTTATTGTGGTTGTTATTGTTCCTGACCTGGGCCTGTTCACTGTACTGTTCTGCTGCCCTGACCATTGGATTGGTTCACGGATTAGCACAAACTCTGCCAGCCCTGGCCTCTGCCTATTTCCTGACTATGTGTTTTGCCTGTCCCCTTGTTGCCATCCACCAGTGTAACTGATTCCTGTGGGTCAACATCCAACCATGCCTGAGAGGTAGTGGGCTAGTGGCACCCTTCAGTGAAGTCCAGATCCCTGTATAGGGGTTAAAGGGTGAAAACTAGGGGATCGCCAGGATAATGCCCTTAGGAATAGCTCAAAGTCAAAGTGGTTGGTTGGCACAGTGGTTTTACAGCCATTGTCTGTAACAATTTCCCTGTCAAATGCAGCATCATGTTTATATCTATTCTAATATAATGCTATTTCTGCCTGTCTTAAAACAGTCTGTATTTAGTTTGTCAGAATCTGGACATACAGATATTTCCAGGTCTGTTTCCCATCTAGGGTCTTGTGGAACCTGGGTCTCCTTGGAACCTAGCCAGATTCTAAAAAGACAAGAGCGGAGATACACTACTCCTATGTGAGTGGTTGCATAGAAAGGCCAGCAATCGCTCAGTGATATGTAGTGCTTGATATTAAACCAAGAGAGTTTGTTTCGCTGATAAAGGAAAAGCTCTAACAGCAATATAAACAGTAGCATTCCACATATAAAAAAGGACCTAGTCACTGTAATAGTATTTATCATTAAGGAAGTTGCCCACTTTGTGAAAATCTGTACTTGTCAGAATAGTTCCCTGACAATATGATCAGAAAGTGTTCCCCGTTCAAGTCCTTAATAAATCAGTTGTAATCTGTGGGGAAACTTGGGAGTAAGTGTTCATTTTTCCTGCAGTGCCTCCACAGGACAAATTAAGCATTACACAGTGTCCATTGAAATTAATGAGTTGTCTCTAACTTCTGGAAATCGCCACATAGGTTGTCCTATTACAACATCGTATTCCCTATCCTGTGGATCAGTAGAGCAGGGGCCTGTGTTTCCCACTTCGGATGAAACAACATAAGCACATGAGAACTGCTGATCCTTTTAACTCTTTGGGGGCTGCAGGAGATAGAACATAACAGGGTACGTGAAAATGAAGAAGCAGCTGTGATCTTAGAGCCAGGCAATGAGCAGTATACACCTCCTTGTGAAGAAAGTCTACCAGCCACAGCCTTCACCTTTGCTCTATCTGTTATCTTGGTGTTTGCCTTCTTAGTCTTATTATATGCAATGAACTTGTTTGTTCTCAAGGGCCAGGATTTAGATTCTTGTAACAGATACATGGATAAAATGAATACCATGTATAGAATGAAATTAAGGCCAAGTCTAGTGTACTTGTTTAATGCACCTCTATCAGTCACTTGACCCTTTGTCTAATGAATATGGTTCCCCGTTTTAACAAAGGATCTGTTGTGTACACAGGTTTTATACCAAGCTTGTAGTAAGACCTTGTTTAAGCACAACCGTGCACTGCATTTACAAGAAAATGACTAGAGAAAAGTGGAAGTTATCTGACAACAATTAGGAACACTCTCGTATCTACTGAGGGACATGTTTAGGGTTTGTGTAGATCCCAGGGCTGTGAGCAATTTTCTAGATTACTATTTTAAATTCTGCTTGAAAATACCTTTTGATGAATGCAAAGGGGGTAGGATAATATAAATTCTTGTCTGGAAATACCCACAGGGTATGTTTTAGGCCTCCTCCACTCGATTCACTGCTACTATGTGTAATAGTTATTGGGTAAGAGCATTTACAAAGTAACTAAAAACAAATGGCGCACACTCACTGAATTGGGTTATATTCTGAGCCCAAAGCTTGGTCAGATAATGTCACATCTCATTTTAGACAGATTTAATAACTGAGCACTCCGAAAAGAGTTCCATGCCAGCCACCTTTGCATGAAAGTGGGCATACATGCCTTTCTTGTGACATATTAATTAAAGGTTTAGGCAGTTTTTTTGGCACAGATTTCTTTTGCAATTTATACCAACTCGGCTTTGGTTTAAAAATGTGCCTGGGTGTTTACCCTCTAGGAAGATGCCACAAATCTTAGTAGGGATGCTATCCTGGAGTATCTCAATGACAACCCAGTCAGCATGTGTTCATGAGAGATTACTCGTATCAAATAAGGAGGCAAAGTCTAGACAGCACCGGGGCGAGTCATTGGACATCGTGTGTCCTGATTTTTCTAAAGCATTTGATATTATCTCACATAAAAGATTGGCAAATAAAATGGAAGTGCGTGGACTGGGGGAAATGTGTCCATGTTGGTATGTCAGTGATAGAAAACAGAGGGTGGTTATTAACGGTACATACGCTGAGTGGATCACTGTTACTAGTATTGTACCACACGGGTAATTTTGTCCCCCTCTTCTCAGGGGCGGGATTCAAATTTTTAACAACTATTTTCCTACCTAAGCAACATAAATAATGTGCCCATGACGTCATCACGCCGCTTGTGTCTTGGCAGGGCTGGGTTTAGACAAATAGTGGCCCTCAGTAAGTGCTGAAACCATTATAGGATTATCACCACATAGTGACTCATAATTCCACCACTGTTCCTGAATAAAAACCACCACACAAAGACCAGTATTGACAGCATACAGTGACCACAGCATGGTAGGTATTCGTTTTACACAGGAGCTCTGCAGACCATATAGATGATAGCAATGATATCCTGTTGCTTAAGGCCTCTTTCACACATGACGCCCGGATAAGAGGCGGGTGCGTTGTGGGAATATGCGCATTTTTCCCGCGCGGGTGCAAACGTTTGTAACGCGTTTTGCACACGCAAGAGAAAAATCGCAATGTTTGGTACCCAACCCGAAGCCGGACTTCATCACTGAAGTCCAGTTTCGGGTCTTCTGGAGAATTGATTATTTTCCCTTATAACATGGTTATAAGGGGAAATAATAGCATTCTTAATACAGAATGCATTGTAAAATGAAGTGGAAGGGGTTAAAATAATAAGTTAACTACTTAGCCACTTGATCGCGTAGTTGCGATCTCTCCTCTCTTCCCTGCAGCATCTAAGATCTAAGGACCTGTGATGACGTCACATCACATGGTCCAATCACATGGTCCATCACCATGGTAAGATGGACCATGTGATTGGACCATGTGATGTGACGTCATCACAGGTCCTTTAGTTCTTAGCTGATGCAGGAAAGAGAGGACAGATCGCAACTACGCGATCAAGTGGCTAAGGTAAGTTAACTTTTATTATTTTTAACCCCTTCCACTTCATTTTACAATGCATTCTTTATTAAGAATGCTATTATTTCCCCTTATAACCATGTTATAAGGGAAAATAATAGAGATCGGGTCCCGTTGCTAAGCAACCATGCGGGAAAATCGCAACGCATCCGCACTTGCTTGCGGATGCTTGCGATTTTCCCGCAACGCAGAAGTGATGCGTGAAAATCACCGCTCATGTGCACAGCCCCATAGAAATGAATGGGTCCAGTGCGGGTGCAATGCGTCCTCCTCACGCATTGCACCCGCGCGGAAAACTCGCCAGTGTGAAAGGGGCCTAAAGGTGACGCCTCTGATTGGAATTGTTTACCTTTCCCATATGTTCCATTAGGCCCAGACACCATGACAGCGTCCTCCACCTATCACTTGTCTATGCAGAATTTAAAACACAGACATCTTTCTTAGGTTCTCCAGCATCCTACCTTTTATCAACCTCCACACTCCCTAACCTGCTGCTACCCCCATTTCTGTGTTAGTTACTGCTCTATTTTCCACTATTATTATACCTAATGTATTGCTCAGTGCCCTCAAATAATGTACCCCAGATATAATGCTGCCATAACTATAGTGTTCCATAGCCCCTAAAAATGTGCCACACAGCATTCTTTTAAACACTAGTGCCAGATAGTGCTCCCAATATAATACTATCAAACAGATATAACAGGTAATAGTGCTCCTCCCTTTTTGTACCACAAAGAAGTAGTGCCACCATTTGTACCGCACACATGCCTTTTCCAATAAAATCAGACTGTTTAATTTAAATTGTGGTGTAATTGTGCTCACCTTTATGCGCTTACTCAGTAGTATTGCCCACCTTTGTGCCAGTACACAGTAATAATGCCCACCTTTGTGCTCTTGCATGCTAACAGTGCCCCCTACAAAGGAATAATGCTCGCTCTCTGACCCCTAGAAAATGATAAACCAATAAATGTGGGTATTTTTAGTCTGTGGGGGTAGAAAAGTAGCTATCATTACCCGCTTTGGGGCAGCAAGGAAATATTATTATTATTAGTAAAACCTCTGCCTAACAGCTCCCTGTGTGTCCCTACACAATAAATGTCGCCTAATCGCAAACAGCTCTCTCTCACCATTTATAGTACCCTCTCATGGGTCTCATGTTTATAGTGTTCCCTCACAATTTCACAGTGCTCCTCAAGTATTAGTGCCCCCTCACATTTATGTTGCCCCTCCCCATTTATAGAGCTCTCTCACAAGCTCGTAGTGCCCTCACAATATTATAGTGCCCCCACAGAAAGCAGTACGTTTACTTATCCTGATCCCTTGATGAGTGTCATGCCTGAGGCATCTTCCAACCTCTGGAGACAGGCACACATGGAACAGCGCTGTGATGTCCTCAGTGCTATTCCTTAGTCTTCCAGGCTGCAGGTCTCATGTAGCCTGGGGCCTATGGGATGGCATTGCAGAGAGTCTGTGTCTCCCTGCTCTGCAATGGGAGTTGTTTCTACCGCTGTCCCGAAGCTGCTGATATAATTGAAGGTGGAGCTCAGCTCCCACCTCCAGTCGCAGCATTTTAACTAAAGGTGGGGACCCGGTTGACATTTTACTTCTTTACACTTATCCAAAACAGCTGTGGTTTCAACAATCACTTCAAGAGAGCCAGGGAGAACTGGCCGGATCCCACACCTAGCTTTTTAATACATTTATAAGAAATAGGATAGGTTGGAGTAGGGCAGAGAAATGAAAAATGAAGTTAACACTGATAAATTTAGGGTTATGCACATGGGAAGGGAATACAATTCACCACAAAATTGTAAAACACTGGGTAACACTGACACGGAAAAGGACTTAGGTATTTTAGTTGAAAGTAAACAGTGTCAGGCAGCTGCAGTCAAGGCTATTAAGATTATAGGGTGCATTACAAGGGGCATAGATGCCCGTGATGAGAACATAGTCCTACCACTTTACAAATCACTAGTCAGACCACACATGGAGTACAGTGTACAGTTCTGGGCTCCTGTGAACAAGACAGACATAGCAGAGCTGGAGAGGGTTCAGAGGAGGGCAACTAAAGTAATAACTGGAATGAGGGATCTACAGTACCCTGTAAGATTATCAAATTTAGGGTTATTCACTTTAGAAAAAAGACGACTGAGGGGAGATCTAATTACCATGTATAAATATATCAGGGGTCAGTACAGAGATCTCTCCCATCATCTATTTATCCCCAGGACTGTGACTGTGACGAGGGGACATCCTCTGCGTCTGGAGGAAGGAAGGTTTGTACACAAAAATAGAAAAGGATTCTTCACTGTAAGAGCAGTGAGACTATGGAACTCTCTGCCTGAGGAGGTGGTGATGGTGAGTACAATAAAGGAACTCAAGAGGGCACTGGATGTATTTCTGGAGTGTAATAATATTTCAGGCTATAGGTACTAGAGAGGGGTCGTTGATCCAGGGAGTTATTCTGATTGCCTGATTGGGGTCGGGAAGGAATTTTTCCCCACTTTGTTGCCTGAGAAGCTTATTGGATTTTCCATTGCATGGCATCTTCGGTTATACAGCGAATTTTGTGTGCAGATTGATATCTTATTGCACTGTACTTTGTAAATATTGAACAAGCCTCGTCATAAATTAGACGCATCCTCCGGCAGTCCACGCACCTAAACAGAAATGTACCGCAGCTCAAAGCAACTGTGGATTTCTAGCTTGATTTGTGCCAGGAAATGAAAATAAAATTGTTTTGGCTGCTGGCCATGCTCCTTTCTACCCGTACCATTCCCCTTTCTGCAAAAGTCTGGAAAGATGTGCCCGTTTTTTTAAAAAGTCACGGGTAAGTGTGTGTTTGCGACTTTTTAACGCTACTTTCCAGGCAAATGAGAGATGATAAATCTCCCCCTAAGTGCCAATAAACAGTGGGGGTAATTTATCAAAGACCAGCATTTTACGGCAGTCAGTGACATACCCTGCGCTGCAGGCCTGTGCTTCGCCATAAATTAGACAGTCCATGCGTCTAGACTGAAATCTATGGCACATGGAAAACTGGTGTAAAAGAAGATTAAATTTGCCGGGCCCACTGGTCCCACCCACCTATCCACCTTCATTACACCCTCTTTTTGGAAAGTGGCAAGGGCAGTGTAGAAAGACCACTCGTACCTAGATTTAGGCGCAATGGCGTTCAAAAAGTGACAAAAACAAGGTTTCCAACTTTTTTACACCAGAAAGCTGGCATGGGGGAGCAATAAATTCACCCCATATTCAGAACATTGTTTTGTAGAATTTCCCTTCAGCAACTGCCGCTTTACAGGACAGAGTATAGGCACATCCATCTGTAAATGTGACTCTCAGCACTATATTGCCTTTTTGCAGTTCACTCCATTCCTGTGGTGGATCCGATTATCTGAGGAAGGCTTAGACCTAAATGTCAGGTTATGATTGCTTTCGTTAATTTTATATTGATTTGAGTATCCCCTTTTCGAGTGGCGGGTTCTCTGTTAATAGCTTATCTGGGCATGAATCTAAGTGGCAAAAATTGCATGAGGAAAGTTAGAAGTGAGACGCATTTTCCATGCTGCTTGCCACGGAGTAATAATTGGAGGTGAACAGTGATTGTAGTATCAGCTCTATGGTCTGTGCTATTATAACAATGTGGCAGGTACTACATTACATTGCACTGTAGCTGGCAGCCTGGCAGTACCTCTAAGGCAATTTAACTGGTACTATAACAGAATGGCTGGCATTGATACACAGAAACATTGTATTTGACCCTAACGTATGGGACATAGTGCATGGATATTACTGTATGAGTATTATTTGCAATATTGCATTATTACTGTATTGTGACATAATTTGGACACACATGTTGGTGTTTCATGGATACTGTATGATAGCATTATTTGGACCTAATATGGCGCTATGATATGGGCAATCTATTACATGAGTGCAGTAATTTCAGGTTCACTTCCAGGTGAACACTGAAGAACCATATACCATAAAACAAAAATTTCCAGCAGGAGTGAAGTGTACAGGGTGTAGAAGAGTCTTCTTTTTTTTTTTTTTTTTAGATCCATTCATATTTTAGAATACAAAAAATGTAGCAAATATAAAAGTGTGAACTAGCACCAAGTGTGTTATGCTGAAAGACACTAGGAATGAAATCCAGTACTGCCCAGTGCATGTGGATGGTAGTGTTGAGCATGAATATACTAATCGCGAATTTTTATCGCGAATATCTAGAATATAGTGCTATATCTTCATAATTATGAATGTTCTAGACTTTTTTTCACTATATAAACTTATAATCTTCTCTCACTTATTGTGTGTAGCTTTTCTTTATCCTTATTATGCTATCTATCATCCATACTTGTTTTTGTTATTATTTTACCTATCATTAATATACTTTTATTATAAAGTATTTTCTTACCCATTATTTTTAATTTCTTTTTATAGATGCTATATTATTTTATTTTTAAATTAAACATTTCCTATAACATACAATAGACAGCATATAATCACACAAAGGCTGTATGCCAAAAACCTATCCATGAAACAGGTACAGTCAGCATACCTTACAATAGCAGCCTTGTGCACTATGAGACATTCAAAATCAGCTCTCAGCTGACTAAGAACCAGTAATTCTCAAATTCGCTTGCTTCAAGTTGGATGACTTGGGGGGACCTGTGCACCTAGAGCATTATTATTAGGGTCACAAAAATTGTAAATTTTGTTTTTGGATGCCAGCTAACTCTTCTCTCACTGCTTAGGAGGGCTGCATAAAAATGTTCAGGTTTCTAATAGTCCTAATATTATATTCAATAACCTTTCTATACTGTTTTGTCATGTAAACTCATTTGCATAAACTTGAATATGGGAAAGACATGCAAATAGTGTTTCAGCTGAAAAACAAGGCAGATTCTGCTAATTTGCATGTCTTTCCCATATGAGTTTACATGACAAAACAGTATAGAAAGGTTATTGAATATAATATTAGGACAATAAGAAACTGCACATTTTTATGCAGAATATTAGGACAATTAGAAAACTTAAATTGTTATGCAGAACTCCTAAGCAGTGAGAGAAGAGTTAGCTGGCATCCTAAAAATTTTTACAATTTTTGTCACCCTAACAATGATGATCTAGGTGCGCAAGTCCCCTTAAGCCATCCAACTTAAAAAAGCAACTTTGAGGTTTACCGGCTTTTAGTCAGATGAGAGCTGCTTTTGAATGTCTCACAAGGCTACCATTGTAAGGTATCCTAACTGTACCTGTCTAATTGATAGGTTGTTGGCATACAGCCTTTGTGTGATTGTCTGTTTATTACATGTTATAGATATTGAAATTGTGTGTGCAATATGCACATATTATATTACTGATTTTTGCAATCACGAATTTGCTAATATTTGGCCAAAAAGTCGTGAAATATTGCGAATTCGAATATTGCCTATCCTGTTCACTACTAGTGGATGGTCAGGTCCACTCTCTGTGGCAGACGTTGGGTGACGGACTGCTAAAAGTGAACACTATTGTAATTTTTTTTTTCATTTTCTTTATTTCCAAGAACTAAAGAGATTATCCCATATAAAAAATAAAAATCAGACATCAAATAAAATCTCACAAGCTCTTTCTAGCAAAGCTAGAACCAGCTCTGTACTGGTTACTACATTTTTGATTACATGCAGTTACTAAAGTATTCAGATCCAGGTGCTGATTTCAAAACTTCAAAATATTTTTTGTGGGATAGCCCATTAAGACATTACAAAGATACATAAGTGTAATCAGAGCAATCTATTTCTTACCCCACCCACTCCCTGGTATCCCTTGTGCACCCATTTTACTTTCGGTTTGTTATCTAGGTTTTGGGTGGCTACTCAAGGTCTGCATATATTCTTATAATTCCTGGACGTTGAGTCCATAATAGTCACAAAACTTCCCCATTTAGGTTTAAATTTAGTATTATATCCAGATCGGGACAAGAGCTTTTGAGATATATTAAACTGCCCTGCCTCATTCCTTCTCATAACTCAAATAATGGAGAAACCTCCCCTCCTATCACCAACTGGGGTTTAGGTTGACAATAAATCAGGTTCAGAAAATTCATAACTTCCATCCTGGGCGAAACTGTGAATAGTCAGTCATCAGACATTGAATGCCTATTGTGCATCAGCAAGAAAAATTGCTGGACTCCTACTTCTTTATCTAGACACCTTTCTAACCGGGTATCAAACCAGTCCATTGATGCCAGGACCCTCCTTAGGCTGCGTTTATATCTGTGTTGTGAACTTCGGCACTCTGTTCTGGTCACTGTGGCCAGACACAAAATACTAAACACAGCATTTTTGTCAGCATATATACCTGAAAGCGTTCGGATCACCGCCGGACCTATTACTATAATATCTATTTATATTATATACTATGACTATTATAGTGAAGGGGGATCCGGCAGTCACGGTGGTATCCGGCTATGCCAAATACAGTTATCTCCGGCAGTCTAGTCCTCCACTGGAACAGACTACTGGAGTTCACAGATGTGAACACAGCCTTATGCTGTGTCCTATTCCTAACACAGCCATTCTGACAATCAGCCAACCTGTCTGCCAATATTTTTTTAATATAGTTAACATCTTGATTAATCAATGATATTGGCAGCAATGGATCTCTATTCTTCATCTCTCTTTTTAAACATCTTAATGACCACTTCACTAGAAGTAATAGTTATCTCCCAAGTCATCATTGTTCTGTCAACCTCATCTAAATCCCCTAAAGATCTTGTTAACATTATCTTTAAAAATTCCTTCACAAATCTCTCCTTGACTGGAGATTTATTGTTTGTCAATTGTCCAATCACCCCGGCTACTTCTTCTGCTGTTATTGGAGCATATAATGCATTAGATTGCCTAGATGTCAGTCTAGGTGCAAGATTTTATTGTGCAGATGTACAGGGCCACTGTCCTGCTCTTACAACACCAAATAAAAAAGATGAAACACCCTCAATATTTCCCTTGGATTACTAGTTGTTTGACCTTGCTCAATCCTGATAGTTTGGATATGGGATTACTGCATCGGCCTTTTTGCTAGCTTAGAACTCACCTTCCCTGATTTGTTACCGAGCCATAGGAGCCTTATTGTTTGTTGATGGTTGTAAAACTATTGAAATTGTTATAAAATTGTTATTTTATTGTAACTTTAAGTTGTAAAACATTGTATAGCACAGTAGCCCGATTACCTTATGTATGGAGTGTAGAGATGAGCAAATTGATTCTAAACAAATCACAAAAAACGACTCCCGTCATTTTACTTTAAAAATTCCGTACACTTGTGAGCGAAACAGGGCAGGGAAGACGGAGGATCACATAACCCCAGGCGAGGCGTCCAATTGGGCCTGTATTTTTTTCTCCAATAAAGCACAATTTTTGGAATGTGTTTTAATTTTAAAAAGCATAAAAAAATGATGGCACATTGTGTTTTTAAACAGGCTGTTTATTAACACGGTCAACCATTTATTTGTTTTACTCAATTATATAGTGCTGACATATTCCAGAGTCCTTTACAGATATTATCACTGCTTGCCATCTCCAATAGGGCTCACAATCTAAGGTCCCTATCAGTGTGTCTCAGAGTACCCGGGGGAAACCCACACAAATACAAGGAGAACATACAAACTCCATACAGATGATGTACTTGGTTGGATTCAAACCCAGGACCCCAGCGCTGCAAGTCACCAGTGCTAACCACTGCACCAATATATGTTGGAGAGGTTGTGATTTGGGTAGAATTGATTCAGACCAAATACAATTTTCTGACTGATTTGTTAGAATCTGACCCAAAGCAAATTAAAAAAATTTGCTAATCTTTAAAGGGATTCTGTCACCTGGAAAATCAATATTAAGCCAAACATAGGTTCTTATAGCTTTTCATACCTTCTTTCCATAGGTGTTCTTTACACTTGGACCTGGCTTTCTATCTTCATCAAAATCCTCTTTTATCTTTATGCTAATGACACCTGAAGGTGCCCAGAGGGTCGTTATTTTCATTTAAAAAGTGCCCAGGAATGCCCTCCATCCAGTGCCCAGGCCCACCTCCCCCCGACAGAGCCCAGGCCCGCCCCTCTCTCTGCTCATACCATATGTCCCTGGCATGCGACAGCCATCAGCTCCGCCCCACTGGCTACGTCACTGGTAGCCATACCCGCTCACTCCTTCCTCCAGCTTCACTAACATCCACCGAGCCGGCTCCTGCGCTCTTCCTGTGAAACACTTGAGGCTGATGCGCTCAGTTAAACAGGAAGAGCGCAGGAGCCGGCTCGGTGGATGTAAGTGAAGCTGGAGGGAAGCAGTGGGCGGGGTTATTGGCTACCAGTGATGTAGCCAGTGGGGGCGGAGCTTGATGGCAGTCGCAATGCCAGGGACATATGGTATGAGCAGAGAGAGGGGCGGGCATGGGCTCTGTCGGGGGGGCGGGCCTGGGCACTGGATGGAAGGTGTTCCTGGGCACTTTTTGAATGAAAATAACGCCCCTCTGGGCACCTTCAGGTGTCATTAGCATAAAGATAAAAGAGGATTTTCATGAAGGTAGAAAGCCAGGTCCAAGTGTAAAGAACACCTATGGAAAGAAGGTATGAAGAGCTATAAGAACCTATGTTTGGCTTAATATTGATTTTCCAGGTGACAGAATGGAGTGGGTTTGGGTCACTCTATGGTGGTATCTACATAGGCATTTTGTAGCACTCTACAGTATGTTATTGTGTGGTATATGGTGGAAAGTGTTTGGAAATGTTAATTAACCAATGTATGGCTGTATTATTTCGACACAGTGCTTTATGCTGTTTTATGCATGCTATCGTTATTTGTAGCTTGGATAACTGTACAAATATAGGGAAGGGACACCCACAAAGGTTTGAAATGGGACAACACTCAGAAAATGGCTGCCCTGTGGTTGGTTGCTGACCTTTTGACCCAGTGACAGATGCAATGCACACCTCTAATTTAATTTAAAATACACAAATTTTTTTAATTGTTTTTACTTTCTGTAGGAACAATTAGGGAAAGCATAGTTCTTATTTTTACAAGGATCATATCCATTTTACTAGTTGCGGTGCGTTTTTATTTAGCCACAGACATCAGTCAGGCTGAAATCTATTTGAAGCACGGCATTTCTAAACCATGAGAATATGCTAAGTCAGGCATCTGTTGTCTTCTAAGGCCTTTTATCACAAAATCACATCTATCTGAAGAATGTTTCCTTTCCTCAGATTATCACACAGATGACTTTTCATTATGTGTGAGAAAATGGAGAAAATGATCTATGTAGTGTGAGACAGATCTCCCACAGGTTAGAGGCAAGGAAGGGGTGGATAGTGCGATCCGCACCCCTATTCCACCACAGGTGAGACCAGCTGGAGGTTTCTGGCTGGGATAAAGCACCTCTTTGTGTGTCAGTGAGAGAGAGTTTTTTGAAGCAGAGGTCTGGGATGGCTCTGTGACTGTGGTCTCAGCTGGGTAAGGCTGAGGGGCCAAGAGGCTTTGGTGTAGCCTGGACTTGTGGGACGAAGCGACACCTGGGACTGGGTTGCTGGGTCCTAGTCAGTCAGACTTGTAAGCCCGAATCCCCCAAGGGACATTGGAACTGAGACCGTGTGTGAACGGTGCTCTGAACAGCCAGGAGGCTGGTGGACATTTGGGCTGGGAAAGTCGCATCGGTTCACAGTGTGTTAACTGTACCCACTAGGTGAGTGAGGGATATGTTATGTATTAGTTAGAGCCTGGACGGGCAAGTGTTTATTGTTTTGATCCACTGTTTTGCTGGTGTGCCCCAATAAATGCACTGTTTGGACCTTAAACCTGGTGTCCTGAAGCCGTAATTGTGAGGATGATCCCCTGAAAGAAAGCTACCTTCTCACAGTAGACATTGTAACAAATTCCATAAATAATTATACTAAAAAGTAGACATCGTAAAATAAATAACCCAAACAACATACAAAACAACACCTGACAAACGTGTATACAGTATCATTGTCACAGATCCTATCTCATACATACATCATACATACATCAAACACTGTCACTGTCTCTACGTCCTGTCTCTAAAGATGGCTCCTGCTTCCTGCGGGCGCCTTAGCCGCGGGTGTCCACATGGTTCTTGTAGCAGACAAGGCTAATGTCCTCGACTGGCAGTGATGCTGATGGCGGACATTTAACCCCTTAGATGCAGTGGTCAATCCTGACCACGGCATCTGAGTGCGCACAAACCAAAAGTTTTACTTTCGGTTTGCGCTCCGGCTCCCCCATGTGGCGATCGGAGGAGCCGGAGCATGCCTGTAGTAGCCTGGGTCTCTATGAATGAAACCCAGGCTGCTCTGTAGTATTTCCTATAGAGCCTTGCCTGTAATAGGCTTCATAAGAAAATATGCGACATATAAGGTGATCAAAAAGTCATACACACCCCAGAATGGTATCAATAAAAAGATAAGATAATGACGCAAAAAATGAGCCCCCATACAGCTCTGTAAATATAATTACAAAAAAGTTATACGGGTCAAAACATGGTGACAAAAAAGTAAACTGATTTTTTCCCACTTTAGAATTTTTTTTTCACTATCAAAACGCAAGAAAACCTATACATATAGGGTATTACTGGATTCGTACTGACCTGTAGAGTAAAAGTAACCAGTCAGTTTTATCGCACATCAAACGTCGGAATTATAAAACTCGCAAAACTGTGGTGGAATTGCTTTTTTTTTGCAATTTCACCCCATTTTGAATTTTTTTCCCGCTTCCTACTACATCATAAGCAATATTAAATGGTGGCGTTGGAAAGTACAACTTGTCCCGCAAAAAACAAGCCCTCATATGGCTATGTGAACCGAAAAATAAAAAAGTTATGGCTCTTGGAAGGCAGGGAGCGCAAAACTAAAACTCAAAAAATAAAAAACCTCCTGTCCTTAAAGGGTTAATGGTCATGAAAAATGGATGCAATGCAGCCTTTAAAAATGGACAAACATCCAGAAAATGAATGTACACATGGATGAAGAATGGCCATGAAAACTAACAGTTGGTCAACTTTTAGTGCCCATTTGTAACCGCAAATGTAGTAATAAAAAGAGAGCAACATTTGAAGAGTGGGGCCAGTAATATTGTCAAACCCACCCTCCTAACACAGCACAGACCCCTAATAAGGTCACACTAGTCAGACTAATAAAACTATACCTCCTGCCCCAGTATGGCTAAACAAGCTTACAATACTGTATAACAAAATGTGGGCAAGCTCCAAATTCTTAACGTGCAAAACATACACCAAAAATATCATAATAATGGTAATAAAAATGTAGCAAGAAATTCAAATGCATCTAATTACGACATGTAAATACAAATGACCCCTATAAAGCGTGCAAAAAAACGAGTACCGAAAGTGCTCAGTAGTAAACCTGGCATATAAAGTAATTTCAACTTGTAAGTGTACAGCTCAGAAAACGGTAACGTTTACTCTTTTCATCTACTTTGGATTTTGAAATCCCTATTCACATGTGTGGTACGGTAATTTATTGCACACTTGTGTGGAATCCGTGAATAAGATCTGTGACAAATCCACGATATCCAAACGAATGCTGTTTGGTCTAACTAAATCTGTCACTAGGACAGTCCTTTTTAACTTAGACCATCCAACATATTCCCTAAGCAAAACACGCCTTTCAGAGGCCCACATGAAAGCATGCTTCTTTATTCATTTGTTGGAGACAGTCGGTAAGATTTATCATGCCCCTTGGGCCAGAACTGTTACATTTTTGTGAAAGCCCTGTTTGTGCCTCGCCTCCGCCACACTTGCTACTTTTGTTGAGTGTGCACAGGGTCTAATCTGGTCAACATGTTTTCTAAATGGTGTGCACCTCTTAGTAATTATGGCGCATCTTTTACCAACACATTAGAAATCAAGACCGGCATTAGGCTACTTTCACACCGGCGCTTTCCCTTTCCGATATTGAGGTCCGTCATAAGGTCCCAATAGCAGAGGAAAACGCTTAAGTTTTGTCCCCATTCATTGTCAATGGGAACAAAACTGAACTGAAGGGAACGGAGTGCCCCAGAATGCATTCCGTTCTGTTTCATTGCGTTCCGATGACGCACACAAAAGAGCAGCAAGCAGCGTTTCTGAGTGCGTCCTGGGATGCGGAGCAAGACGGATTTGTCATTACTTAAGAAGTCATCTTACAGCACCTGCTGAGCCCCATAGTGTTGTTCCAGACCTGCATGGAGTTATATAAGATAAGGATAACCTTTATTCTATCTACTGTATCTGTGTTTGTGTGTTTTGCAGCTCTGGGCTATTTCTCTAGTGACTGAAATATGCGTATTTGGCTTTTGGCAGTACGCTCCGTTCAGCAGGAATAATCGTCTGTTTGCGGCCATAAGCTGGTGTACGCGACAAGTGTAATATATATGCGTTATGTGTGTCTGCTATATGCGTTTTCTGTCACTAGTTTATTGTATTTGATATATCTGCTGATTGAATCATTATCATATGTGCTATAACCTGTTATGGTTGTCTGATATATGCGCCTGTTTGGGTGTTATATGTGGTATCTCAGATATCTTTTTGATGTGGTGAATACTTTATCACTTTGGTCCCCTGAGGAACCTTGTTTTATTACAAGGGGAAACGCGTCGGGATTGCATATGGGATTTATGCCCTACCACGGTTTGGATTTTTAGCAGATATATCAATCGATATTGTATAGCAAGTTGTCAATTTGATTATTAGCAGAGGGACTCATAGGGAATTTATAGCCAAGGTTCGAGGACAGAGGGTCCCTACCATCAAGGGATACCTCTGGGCTGAGCAGTTTTTGAGGGATTTTTTAGGGATAGATAGTTATGTGATTACTATCTGATCAATTCATACGGTGTCCCCCCCCTCCCCCCTTTTTACTGCTCTATACTGGTGTTTTTTCCTGCGTGATGTGTGTCTGTTAGGTGGCACTTTGATAGCGTCATTTTTGTCCTATGGGGCGTTTTTTATTGATTAATTTTCATTAAAAGTTATATTTTAGGAAGTTTTTCTTAGTGATTTGTGTTATAATTGGCTTCTTCCTTACCTTATCCTTGTTCAGTGATAGTCTGTCATTACCCACAATGTATGTTAATGGTGACGGATCCGTTTTCTCTGATACAAAAGAAAACTGATCCGTCCACTATTGACTTACAATGGTTTTAGAGACGGGTCTGTCATTGCTACGTTAAAGATAATAGAACCGGATCCGTTCATAAGGAATGCAGACAGTTGTATTATCAGTAACAGAACCGTTTTTGCTGATCAATGACCGATCCAGCAAAAACACAGATGTGAAATTAGCCTAAGAAATGACAGTTTTGATAAATCTCCCCCAATGTGCAAGATTCAGTAACCAAATACATCCTACTGACTGACACCTACATCCTACTGACTTGAATAGTATTGATTACGAGGTGAGTACAGAATATCCATTAATTTGGTGTCACATTAGGTCTCCGTGATGAGGCTGCCCCTTACAGAAATGAATTGGGTACATTCCATTACTGGAAATGTCTGAAGATACTGTGTATTTCTCACAGACATACCGAGACAGACGAACGTTCCCTCGACGGGTGGCAGGAGATCTGGGAGACTGGCAACAGGTGGTTTGATCTGACATGCTTTCCTATTGGATCAAATGACGTCTGTTTGTTTCTGGTGCTTGTCACATCTTCTTTCCCCAGGTGTGGCTATTAGGGTCATTTTACCTTCTCTATTTATTGTTGTTTGTCCAACTATGCTTTGCGGTTTATAGCTTCTGTTGGACTCGTGGTTAGCTTGTGTTTGGTTCTCGACTGAGTTCCTGGTGCTACCAAAGCTTGAGTGTTGAGATGAGTGTTTCCTTTCCTTTTGTATTTTGTTTATATATATATGTGTGTGTTGCCTTTCCCTGTTGTTTGTCATTAGGCCTGAGGGAGACTCCTGTTCATCCTTCCTTTTGGAGGAACAGATAGACTCAGTCCTGACACTATTTCCTATAGGGTGAGATAGGATTCTAGGTATACGGTGTATGAACTTGCCTATCTTTGGGGCCTGTTCATACTGGTAGTCTGTCAGGACTGGAGTTAGGGTTTTTTCTAGGAGGTGTCCATCTTCCTTCCCTAGTTTCCAGGCCTTATTCCGGTATCCCCTTTCCCTCCTATGCTCGGTGTGGTGTTTTTCTCCCACACACGAGCGTGACAGTATTAAAGTGGAATTCCAGTTTCAGCATCCTGTAAGCTAGAAATGAGCGAATTGAAGTTAACGAAGTGGAATTCGATCCGAATTTCACCAAAAAATTGATTCACCATGAATCCAAATTTCTTGGCGCTTTGTGGTAGCATATAAATTTTTCCTGAAATGGCATTAAAAAAACCTCAAATCATACCTCATTCATTTGATCGAAGAGAGGCAGCTTCGGTAATCTTGACTGAACAAAATGCGCCAAATATCACGTGCGCTGATAAGTGATGTCACCATGTCAGCACACTGGCCAGGCACGGTGATTTCATCGCTTATAACGTCACCGTGCCTAGCCAGTGTGTTGACGTGGTGATAGATAGATAGATAGATAGATAGATAGATAGATAGATGTGTGCCTCGTGTGGTTAGGCAGTGAATTGTCTTTCCAACATTTTACCTTATTTTAAGTAACTGTAACCTGATATCTGGCGATAAGTAAGGGCGGTTTTACACACGTCAATAAGGCGTTTAGACTACTTTCTAGAATACTTTGGGGTACCAAATATATTAATCGTAGAACAACAAATTGCTCTGTGTAGGTGCAGTCCCTCAATGGTCTTGCAAACAGGGTGTTTTCACGCAAAACTATTTAGAACAGTGCAAAATGAACATTCTGACTACAATTTTGACTTCAGCTCAAATATAGAAACATTTTCACATGTAAAGACATGTTGTGTGCCTCCTTTATGATCTTTAGATATAGTTGAGCCAATGAACAAATCTCTGAGTCATACATCTTATCAAAGCGCATGAAGGCTCCCTGAGGCTCTGTTTAATGGTATTATGGTTTCCCTTTTAGGGATCCGTGAGAGATATGAATAATGCCCCTCTGCAGGCATATACATTTCATAAGAGAAAGGAGGACATTTTAATGGCTAATAATGTGGCCAGTACTTATCCTTGCCAGACTCAGTAAGTGATCAACGGCTCAGTGCAGTGGACAGCAGTACAGTCATATTTGACACCATGTCAATGGCTTGTAAGATGACTCTTCAGAAAGGTTGTTGTTTAGATAGCATAGTACAAGCAGAGTAAATTTGCTTGGTGAATGAGGCATATAATACAAGCAAACATAAACTGTATTATGTCAGGCATACATCTTCTCTTGCTCTATAAAGCAATATACAATACCGCTCTATTTGATGCCAAAAATAACAAAAACAAACTATCAGTACAAGATAATAGGAAAGGGTAAGACAATACATTGTTCATGTGTTCACAAGCTTTGCTTGTACATTTGAAGTTTGTGGAGAGATTTATCAGTGCTGATGTTGCGCTGCCGGAGGATGCGCCTAATTTATGACGGGGCACAGTCGTACATTAGAGGCATCCTCCTGCAGTCTGTGCACTTAAACAGAAATCTATGACAGCTTTGCTGTAGATTTCTGGCTTCATTTCCTTTGCAATGGCTGACCATGTCCACTTCTGGCCCTTGCCGCACACAAAAAAAGGCACTTGCGATTTATTTTTAAAAATCTACATTGAAAAAGTTGCAAACTCGCAGTTCGCAATTTTTTAACGTCACTTTTCTGGCAAAAACTAAATGATAAATCTCCCTCTGTTTACCTTATGCTTAGTCTTATGGGAATATTTCACCCCATGTCACAAATAAATAACCCTCTTTGCCATGTTTTACCTTCGTTTTAAATCTGTAATTGGCAGAGTTGTGTGTTTTAGGCAGGACTCCCTGTCTGCTGAGCCTCTTGCATTCTGCAGCACACTACTGTTTGTAGCATTCCACGATCATATTTCTTTTTTGTTTAACTTTATTCCATGATTCATCATCTGACTTCCGCTCTTTTAACAATCGTAATTTTTTTAAGCCCTTTTGAAAGACTGAAGAACTTCTTGTAACTTCCTTCTGAGGAGAAAAACACATGGAAAGTTCCATTCTCTACAAACCTACAGATGTTTACTAGGGAAGGGGAAGACAATTGTTAGTAGCGGAATACTTCTATCGCTCGCAGACGTGCCCCAAAACTACTCTTAAGGGTACTTTCACACTTGTGTTGTGAGGATCTGTATGCAAACGGACAGCATTTGTAGACGGATCCGGATGCAGATCCGTCTCATAAATGCATTGCAATAACGGATCTATCTCTCCGGTTGTCATCCGGAAAAAACAGATCCATTATTTATTTTAAAAAAAATTTAAAGGTCTGCGCATGCGCAGACCGGAAGAACGGATCCGTCAATGCAGTATTTTTAATGCACTAATATATTTCAAGGCACTAGTACATTTCAATGTAAATTAATGCCGGATCCTACATTCTGGCAAGTGTTTCGGGAATTTCGTGCGGTGATAATACCGCAGCATGCTGCGGTATTTTCTCCTTCCAAAATACGTGCAGTGACTGAACTGAAGACATCCTGATACATCCTGAATGGATTTCTCTCCATTCAGAATGCATTAGGATAAAACTGATCAGTTCTTTTCCGACATTGAGCCCCAACGACGGAAAAGAATAACGCTAGTGTGAAAGTACCCTAAGGCAGATTTATACAGCATGATTATCGGGAATGAATGTTAGTACAAACACTTGTTCCAATAATTGGTGCGTGTAAAGGTGCCTCAGATCACCCAGTTACAGTAGCAAAATACTGTACTTGTTCATCAGGTAAAATGATCTGTCATGCAGACACCAAAATCATAAATTCTGCTTCCCAGAAACAATGAATCTGTATGAGGACGAATGATCACAGAAGCCATCACTCATCACCATACAGTGGAGATGATTGCTGCATGTAAATTCATCACTTTCCTCCACTGACAATCAGGCATTTATCAGGAAGGAACGGCTCCTTCCCACTAATCATCCTTTACTTACACAGCACCTTATTATTTGGCCCTCTATCTGTTAGTGTCCCTCAAAACCCTGTCCTGGAACCCCTACCATCTTCATCTATACATTTTGCCTGGGACAGCTCATAGAATCCAATGGTTTTTTTATAGAACTTTTATGCTGAGGACACTAAGATATACCTGCCTGGAACTGATGTTACCTGTCTGCTATCTTAAATTCCAGAGCATCTATCAACTGTGCTTTCTTTCTTCTCCTCCACATTTCTAAAACGTAACATGGAGAAAACTGATCTCTGCATTTAAATCCATTATTGTAGTAGATGTGGAACCATTGTGCCAACGAACGGATTTGACGTGGGGTTAACCTAAAGGTGTTATCCTGGCAGCTCCCTAGTTATCACCCTTTAACCCTTATAAAGGGATCTGGACTTCGCTGCAGGGGACGCACTAGGCCACTATGTTCTGGAGTCGTCTCTGTGTGGTTGGCTGCTGACCCACGGGGGTCAAAGAATACCAGTGCATAGCACCGAAGGGACAGGCAAAGCTTGTTGTCTGTAACAGTCTGTGAGTATGTGTGATTCTTTGAAACAGTCTGAAGGTCAGGGCAGGCAGCTCAGGGTCAATACAGTAGTCAGTCACGGGTCAGTCAAAGGAGAATCAGAGTCAGGAACCCGGATCAGTCAGTACAGGGCCCAACAAACTGAATAGCATGCCTTCCAGGGACTAACAAGCTAGACAAACCTATTGCTCAGACACCTTTGCCAGGCTGCTTGAGCAATAGATTTGTCCAACTTACTAGTACCTCTGATTTGCCAGACATTTGCTGGTGAAAATTAGGGCATGAGTGCACTCTGGCCTTTCAAGAGCTGGAGAGAGCGCACACGTCCTGAGGGTGGAAGGAATAGGCCTTACCAGCAAGCACAAGTGTCATTCTGCCAGAGCACAGGATACTAGTGGCAAGAAACGATGCTGGTCGGATATGTGGAGTCCAGGTGGCCTGTGCCCATATGGGCAGCCGGACAGTGGCAGGCAGGTGCTGCCGACATAACAAGTCCCATCTCACTCAACCCACTTACCAAAACTATTAGTCACAATTAATAGTTCCACTCTTTCCCAAGTCTCACAAGTCCACTGCCTTGGGCTAAAATTTGATTCCTTTGCCTTTTTTTTTTTTTTTAACTGTGAATTGAAGCCTTTACCACCCTACACTCGGTAAAAAGGAATTTCTTATCAGGTTTATGTTGCCCCTCTGATGAAAGCATAAAGTGGATCCCTGATCCAATCTGTGTATAATTAACCAGTGCTCTTGCTGTAATTGTCATAAAATCACACTTTATCTCCACAGCTAAAGCCCAGTGCTGGGGTCCTTTCCATTCTGTGCTCTGGCAGAGGAGTTCTTGTATTCATGAGCTACCAGCTCAGAACCACTCACCGCTGATTAACAGCTTTCTCCCTAACCCCAGTACAGGGAGAAAGCATAAACTTGGTGACAGATTTCCTTTAATTGACCCCCCTCCCCCCTACCTCTTCATGTCCCCTCTGTCAGTTCCTTCTCTGGCTTCCCATTGCCTAGTAAATTTCCAGCAAATTGACTATGCATTCTCCATATTCTGACCCCAACTGATCAGATTCTCCATTAACACCCTGAATAGTCGGGGTGGCATGGTGGCAGAGGGTTCTGTCTCCTATCATGTAGACTGTAAATCCTTGTGGGCTGGTTCCCCTCTCCCTCTGTATCAGTCTGTCACTCATTTAGTTTATCATACCTGATTTTTGCTATATATATGTGTGTATATATATATATATATATATATATATATATATATATACACTAGCAGAAGGACCCAGCTTTGCATGGGTATATTTCACTTAATGTTTGTGTGTTTCGTTAAAAGATATCGACAGTATCCCCCATAGCAGTGAACTCCACAACCCCCCACCCCTTAACACTGACCCCTCCACAGTGCCCAGCCTTCTTAAAATGGGACCTCAACAGCAGCCCATCCCCTTAACTTTGACCTTCACAGCAGCCCGCTCCTTTAACAGTGAGTTTCACAGCTCCCCACTGCCTTGACAGTGACCTCCTTAGGGGCCCGCCCCCTTAACAGTGACCTCTACAGCACTCCGCCCCTTAACACTGAACTCCATAGAGAACCGTCCCCTTATCTGTGTCCTCCACTGTTGCGTGCCCTCTTAACATAGACCTCCACACCACCCGTTCCTTTAACAGTGACCTCCACATAACCCTGCTGCCTTATCAGTGACCTGCACAGCAGCTGCTCCTTTAATAGTGCTCTATACAGCGGCCTACCCCATTAACAGTGACCTCCACAGTGAACTCCCCTTTAACAGTGACCTCCACAGTGCCCGCCCCTTTAATAATGACCTCCACAGCAGCTGCCCCTTCAATAGTGGCCCCTGTCCCCTTATCACTGACCTCCACAGCAGCTGCCCCTTTAATTGTGGCCCCTGCCAACTTAATAGTGTCCTCCACAGTGCCCTGCCCCTTTAATAGTGGCCCCACCCCATTAACAGTGACCTCCACAGCGCCCTGCCCCTTTAAGGCTAGGGCTACATGACAACATGTGTTGTGCGACATTTTGTCATACCAATGTCGCGCAACATTTTTTATAATGATAGGCTATGGTGTCGCACTGCGACATGCTGCGACTGCGACACAACAGTTGCTAAAAATCCATCCAAATTGGATGCATGTAGCAGTGTAGTTGTGCCTTATGTGTCATGCAGCCCTAGCCTAAATCTGACCTACAGCAGTGAAGAAAAATGGCTGGGTTGTTATGGAAACCTGGAGTAAAACTGTGTGTATGGAGACTAAGGGCCTGCGAGCTTCTATTGGCTGATAAGGGACATGTCACCATGTGTATGGCAGTTGGGATACGAAGAGAAAGACTTGCAGGCTTGTATTGGCTAATGCAGGTCATATTTTGGGATGGTACATCCGGGAGAGCTGAGACCCCCACAAGATTTTTTTCCAGGTAGCAAGGGATGTGTATACCAAGCTTCGTTGAAATCGATGGTTGTGTTTTTTAGTGATCGCGGAACATACACACATACATACATACTGTATATGCGTCCTTCTTTATATATAGATATATATATATATACTGTATATATAAACCCTTTTCATATGTACAGTGTCATAGAATTTATTTAACTTTTAAATAAATAATTATAATTCTATCCCTTATGTCACCACGTTTAGCACTGTAGAATAGGCCCAGTTTATATTTCCTTCCTTTTACATAGATGTGTATATACATTAATCCCATCTATTTAAACAGTGTGGACTATGATGTTATGCAAGTCTTGCAAGTGTGGAATTGCTTTGTGGCATGCTGAATATACAAGAGCAGCATAAAATATGGGTCTGATTAATGATACAGTTGTAAATCTAGTGAGGGCAGACTTGTCAGCTGTTATGTAATGCAAATGTAGCAGTGCTTTGTTATTTAACTTTGTTATTTTCAAGATGGGAATAACTGCAGTAAATGCTGACCAGGGGTGGACAGACTTACAGAAACATCGGAGCTGCCGCACTGTGACCATAGGAAGCGGAGCGGTGCTGCAGTGTTCTGTGCTGACAGTAAGTGTGCTACCTTACTGTCTAAGTGCTGACAGTCCCATTCTGCTCTCTCTTCCCTGGGCTCTTCAACTGAGAAAAGCAGAGACAGAGGAAGCCAGTTAGGGATACATTTATGGAGGCAGGGGCTGGGCTTAGTGAGCTATGAGTCAGGAACCTCTTTATGTACACATAGTCGTCTTCAGTGCTCAGTAGAATGCTGAAGATGGACACTCCTTAGCAAGGCTCATTTAGAGGGTTGCTAAGAAGACTCTTACCTCTTGTTTTCTGGTAAAAAGAAACATCTTCACCTTATAAATTATATTACAAGAATGATTAACATCCGTGTCCTACATTATATTAAAAATAAACTGCAATGACTTTAAAGGGACTCTCTGGGTTACAGATATTGATAACCCATCTGCTAGATATGTAATCAATATCAGTGGAGGGTCTGAGACATGGCACCCCACTGGTCAGCTGTTTCGGGCAGCTGCAGCACTGGACACTATACAGTGTATGGAGCTGGAGGCAGACCCCTCCGTACACCGTGTAGTGGCGGTGACAAGTTTCCGCAGCTCAGCTCCTGTTCAAGTGAATAAGAGCTGAGCTTCAATAAAGCTGAGAATTCTGCTTCGGCTCCATACACTCGCAGCTTCTGGCGTCACGGAAGCCAGAATCAGTTGATTGATGGGGTGCCAGGTCTTCATCTCCCACCCATCTGATTCTGATGACTTATGAGGAGGATAGGTCATCAATATCTATAGTCCGGAGAACCCCTTTAAGTTTATACTGTGTAGAGTTTAGACAGTAAGTCTACCCAAATAACCTGTGTATTTAGCCTGTGGCAGTGGTGAACACTTCCTCCATATTACTTTCATACAACTTTCTACCAACTTACATTTATCTTAAGCAGAAATATACTGTATACAAATATACAGAAATATACAGGTTCATATTTACTAGTCTGGCATACTCCAATACCAGTGCAAATTCATTTTAGCCCCGCTTGTCATATCTCATTGCTGTCTAAATAATTCATTCTGCATCCAGACTGTCACCATTGAGGCCATGTGTTTTTCCATGGCGTCTAGTGCTGTTTTAACTCTCTTTGTACTTGGCTATGTGCATCGATGATGATTAAAATGTCAGAGTCTTATTTTTAAACTAGAGGTCCTCCCTAAAACACGTCAATAAACTCAAATCTATCTAATGTATAAGAATCATAGTATGTTCATAGTAAATACATATACAACTCACAAATAAAACTTTGTTCGAAAAGACTCTGAACATGACTCTGGTACCCAAGTCATTTTTTTGTATATCCTTTAAGCCATGGCATGGGCTAAGGATACTCTACTAGTTTGAGTAAAGGCCAGTCAAATGAAGGTTCAACCAGCAGTAATAACGTCATCTCGTGAACATTTTGCAAACCTCATAGAACTATTTAAATTAAAAGACCAGACACCAAAATGTATGGAGACCCCAGATAAGATTTCTAATAGTTACTTTTATTAGGTCTTTTTGCAGGAAATGGAAAAAAAAGCAATTCTGCCATATTCTGTTGGTCAGTACAATAACAGCAATACCAAATATGTATACGATTTTTAGACTCTACTACACTTGCACAAATTTTTTTATAAAGTAAAGTAACTTGTTTTTTATTTTCCCATCAATGGAACAGTTTCAGAGCTTGTTTTTTGAAGGCTAATGTTTTCATTTGCACAATTTTGGGGTATATGCAAATTTTTGATCACTTTTTATTTTGGCATTTTTTTAAATCTTTTATGATCTTCATCAAACAATGTCATGATTTAATAGTTTGTGCTTTATGGACGTGACAATACCAATTATTTTTTGCTGTTTAGTTTTATTTTTGGACATAAGAATTTTTAAGCATTTTATTATTTTTATTTTATACACATTTTTATTCCTACTAAAGGGATTTGAACTTCTGACAATCTTATTGCTGGTGTATTATATCTGTCATTGTTACACTGACAGGCAGCCTATTAGACCCTACCTCTGGCTTCCAGAATTACAGGCTGAAGGACTTTGTTAGGACTGTGGCTGCCATAGCACCACATGATTATATTGCAGAGGAAGGGGGAGGGGAATGTCAGGGACTCTGATAAACCCTTTAGGGATCATGTCATGTAAGGGGTTAAACATCCAGGATTGCAGATGTGTCTGATCCCCGTGGGTAAAGGCTCCTGGGGTGATTGTGCACGATCAGAGTAATGTGAATGTACACAATTTTGTGTGAAGGGATTAAGTATGTAAGGGTTTCAAATAGGAGTCAGGGCAGAAATTGTGTTAAAAACAGGCTAAACAAGAGCACTGTATTTGGTTCCACTGGGGCAGTATATCGTGCAGCACTTAGGTATTTGGTTCTGATCCAGAACCAAATACTACAGTGTAGCACAATATATTACCCCATTAACACAATATACCTCCCCAGACGCTGCCCCTCTGTGGTGGCCAGTGCCAGCTGCCATGTTCTCTCCTCCTCCTCCCCCAGTTGTCCCTAAGATATGAAGATGGGGATTGAGGAGGTGAGATAAGGCTCACAGCAGCGAGCCAGCTCTACCAAACATACAGGAGAATACCGCAAAACATACCTCTTGCCTGTGCTGAGATTTACTGCCTCAAAGGTGAAGGTGAACAGCGGGGCAGAGAACCATCGACTCCTGTGCCATGCCACAGGATTCAACTGCATTGCCGTCTTGAGGAAGGCATTATACAACTACAAGTACCTGATGCTCCCAGAGTTTATTAACGTTTAGAGTGGCAGATTGTTATATACCCAGTCGAGTGGCTCATCGACCCATCCAATTTCCTGGGACCCTAGGTACATACCTTCAGGTGCTTAATGGTAAATATGGCCCTATGGTAATGTGGCCCCTCACTGAAAGAGAAAAATAAAACACTATAAGGGAAGGCTAGATGGACCAGGGGTCGTTTGCTCCTGTCATTCTTTTTTTCTTTTTTGCTATGAATACTATAAATTCTCTCTAAAGAGTCTAAACCTGGTCGTAGGTTGTCCTAGGAGTAAAGTACAGGTGATTCCTCAGGCTTCCATAGACAGATGGGGCAAATTTACTACTAAAAAGGCGCCAGTTTTGGGCACACTTTGTCCAAAAAACCGATGTGCATTCTTTTCATCACATCTACCAACTGTTTACTTACTTTTGTAGGTTTTTACACCTTGTCTGGCAAGGAGGCATGGACCTGAGGGAAGCAGGTGTGGCCTAAATGTGTTCCCGTACACCAAAAATGCACCACATTTTTTTTAGGTAAAACTATGGCAACTTATAGGTTGTGTAAACTTATGCAAGACTTTATGTACAGACAGAATTGAAGTGTAACTCTGGTCCAGGATTTACAATACTCCATATTTACAAAGATCTATACGGCAGAATAATACATTTGTCTAATAGTAACACTGTGATTCCTATTCTTAGACAATGCACCGCTATTAGTAAATATGCCCTATTGTCAGCATTTTAAAAAGCCATGTGCTTCAAAGGTTTTTATACAGGAAAAATAGGGGGGTGAGTCAGCACGTCCCTGTATGCAGGTGCACGTAGCCATGGCAAAATATACATACAAACACAGAAATGCAACAGCACTCTGCAACCAGCACTCTTCCCTGCCTCTATGCTAGAAGTTATCACAGGTGTCAGTGTACATTTTGATCAAAAAGTAATAAGCCACTCGCCGCGCCAAGGCCGCCTCTATGAGTGGTCCTAATGCTAAATCCTACCTGTTATGGGCCATAACAGCCACATAAAATCCAGGGAGTGCAGGCCCAGCATGCATGCTGGATCCACCCTGCTTATTAACCCATTTTTGGGGCCATAACAGCCTCCATTTAATCCATCTTTAGGGCCATAACAGCCTCCATTTAATCCAGGGATGCATGTACCAACATGCATGCTGAGCCCACTATGTACTCCTCCTGGGCCTGCACTCCCTAGATTTTATGTGGCTGTTATGGCCCATAACAGGTAGGATTTAGCGTTAGGACCACTCATAGAGGCGGCCTTGTCGTGGCGAGTGGCTTATTACTTTTTGATCAAAATGTACTCTAACGCCTCTGATAACTTCTAGCATATAGGCAGGGCAGAGTGCTGGTTGCAGAGTACTCTTGCATTTCTGTGTCAAAGGTTTTTATGGCATAGAGCACACTGCATTTTAATAAAATGTCACTGACTCCCAAAACACTTCTAAACTACCAAAAACATATGTAGCAATTCTTATAATTCACACCATATGAAACCTCTAAAATGAATGATATATTGAATATTGAATATTGTTAATACAGAAGGAGGTATACTGGTATATACAGATTCTGCAGCAGAGGTGTAGATGATTTTCTCGTCTTTGCCTCTAGTTAACTGGTTCTGGCACCCTGTTTTATCCCCCATGCTGCTTTCTTAATACTGTATTCTCACATTGCCCTTTAACAGCAGGAGCACTGAAAGGATGAGAATTTATCGGAATTTCAACATTCCTTTCAGAGCTTTACTGACCCATCAGCAGACAGCAACATGTCTATACATAGGCACCTGTCCATGGGTTCAATGAGGCCGTATAATATTGGATCTCTGCTGATGCATTTGAGATACAGGCCAATAAATCGGCCTTCATATCTATCTATCTATCTTTCTCTTACCTTTCTATCTATTATCTATCTATTAATCTTTTATCTATCTATCTATCTATACAAAAAATGAAAAGCAGCACACTAATTTATCTAGAAGATCTATCTATCTATCTATCTATCTATCTATCTATCTATCTATCTATCTATCTATCTTTACTGAATGACAACTAGGGGGGTGCACCTAACCTTTCTGCTTCCTGAGGAAAAAACTAAAAAGTTAACTGCCCCCCCCCCCCCAATATTGTCACAATGTATGAGCAGCAGGTGATGGTATCGAGGATTCCATTTTGATGTCACAGTATATGGGCAGCAGATGATGGTACAGTATCTAAGATTCCATTGGGATGTCACAATGTATGGGGAGCGGATGATGACATTTAAGACTCCATTATGATGTCGGAATCTATTGGCAGGGCATCATGGTATCCAGGATTCCATTGTGATATCACAATCTATGGGCAATAGATGATGGTGTCCAAGATTCCATTGTGATGGCTAGGCTTAAGTGAATCAGGCTTTGGATTATAGATTTCAAGTCGATTCATTTAAAAACTTTGGTGTTAATGCTGTTTCCATACAACATTAAAATGTATTAGCTCTGTGGAGCCAAACTTCATGTCTCCAGAAGTTGCGCAAGACTTCGATTAATTACTACGGTATTCCTATGTTCGTTTTTAAAAACATTTTAAAATAGGAATCTGAAGTGGGCTTTGGTACCACGGAGCCAATACATTTTAATGCTGTACGGAAATAGCATTAACACCGAGGATTTTGATAGAATTAACTTCGGATCTTCAGAGCCTAATGATGGCACAATTTATGCCCAGCAAGTGAGGGTTTCCAGGATTCTATTTTGATGTCACAATATATTGACAGAAGATGATGGTATCCAGGATTCCATGATAATGTTACAATATATTGGCAGAAGATGATGGTATCCAGGATTCTATGATGATGTCACAATATATGGGCAGCAATAGATGATGTCGAACATTGCTCGGGTTGTCTCTAAATGCATTAGAGAAAAACATTTCCATTTTTGCCATTTTTGCTATTGATTTTGCACCTCTAACTCAGAAGTGTCTATCTCAGATGGTGCATGACATCCGATTAAGAGTTGATGACTTTCATCAGGAATTCATCTCGTGTTTTGTGTTGGAGGGTCTACCTGCTCCAGTGGTTCTGGGTTTACCGTGGTTAAGCAAGCACAATCCAACCATCGATTGGCAAGCTAGACAGATTCTGGATTGGGCTGATTATTGCATTGACAATTGTCTGAATACATCTTTTTCTGCTTTAACCACTAAAACATTACCCTCTTTTATATCTGATTTTGCCAATGTATTTACTGAAAGTGGATGCCAGGATTTACCTACTTATTGGGAATATGATTTTCCTATCAACCTTATTCCCAGAGCTAAATTGCCCAAATCTAGGTTGTATAACCTTTCTGGACCTGAAAGAACGGCCATGAGAGAGTATATTACAGAAAGTTTGGCTAAAGGACACATAAGACCAAATCTCCAGTGGCAGCAGGGTTTTTCTTTGTTAAAAAAAGGATGGAACTCTTAAGCCATGTCTGGATTTCCGTGAGCTCAATCAGATTACTGTCCATGATCCTTACCCCCTTCCTTTGATTCCTGATTTGTTTAACCAGATTGTTGATGCCAAGGTGTTCTCCAAGTTGGACTTAAGGGGGGCATATAATCTGGTCAGGATCAAAGGAAGGGGATGAATGGAAGACGTCTTTTAATACCCCAGAGGGTCACTTTGAGAACCTGGTCATGTCTTTTGTGTTGACCAATGCTCCTGCGGTTTTCCAGCATTTTGTGAATTACATTTTTCATCACCTGGTGGGGAGGTTTGTTGTCGTTTATTTGGATGACATATTTATTTATTCTCCAGACGTGGAAACTTATCAGGATCGTGTTAGACAGGTGTTACAGATGCTAAGAGATAAATTGTATGCAAAATTAGAGAAGTGTGTTTTTGCTGTACAAGAGTTGCAATTTTTGGGCTTCCTGCTGTCATCTTCAGGTTTTCGAACGGATCCAGAGTAAGTCCGTGCTGTATTAGACTGGGATGGACCCAAAAATCTGAAGGCTCTTATGCGGTTTTTGGGGTTTGCCGACTATTACTGAAAATATATTCAGAACTATTCGACAGTAGTGAAACCCTTAACTGACATGACTAAGAAAGGGATGGATGTTTCAGTGTGCTCTGATTTGGCGTTGCGATCCTTTTCTGCGGTTAAGGAGTGCTTCTCTTCTGCTCCTATATTGGTGCAGCCGTATGTATCGCAACCTTTCATTGTGGAAGTTGCCGAGGTGGATGTAGGAGCAGTCTTATCACAGGGCCCGTCACCTGGTAAATGGCGCCCATGTGCATTTTCTCTAAAAAAAAACTCTCTGCCGCAGAGAGAAATTACGATGTGGGTTACAGGCAGTTGCTGGTCATTAAGTTGGCTATTGAGGAGTGGCATCATTGGTTGGAATGGGCGATTCATCCAATCAGTGTTCACAGATCAAAAAAATCTGTCTTACCTGGAGTCAGCTAATGGACCCGCGGCAGGCCAGATGGTGTTTGTTCTTCACCAGATTCAATTTCATTGTCACTTTATTGTCCTGGGGTTAAGAACGTCAAGGCAGATGCCTTGTCATGTAGTTTTCCTGGAGGTGGTGATTTTGAAAATCCGAGTCCGATACTGTTGAAGGAGGATATCTGCTCTATACCCTGACCTAGAGGTGAAGGTGTTAAAGGCTCAGGGAGATGCACCCGGAGTCTTGCCCCTGTGGGAAATTGTTTGTTCCATCCGAATTGCGTCATAAGGTGTTTGAGGAACATCACTATACGGTTCTTACGGGACACCCTGGGAGTAGATCTACTGCCGACCTCATCTCTCGTAGATTCTTGTGGCCGGGGTTGCATAAGTGTGTTGAGGACTATATGTCAGTCTGTAATGTCTGTGCACACGCTAAGGTGACACATTCTCAACCTTCTAGATCTCTACTTCCATTGCCCATACTGTCCAGACCATGGTCTCACTTGTCTATGGATTTTATTACTGATCTGCCTAATTCATCTGGAAAGACAGTTATTCTGGTCTTAGTTGATCGTTTTAGTAAAATGGTGCACTTTATAGCATTGCCTGGCCTACCTAATGCTAAAACACTTGCGCAAGTGTTTGCTGACAACATTGTGAAACTTCATGGCATTCCCTCTGACGTGGTCTCGGATCGTGGGACTCAGTTTGTGTCCAGATTCTGGAAGGGGTTCTGTACTCGGCTGGCGGTACAACTGTCTTTTTCTTCTGCTTTTCATCCTCAGACGAATGGACAGACGGAGCGCACGAATCAGAGTCTGGAGACTTACTTAAGATGTTTTGTCTCTGAGAACCAGGAGGAATGGTCCTCGTTTTTGTCTTTGACAGAGTTTGCCATAAACAATCGTAGACATCAGTCCACTGGTAAGTCGCAGTTTTTTGGGGCATATGGGTTTTACCCGCAATTTCACACGTTCTCTGGTTTGTATACTTCCGGTATCCCTGAGGAGGAACATTTTTCGTCATCATTGTCTTCCATATGGTGAAAAATTAAAAATAACTTGATGAATATGGGCAACAAGTATAAACGTGTGGCTGACAGGAAACGTATAAATGGTCCGGACCTAAGTGTGGGAGATTTTGTGTGGCTGTCCACAAGAAATATTAAGTTGAAGGTTCCTTCTTGGAAGTTGGGTCCAATGTTTATTGGTCCATATTAGATCACTGCCATTATTAATCCTGTAGTTTTTCGTCTTAAACTTCTTCAGGC
The DNA here is from genome assembly GCA_033119425.1 of Bufotes viridis. NCBI lineage: Eukaryota > Metazoa > Chordata > Amphibia > Anura > Bufonidae > Bufotes > Bufotes viridis. The sequence goes on from CM065598.1 coordinate 63,298,917, forward strand.
ACTGAAAATTCATAATGTGTTTCACAAAACTTTGTTGAATAGATATGTTGAACCTTTGGAGTTGTCCTCCTTGCCACCCGCTCCTGTCATGGTGGACGGCACTTTGGTATCCCGGATCCCCAAGATTGTTGACTCTCGAGTTCTCCATAGATCTCTTCAGTATCTTGTTCACTGGAAGGGTTATTGACCAGAGGAGAGGATGTGGGTACGGGCCTCTGACATGAATGCCAGTTGTTTGGTGAAAGCCTTTCACAGGTCTCATCCGGAAAAGGTTGCTCCTGGGTGACCGGAGGTCACCCGTAGAAGGGGAGGTACTGTAATGGACGTTCCCGTGACAGGTGGCAGGAGATCGGTGAGACTGGCAACACGTAGTTTGATCTGACATGTTTTCCGTTTGGATCAAATGACGTCTGTGTTGTTTCTTGTGCTTGCCACACCTTCTTTTCCCAGGTGTGGCTAATATGGTCATTTAACCATCTCTATTATTATTTTTTTCTCCCACTATGCTGTGCGGTTTATAGCTTCAGTTTGAGTTGTGGATCTCTGCTGAGTTCCTGGTGCAGCCATAGCCACTTGAAGTTAAGTGTTTTCTTTCCCTTTTTGTATTTTGCTTGGGTTATTTTGTGTGTTGCATTTCCCCGTCATTTCTATTAAGGCCTGAGGGAGACTCCTGTTCATCCTTCCTTTTGTAGGAACAGGTTGTCTCAGTCCTGACATTAATACCAGGGTCCTATAGGGTGACTTACGACTTATGTATTTCTGTGTATGAACTCACTTACCTCTGGGGTCTGTTCATACTGGTAGTTAGTCAGGACTTTGATTAGGGTTTTACTAGAAGGTGTCCATCTCCTTTCCCTAGTTTCCAGGCCTTATTCCCTCACCCCATTCCCTCTTATATTCGGTGTGGTGTTTCCCTCCCACACCCGAACGTGACACATGTCACCATGTATGTCAGTAGATGATGGTACCTAGGATTCCATTATGATGTCACAATGTATGGGGTGCAGGTGATTGTATTTAGGATTTCATTATGATGTCACAATGTATGTTCGGTATGTGATGATATCCTGGATAACGGACCAAGGCCAAGTACTTCCACCGAAATGAATATATTCAAGTGGGTGTGATACTGAATTTGCTAGTCAAATGTAAATACAGTTGATGTAATTTATAATAGTCTATGCAGCAGCTATGAAGCTGGAAATAATAAAAAAACATCCTGATTCCTGAAGCACCAAGAATATTACCATTAACCCCTTACCACCTGATACAAAACTTGTGATGTCAAAGTATATTGGAGGAAACATTTTGCAATCTCTCCTGTGGGCACCGAAATATTTGTAAACTCCCTTTAAAAATGTGCCTTTGCTCTACATTTGGCTGTCGGTCTCCAGTTTAGAATTTTATATAACTGTCATGTATGGGGATGTAATACAGTTCATTAATGATAAATGGGAATTGTGTAGAAGGCACACTATTCAACAGTGGTTCACAACAGTGGTAATTAGGGGTTTACTAAACATAGCAAGAGAAGAAAGCAGAACAAATTGTGCACCAGAATTTGTGTAATAATCACATTGAAGGGAAAGTTCCAGGGAAAGATGTACCTAGATCAGGGATCAGCAACCTTCAGCACTCCAGCTGCTGTAAAACTACAACTCCCAGCATGCAAATGCAGTGAGCCCCTGAGCATCTGGTGCAGAGGATGCGAGTGGTAGTGGTCCTGATGAGGTGTTAGGCCGTTGCTCCCTGGGGATAAGTGCAGTGGAAAGATGAGATAAGAAACCAGGTAAGGACTAGAAGAATAAAGGTCTCTTTTTACTAAGTGCACAATCAAAGTTGTAGTAGACCCAGCAGTAGTTGTATACAGAGCATTTTCCCTCCCCAGATGTTGAGGTATGGTGCCTGTCATAATGGTAAATATTAGCAACTCTTGTATGATATCTTGCTAATGTTTCTCTCCTGACAGTTGAAACAGTTGAAAGTTGGCTCTTGTGGTTGTAGTTGTCCATTGTGTAATGCATTCTTTTTCAGTTGGCCTGGCCTGGATGTGATCTAAGGTGATGGATGTCTGAGGCGTAGTCCCTCACCTGCAGCAAAGTTTGTATGGCTATGGTTGCTGGTCACTCTGATGACTGTAACACTGAGGCTTTGCATAATATCTGTAGTTTTGTATTTTTAGACTATTTAGAGTAGTGGTCTCACAGATGAGTTAGTTCTGTGGTTCCTAAGGCCCTTGGAGCAGGAGCAAATTGACATGGTTCCTCACTCCTCACATTCCTGGCTAGTACTCCACTCCCCCAGGAAGGAAGCAGGACCAGCCCACTCCTACTAAGAGCGGAGGAATGGGGTGGTTAGCCCCATTTATAATGCCAACCATACCTCCTCACCTGCTGGTGTACAGTGCAAACACTAAATAACTTTGCAAACCAAACATTTACAGACACCCCCTGTACTGGTGTACTGCATAAACATATTCGGCTGTTCTAACTACTATAGAGGTGAGTGGAGCATTCTGGGAGCTGTAGTTTCAGAACAGCTTAAGTGCCGGAGGTTGCTGATCCCTAGATATTTCCTGTTCCTATGTCTGCAGAAAGTGGTGAAGTTCACAGCTTTGAACCAAATCAGTTTAACAGGAGCATATGAGTTAAGAAAAGAACTGGGGCTGATTTGCAATACCAGTCACAGCCCGTGGACAGTAGTGGTGCTTTTTCCATAAAAAAGGTGACACTGGGGGTCATTCACTATTAAGGTTGCCACCTGGCCAGTACTCCACGCCTAGCCAGTATTTTGACCAAAGGCCAGTGCCGTTTTTCTCCGGCAATTATAATTTTCATTATTTTTTTATGAGAGATTTTACACATGCACAATTTTGGTGCCTACAGGAAGCTGCATAGAAAAAGTTAAAGCAGTTAGCAGCACCACCAGCACAATGAATAGGAGGAGTCAGGTAGAGGCACACTAATTGGCAGCAGCCAGCCAGAAGTGACTGATGGACTGCTGCAAGCCACCAACTGGAGTCAGAGACAGAGTCTGGTCCTGGGAATACCTGTGGACATCCAGGGAAGCCTAATGAGTTGCGACTACAATCAACAGAAAAGACTCAGATGTGTATATAATGTGCCCATGATGCGATGTACTTCTCCTGCTCTGGCCATTGTGTCTTTGCTGGGGAACAGAACACTGTTGGAGTACAGGTGGAGAATCTAGCAGTGGAGCAGCTAGACTCTCCTCCAGTCCTGCTTTGTTTTGTTTTCGAAGAAGACTCCAGTGTCCACTGTCCTTCAGTCCACCCATTGTGCTCTGCCTCTGAGCCTCTGCATATATCTGCATTACATTGGCCCATGGCTATGTTCACATATGGATATCACTGTATCTGGCATTTCCTTATAACTGCTGTTCACTGCTGGATCCCTATTGGAATCCAACAGGGATCTAGACGGTTTCTGCCATAAATGCTGCTTTTGGCTGGACACAAAGTCCTGCATGCACAGCCTTTTCTACTGCAGAAAGCTGGCATTTAGTCGTGACCGGTCGAATCCTTGTCGTATCCCATTATAGTCAATCGGAATCAGATGGTGAACGGCAGCATCCGGCCGCTTAGTAGCTGAGCCTCTGACAGTTCTGTCCCTTGCATTGTATGAGGTATGCTGTCCGCAACCAGGTGAAATTGAGAATGGTAGGTATACTGTCTGTACTAAGAAGGTAGCAGTACACTACACCGACAATTCAAGGGATAGAACTGACTTTTTAAATGGTGTAAAATTTCAATCAAGCCCTTGGTTTTAAATGACACTCTATGTGAAGCCATAACCCGCAGTCCATGTGTAAAACTAAACCACCTTTTTACCCGTGTAAACTTGACCAGTATTTTTTCTTCGTAAAAACAGCACAAGCTGAGATGCACAGATCTCTATAAATGTGTCTGATCGTCTGCTGTCCATGCGCCAAAACATGTAAAAGTGGCACAAGTGTCTCAAAACGACACTTGTGAAAAAATATACAACTTTTCTATGGTGTAGAAGAGTAGGACAAGACCAGCATATCTTCTTTTGTCAGACAAGAGTTTAGACACATAAGGCCATAGCTATAGGGGTGCAGAGGCAGTGGTCGCATTCAGTCTCTAGTGCCCAAGACATAAGAAGAAACCACTATTTTTAACCCCTACATGTACGGACGAAATCGGCACTTTAAAGATGGTGCCCGCTTGTGCCACGGCATCTGAGTGGTCCGAAAGAAACACACAGCAGGTTTTCAGAAGATCTGAACACATTTAGTAGGATCAGCTATAGGTCTCTCTCTTTTTTGCTATTATTGATGAATTTAAATATAATCATAATGGTGGTGTGGGCCTCGATTGTTCAGCTGATTGTAATGTTGGAAAATGTACTCTACAATACGCTGCTATACTGAACATAAAGGAAAGTTCAAGCTTCTATGTATCAACAGGTTTAGAATTCCTTGTATGTTGTCGTTGCCCCCACTACTGGACGCCTAGTAAATGATACTGGCCTAAAAACTCATCTGAAACTACACGATAGTTCTATAAATCTGGATATGAACAATACTGGAAACTATGAAAATTGTGTCATGGAGAGTACATATTGCCAGCACTTTTTCATCATCACATACAATAGTGTGAGATTTTTTATCAGGCAGCTGATAATACAGGGGTAGAGTTCAATGTTAGCACTTATTGAATGATATATAGAAAGCAAGAAAAAAAAATCTTTTGCCGCTAACTAAAGATGAGTGAATTTCTCAAAAATTCGATTCGGTCGGTTACCCGAATTTTCCGAAAAGATTCGATCTGAATTTATTCATGGCGAATCCTGTTGAAAAACAGCTATTTCATGGCTGCAGAGGGCCTGTAAAGTGGTGTAGAACACTGTGCCTTGCAGTAACACGCATAGGGAATCTTCTGTGATAGTGAAACAATACTGAGTCCGTATGACAAGCAGATGACAGGCGTCTTAGAATCACTTCACACTTCACTCATTTGGTCAATTACAGGGCCAAAACTGACCAAATAACTCAAGTGAACCATGCGGAGGCCCAAGATCCTACTATAGCATGCAAACAACCTAAAAGCAGCAGTATAACACCAATTTGGATCCCCAATAAGTGCAGCAAGGTAGAATAGGATCGTTCCTATTACCCAGGCTGCAGACTCTCCTATTGCACCCTGTTCTCCTTTTATAGCGTGGATGATGCCTCCCTATCTTTTCCTTACACCTTGACTAATCTTTCCCTGAACTTGTAAATCATTTTTTCTACTCAATAAAGTCTTTCCTACCACTGTCCCTAGCACCTGCTGACATCTCTCCGTGCACTAAGTACACCGGAAAATGGCTGAATCCTTGATGGCCGAGGCTATTTATAGGGCTGTGACATCACAGGGCTGGCTGGCTGCTGATTAGCTGCATGCATGGCATTGTGGGTGATCTCTTGTTCCCAGAGTTCTTCGCTCCAAATCCTAACACGTGTAGCAGCCTAAAATGTAAAAAATGCAATTCGTTACCCCGAAGTGTGAGGAAATTTGGATTTGATGCAAATCGAATTTTTCCTGAAATTTGGATCGAATTCCACTTCGTCAACTTCGATTCGCTCATCTCTACTGCTAAAGCTCGGAACAACTAAATTATTATTCGCCAATGCATGTGTGTAGAGAAACGGCTAACAATGGCTTCTTATAGTTTACTGAAATGAATTTGTTTACTGTGTGTCTCAAATAATTTAAATCAGTGATGCCCAACGTACGGCCCGCGGGCCAAATGCGGCCCGCGAAGCTGTGTCATGCGGCCCACACAGTGACCGGAGGCCTTAGAGTTTTCCCTGCTTTTTATCAGCACAGGGTGCGCTGTGAACGGCACAGGCAGCGCAGTGATGCTGCCTGTGCCCGCAATAACCAATAGCAAAGCTATGGATAGCAAGGAGCTTTGCTATTGGTTAGATTGGGCGGGCACCGGAGCGATACAGCGCCCTGCAGTAGGGGAAGCCGGCGGAAGGGGAAGGGGCCGGCGCCCGGGGGTGGCTGAAGAAAATTGTGCTCGGCGCACTGCGCAAGTAACCTGAGAAGCATGGCGGTGGGGGAGCTGAAGCATACAGCCTAGACATCAAGATGGACCTGCAGAAGATGGTGACACTGCAGAGTGTACTGTATTGATGTTGTAATGTATGTAGTGCAGTGTGTGATCATCACATACTGCACTACCTACATCATACACATGTATACATCACATACCCCCTCACAGTAATAATGGCCAGATATGTGCCCTCTTCACAGTAGTGATGCTCACACATGCCCCTCACAGTGTTTGAATTTCTTTCTTGCAGAGCTACCTGGTTCTGGCCCGCGAAATTTATACCAAGTCTAGTGCGGCCCTCAGGCGAAAAATGGTTGGGTACTACTGATTTAAATTATACATGCTTGATATGATGACAGTGTTTAAAGGGAATCTGTCACCCTGATTTTGGACCATTATCTACAGTGATACATTAGTACTGCAGATATAGGGGCACTCTAATTAAGAGGCGCTGGTCTCTCCATAACCTTGGCGCATCCAATGCCAGTTCTAAATGTAAGACGGCTTCCTACCCCACTTTTTTAGACCTAGCATGAGCGGGGAATAAGTGGAGACAGAATCTGTCGTGTGACAGAACCTGCGACAGATATACGCCACAAAAGTGGCATATATCTGGTCATAAATGACCCCCATAGAGTCCTGATCACTATTTTTTCTACGGCCCCCTGTTGCCCCCCTGTCAGTGCTCAGAGCTGGATTAAAATGCTTTGTCAGGACTGCTGTGCATGAGTCCACTCCACTATGTTAACACAGTACAGCAGTCCTGACTGTATATATCAGTGGCCCCGGGGAAATGGGGGCAGTAGTAATACATAAATACATCGGGTATTTGATCATTTAAAAAGGATGCCCAAATAGCAGGCACATTCCTCAGTTAACCCTCTCAGCCAGTTAGAAATGCTAGGCGAGCTCATATTATTCCTTCTGGCTTGTATGAAGCACATGTCTGAAGTGCCTACATGACAAGCACAGAGGCCTCATTGCAAGTTAGTAAACTGAAAAACGTGGAGAAAGGGCAACCAGGTTCAACCCTTCACCCTGAAAAAAATCTCTATGAGGCCATAGCCATTTGTCAGTTGACAGTTGCCAAGAATACATCCCTGGACAGATGCAAGGCTATAGGGTAGGCAGAGGTAGCAGTCACACGTGGGCCAAGGTGACCGATTGGGCCTAAAGGCCCCTCTGCCAAATCAGAAGGTCCAGGAGCCTAAAGTTATGTCTCTGTCACTTGCTTACCCTTGTACTGTAATCGAGTATGAAATATTCAGATCCCTTTAAAATCATCCAGCCAGTATCCTTTTACCCCAGGAACCTGCCATAGTGACGTCAGTGTAGGGACCGACTTAATCAATGATCTTGTAGTGTCTTGCTGCTGTCTGTCAGACTGTCACTGTGTGGGCAGGTAATATTTGCATGTATCTATGCAGCGGGCCCCCTGAATTAATTTTACTGGTGGCGCTAGGTACCCCAGTCCGACACTGGTTTTGAATGAGGGCTGGCTGTAATTTAGACGTGCTGTATATTCCACGACACTGCTACAGCCCATTATTGGCCTGAGCAGTAGTTGGGAAGACTACTTCACTTTCTTCAGCAGCTTTTAGCTATTGGATGAAACACTTTTTAACACCCAAGTTATATTATTTAGACAGGACTGATCTCTATCTTTAGAGTCCATGGGGGGCATTTATCATAGACCAAAGGTTGCCCTCCCCTGAAATAGACACATCTACTTGCAGTACATGCGCCCAAAGTGGATTTCAATCTTCTTTTATGCCAGGAAAGTGGTGCCCCAAAATATTGGCACAATGTCATTAAAAAGTCACTAATAGTGTTGAGCGCGAATATTCGAAAAGCAAATTTTTTTAGCGAATATCGGCACTTCGCTAATTCGCGAATATTTCGAATATAGCGCTATAAATTCGCTATTTCGAATATTCGTTTTTTTTTTGTTTTTTTTTAGTTATATTTTTTTCTTTCCCACTTCCCAAAAGTAGTTCTTACCTGTCATGAGGATTCCTGGCTTCCTGGCTGCTCCAGTCAGTGCCCGTTGCCGCTTCTGCCGACTTCCCGTGCTCATGGAGCGTCCCTTCCATGGGAAAATCTCTATATACTAAAATGTACTGTCGGATTTGAGGAATTACGTTGAAATCGCAATGCGATTAATTCAAGTTATATTAATCGCATTGCGATTACAACTTAGCACTGCTATCTTACATAGGCTAGAATTAACTGAATATGGAATATATAGCTATGCACTAGCAGTGCTAAGTTGAAATCGCAATGCTAATACTTTAAGTTAAATTAATCGCATTGCGATTTCAACTTAGCACTGCTGCTATATTCCATATTCGTTAACTTCGTTAATTCTAGCAAGCTGACCCATTATAAACCCAGCTCTAAGTTGAAATCGCAATGCGATTAATATAACTTGAATTAATCGCATTGCGATTTCAACGTAATTCCTCAAATCCGACAGTACATTTTAGTATATGGAGACGTTCCCATGGTGATGGGGACGCTCCATGAGCACAGAAGTTATGGTTGGCTTGGTAGAATTAGCGAGGATGACGAATATGACGAATGTATTCGTCATATTCCTCAAAACGAAGATAACGAAGTATTCTACATCTTCGCTTTAGCTACCTATTCAGTCAACTTCGCTAATTCTAGCAATCATCATCAAATAGGAAGGTTGACTTACCAGACAGCTGTGTTAAATTAGCTATGCGATTTTTTTTTTAATACAATAATTATATTACTTGATATGATAATATTATTATAAGTATTCTATTTATTTAAAAAAAAAAAAAAAAAAAAAAAATCGCATAGCGAATTTAACACAGCTGTCTCTATAGTCAGTCAACCTTCCTATTTGATTGCTAGAATTAGCGAGGTTGACGAATAGGTTGCTAAAACGAAGATGTAGAATACTTCGTTATCTTCGTTTTGAGGAATATGACGAATACATTCGTCATATTCGTCATCCTCGCTAATTCTAGATATGAAACCAATAGGAAAGTAGCCTTAAGTACAAATCGCAATATGCGATTATTTAAATCGCATTTTAATCGCGATAACTAGAAAAAATGACGAATATTCGATTTCGCCTTTCCTTACACAAAAGGAGCTTCATACACGTGTTTGTGAGCACGGGGTAAGGAAATTTCTATAACAAAGCCCACTCAGATCCTTTACAACAATCAATCCTCCTAATTTTACTCCCTCTAGGATATAGTGCATGCAGATTATTAGTACCCAGATGCATACAGTACCTGTAGGGCCATCGCTATCCTGTGTGAGGGTGTACAGCTCACACGTATTATCCCTGTTTTACAGGCACCTGTGACATCACCACTCTCAATATACTTCTTACAGATAGCATGGAGATATTGCATACCTTACTGAATGACCACACTGGCAGCTCACTGCAGCATAAGGCACATTACATGCCATATCACACATAACAGTGATGCCCAACCTACGGCCCGCAGGCCAAATCCAGCCCACGAAGCTGTGTCATGCGGCCCGTGTGACTCCCTGGAAAAATTCTAAGGCATACCAATACACCTTACACTTTTCCCCCACATTCATCAGCGCAGTGAGTGCTGTGAACGGCAAAGGCAACACAGCGATGCTGCCTGTGCCTGAGCTAACCAAAAGCAAAGCTCTTTACAGCGAGGAGCTTTGTTATTGGTTGGTATAGGTGCGCGCCGGAGCAATATAGGTCCTGCAGCAGGGGAGCCGGCGGGAGCTGGAAGGAGGAGGGGCCGGCTCCGGGGGTGGCTGTTGTAAGGAGAGTGGGGCGCGCTGCCCGAGAACCTTCGGAAACATGACAGAGCCGCTGGAGAGGTAAGGAGGCGTGGACTCATGTGACTGGTCCCCGGTGACCCTGCTCCCCCCTCCTCCTGTCACCTGTATATGAGCAGGAGAAGGTCCTGAACCTAACAGGCCATGCAACCTTCAGACAGCGTGGTATTCCATTGTTTATAGCATAAGAGACTTTAATGCTGTGGAAAGGATTATTGCCTTCGGCACTTTGAGAAGTTTGCAGAAGGAGTTCTGCGCTTCTGTTGAGAGACTGCAAAGTATCCTTAGAAAGAGAGACAGGGAGTACTACAATTACCATCATTGTTGCTGCCTATACACTGCTATTGAGAGAAGCCTTCATTGTGATATACTTAGAACTGTACCTTTTACTGTTACACAGTCAGGACTGCTGTCTGTGCCAACATAATGGAGAGGACTTATGTGTGCATGCACAGCAGTCCTGACAATGTATTTCAGTGCAGCTCTGAGGGCTTGCATCATAGGAATGAGGTGCAATAAGAACATTTAAATTAAGTGATCTGGACTACTTATATGCAATACTTACTCATGTATTACTGCAGATAATAGTCCTGAATCATAGTGACAGATTCCCTTTAAGTTAAGTCTAGCGTGCTGTCATAGAACAATAGGGAAAACAAACTTCTGTGCTGAGGGTGAAACCTTTCCTCTAGACATATAGTGGGTGCTCCTTTTCTGATGATTGCATGCTGGGGTAGGAAAATATCTTTAGATAGATCCCTGTATTGTCCCCTGAGGTGTCACTGAAATTTCAAAAAACCTTTCATATGTCATAGTGGTATATCAAAAGTTTTGATCGCTAGAAGGAGGAGAAAGACACGCTCACATGGCACCCCTTCTCTCCTCACTGCAGGAGACAGGCTCAGTAGAAAGTCTATGGGCCCATCTCTATTACCTCTCAAGCAGCAAGGAGAGAGAACACATTATGTGAGTCTTTCTCTTTCCTCGTTCTAGCAATCAGTGGGGGGGCTCAGCACAATCAAAAGCTTTGATATGTTGCTATGACGTGTCAAAAGTTTTTTGTCATAGTTCACTGACACAATGTTCCCAATCAGCATCTTGAGGGGGGGCAATTCAGTGACTGCAGATATTTTGTTCTGTTGGGACATGTTACAGATAAGGCTGATCATACACATCAGATAGCTGCGAGAACAAAAGGATCAGGCAGTTGAAATCCAGTTCTCTCATCTTCATCTCTCCTGACATCTGCTCTGGTTGCAGATTGGGTGGCGGTGAGGTTGTGCCCATTCGTATTAGATGGTCAGCCATTCCTGCCAAATACAGTTAGTTCATCTGATATCTAATGTGTATGGACAGTTAACATTGTCTGTGCTACTGACATGCACTTTTAAATAAAAACTTTTTGCAGAATATTAAACATCTGCATGATTTCATTTTGTAAATACAGGAACACTGATATAGATAAACTGATCACATTAGAGTATGTGCCATCATCACAGAATGTGTGGGGCCTGCCAGAGACAAGATACTCTAATTCTTATGCTGGAGATACAGGGAATGAGTAATTACAACATAGATTAACTTTGAAACTGGTTTACAGTAGCTGTGTTACGCGGGATCAGCTGAGACTGGTAAATTTAGAAAAGCTAATTTTAATCTAACAAAGTCATGTCTGAGGAATGAAGACTGCAGTGGAAGTCTTCACTGGAAAATCACAGAAGAAAAGTCTCTACCGCCATAGAAAGTCTTCTCATATACCGTACGTAACTCTGGAAATGTCAGGGCTGTACAATATGATTCTTCTACTTAGGCACCTATGGTTTCTGGGAATTATGCTGAGAAATAGGATTGGGGTAATACAGATATTGTGTAAACCTAGTTTACTTCATTCTTTCTCACGCGTCTTGGTTTTTAACCTTTTGTGTCTTCTTAACCAAATAATTATAGATGTCATTCCAGATCTTCTTCTGAGTGTTTTTAACTGTTCTTTGCCTTAGAATTTTGTTGCTCAGCTTGGGGTGCGTTCAGGTAAGAATGGTACAACAAATCCCCTGCAGGCAATACTAAATAAGATATTGGGGTGGAGGTTTATCATGAGGGGAATTTTTAAAATTTAGTTTTGCAGGAGTCGGCGTTGCCATAATTTGTGGCAAATTTATCAAATGTTGCACAGCCACTCCTGACTTCAGTAACTTTTTAAATAGTTTCACTTGATAAATTTGGCTTAAACCTCTAGTGACCTGTCTGTTTTGGCCTAATATGAGACTTGTAAGTCCAGCTCACCTCATATCCTCCGTGCGCGGTACGAGCCAAGGCAAACTCCAACTTGCATAAAATCCTAGGCTATGATTAAGAACCGTCCTTGTTTGTCAACCTAACTGGAGTTGGTGGGAGGAGATGTCCACTGTATATATTGTCCTACGTGAATGTGAGAAAGAAAGACCCTGCAACGACAAATTTACCCAGTGCCGGATCGTCTTCCTTTGGCTTTCAGACGGTTTTGGGCCTTAAAGTGGTTGTCCACTTTTGTTATATTAATATAAATATCAGTTTGGCGGGGGACCAACTACCGGCACTTAAGGCCTATCAACTCCCACTCGCAGCACTCGTATGAGCTTGCTGTCGATATTGCAGTGGTGAGCAGATGTAATTACTCACTTCACTGTGATGGCTCCGTCCTAGTTAAGTGAATAGGCCTGAACAAGCAGAAGTGCCGATCTAGGTTGTTAGAACAGGAGCGCGGCTGTAGTGCGAGAGCCAAGCTACCGCTGTCAGCTTCAAGTAAGACCCGTGCATCACTTAGACTGAGCAACCGTAAAAAGGCTCCTTAGTGATCGCAGTAAACAAAAGCATATTGGTGGTCACTATGGGGTTGAATAAGCTTGACAGGGGAAGTTGTTTCATTATTTGTATAAGGTGTAGCACCCTAGGTGTGTTGTCTTTTCCTTCTCTATTGCCCACAAATCTCACTTATTCTGGTTTTATTACAGTAGGTATTATCAGTTTCATTCTTTCGCAAATAGGTTTGCATATATTCAATGGGTAAACTGGACCTACAGGAGATCAGTACTGAAAGCTTACTAAATTCCTCCATCATTTATAGATGCTATATTTACTGTGTACACATATCCCTCTGTCTAAAAAACACCCTCACTCCTCCCTTCAGTATTTTAAATGTCACCAGACAGGGTTGCCCTCTCTCCTCAAAACTTTTTGTTATATTTGTGCAACCTCTTCTACAGTAAAGATGAACATCCCCCAGATTAAAGGCATATCCATACAAGGTTTTGTTATAGCGCCATCTGCAGATGATCTTTTCTTAATACTTTCAAACCCTGTAACCGCTTTCCCGAGAACTCAAGAACTATTTAAAGAGTTTAGAGAGCTCTTCAACGTCAAATAAACATCAATAAATCGGAAACAATAGGCTTTAAAATCACTCACTAAAAACAACCCATTTCAGTGGCCCAAGTTACATATAACTTATTTATTAATAAAGCTCAGTACCTCCTGGAAAGACCTGTATACTTCAACCCTTACCAAACTCCGTCTTTTCATGGTTAGGAAGGAAAAATCTAATCAAATTAATAATTCTCCCAAAAGTACTATGTCAATGTGATGTCCCGGAGTGCCATTACCACTCCTTCTACACCTTGCTACAACTTTCCATGTGCTAATTTATATCACCTAATATATTTTCTATACTGTGCATATGTATTGCTATGTATTTCCCATAATTTTTATGTTCAAGTGTAATAACCTGGTTTACCACAAGGTGGAAGCAAACACTTGGCAGAGCATAAGTGAGAGTCTGGAACTTTCCTTCCAGACTCTATTCTCTCTAGGAGGAGTTTACTTAGGGAAGCAGTCCCCTGCTGGAAGAAGGAAGCAAGGGCTGGGGCACGTCGCCCTGTGCCTTGCCTAGTGCAGACTCACCCCTGCTAGGGGAATTCATCAGGCCTGGTCCTCCCTGGACGGGTTCTGTTAGTCCTACGCCAGCCTTATCACTGGAGGTTGTGCAACACCGAGCATAAGCAAGCTTGAGGTACTCAAAGCCAGGACAAGAAGTTCCTAGGATTTTCTACAGTAAGAAACTGACTACTAAGCTAGCTGAGCTAAGAGAACTACAGAGAAGATACAGCAGAGAGGAGTTTGTATGCAGAGAGAGTATTTGCCTGCCATTTGCCTGATGAAACCTATTAATGACCAAGATAAAGTCTGGAAGCTTTATGGAATATCGTTTATCACAAGTAAAGAAACTGTTCAACTATTTACCAATAGTAATGAGCGACAGGGGCTATATATGAATTTGTGATATTTCACGGATATTTGGGTGAATATTCGTCATATATTTGCGAATTTGAGATCATTTTCTTGATTGAGAAAAATCATCAATGTAATATTCGCGTAATGCGTGCGAAATACAGGCATGGGTCACTTTTGCTACATTTTCCAAGCTGCTAGAAGCTTCCTGAGACTGGAGAAAATGGTTGGCACGACAGAAGATTTAAAATGACTTTATATGCAGTTAGAGTGCTCCAATATATTCGTGCTTGCTCTAATCGGCACTAATGATGCAAGTATTTTGGCGCAATATGTGACACTTCACATTTTAGCAGGTCTGTATGTATGTATGGACAGCAGAACCTATCACAGTACCTAACACACTGCACTGCAACAGCTACATTATATCAGGATATAACCTACACTGACTATCTCCTACTAACTATCTGTATTATACATAAGCTATCTAACTAACTATCTAATGTAATGTGAAAAGCACAGAGCACAGCAAGGACACTGCTGTCTCTCTCAGAACTTTAAAAAACTGTAGAAAATGGCTGCTGGGCAGTTTATTATATAGTAAGGGGTAGGCAACTTTCCTATTGGTTGCCAGGGATGTTGCTAAGCTCGGACAAAGATATTGCAGCCTTCTCATTGGGCCAGAAGCAAGAAGGGAGGTTATTGATGAAATCAAAATCTTGTATATTCAAAATTATGAATACATATCGCTATATTATAAATATTCACGAATTCTCGAAGTGCCGATATTCACAATTAATATTTGCGATTTGAATATTCGCGCCAAACACTATTTACCAAGTCTGGACTCAACTTTGTTCTACCCCATCCAAGTTACCTTTCTCTTTTGCACTGCTTCGGACCACGCTCGTCTGGGATCCAACCATATCCAATGGTAGAAGCACCGTGACAAAGTGCTACACAACATCTCCAGGGATATTGTGGCCTGTTTAACACCACTCTGGCCTTCCTACAACTGGGTACCATAACATCACTACAAAAGGGAGCCTTGTGCTTCCGCTTCCTAACCGCAGCTGGCGTCATGACTACTTACTCTAAAAGAGGGACATATTTCGTAGATACATCCAGAGGGGTAAGGGATTCCCAGGCGTGCTTAGTGGGCTTGTTGCATCTAATTCAAGCCATGCCTATTTTTCTCCCACACTCATCCTTTGACTCTTTACAGAAACTTAGTTACCTATCTATGGGGTACCAAAAATGCACATATTAATAGCCAAATTCTTTCCCTCCCTAAATCTTTAGTAGTGTTGAGCGCGAATATTCGAAAAGCGAATTTTTTTAGCGAATATCGGCACTTCGCTAATTCGCGAATATTTCGAATATAGCGCTATAAATTCGCTATTTCGAATATTCGGTTTTTTTTTTTTTTAGTTATATTTTTTTCTTTCCTACTTCCCAAAAGTAGTTCTTACCTGTCCTGAGGATTCCTGGCTTCCTGGCTGCTCTAGTCAGTGCCCGTTGCCGCTTCTGCCGACTTCCGTGCTCATGTGGAGCGTCCCCATCCATGGGAGAATCTCCATATACTAAAATGTACTGTCGGATTTGAGGAATTACGTTGAAATCGCAATGCGATTAATTCAAGTTATATTAATCGCATTGCGATTACAACTTAGCACTGCTATCTTACATAGGCTAGAATTAACGTAATATGGAGTATATAGCTATGCACTAGCAGTGCTAAGTTGAAATCGCAATGCGAATACTTTAAGTTAAATTAATCGCATTGCGATTTCAACTTAGCACTGCTGCTATATTCCATATTCGCTAACTTCGCTAATTCTAGCAAGCTGACCCATTATAAACCCAGCTCTAAGTTGAAATCGCAATGCGATTAATATAACTTGAATTAATCGCATTGCGATTTCAACGTAATTCCTCAAACCGACAGTACATTTTAGTATATGGAGACGTTCCCATGGTGATGGGGACGCTCCATGAGCACAGAAGTTATGGTTGGCTTGGTAGAATTAGCTGAATAGCGTAATATGACGAATGTATTCGTCATATTCCTCAAAACGAAGATAACGAAGTATTCTACATCTCGCTTTAGCTACCTATTCGTCTCGTCATCGTCAACTTCGCTATTCGCTATTCTAGCAATCAAATAGGAAGGTTGACTTATAGACAGTTGTAGTTAAATTGCTATGCGATTTTTTTTTTTTAATACAATAATTATATTACTTGATAAAATTATTATAAGTATTCTATTTATTAAAAAAAAAAAAATCGCATAGCTAATTTAACACAGTTGTCTCTATAGTCAACCTTCCTATTTGATTGCTAGAATTAGCGAAGTTGACGAATAGGTAGCTAAAACGAAGATGTAGAATACTTCGCTATCTTCGCTTTTGAGGAATAGACGAATACATTCGGCCATATTCGTCATCCTCGCTAATTCTAGATATGAAACCAATAGGAAAGTAGCCTTAAGTACAAATCGCAATATGCGATTATTTAAATCGCATGTTAATCGCGATAACTAGAAAAATGATCTAATATTCGATTTCGACGAATATGAAACGAATATTCATTCGAATATTCGCGAATTTCGTCGAAATCGAATATGGCACCTGCCGCTCATCACTAATCTTTAGGTGGCATGAGTATTCCTGAATGGAGACTACAAATCCATTCACATTTCACACACCGTAGACTGGATTAGACTAAAAGATAAACTCTGGAAATCCATAGAAGAGACCTCACCACCCCTCTTCGTGCCCACTGCTGCTATATTCCATATTCCGTAACTCAGCACTTTCTAGCAAGCTGACCCATTATAAACCCAGTTTCTAAGTTGAAATCGCAATGCGATTAATATAACTTGAATTAATCGCATGATATATTTCAACGTAATTCCTCAAACCGACAGCACTATTTAGTATATGGAGACGTCCCATGGGATGGGGACGCTCCATGAGCACAGAAGCTATGGTTGGCTTGGTAGAATTAGCTAATAGCTGATTATGACGAATGTAGTTCATTATATTCCTCAAAACGAAGATAACGAAGCATTCTACATCTTCTGCTTTAGCTACCCATTCGCCTCGTCATCGCCAACTTCGCATTCGCAATTCTAGCAATCAAATAGGAAGGTTGACTGACTTAGACAGTTGTAGTAATTGCTATGCGATTTTTTTTTTTAATACAATAATTATATTACTTGATAAAATTATTATAAGTATTCTATTTATTAAAAAAAAAAAATCGCATAGCTGAATTTAAACACAGCTGTCTCTATAGTCAACCTTCCTATTTGATTGCTAGAATTAGCGAAGTTGACGAATAGGTAGCCAAAACGAAGATGCAGAATACTTCGTTATCTTCGTTTTGAGGAATAGGACGTAACACATTCGCCATATTCGTCATCCTCGCTAATTCTAGATATGAAACCAATAGGAAAGTAGCCTTAAGTACAAATCGCAATATGCGATTATTTAAATCGCATGTTAATCGCGATAACTAGAAAAATGATTTAATATCTCGATTTCGACGAATATGAAACATGAGTATTCCTGATTGGAGACTACAAATCCATTCACATTTCACACACCGTAGACTGGATTAGACTAAAAGATAAACTCTGGAAATCCATAGAAGAGGACCTCTCACCAATTCCTCTTCGTGCCCTCCCATTCTAGACAACAACAACCTGAAGTTACCAATGATATCACTACAGCAATACTTAAAGTATAGGAAACCTTGAGATTCTCCTTAAGTTCCCACTGTTCACCCCCAATGACATTTAGAGTTATATATAAATGTCAAATCACACAATTCATAGACTGCCCCTCCAATCTAAAATAGTAGATATCTACTATGGTACACCCCAGGACCCACATCCAGCTCTCACAGTGCTCTCCACATTGATCGCAGCTGAAGGCTCTGGTATCTCCTTATAAATTGTCCATAACTACTAAAAGAGAATTTACTATGGTTTAAAAAACTTTCCTCGTAAACCAATCCACCGAGACACCTGTTATCTGTCCTCCATAGCCACTTCCAGACTTTAAAGGGGTTTGCTGACTTAGGCAAATGCCATTTATCATGTAGACAAAGTTAATCACTAGCAGTGCTAGTTGAAACGCACGCGAATATCTTTGTTAAATTAATCGCATTGCGATTTCAACTTAGCACTGCTGCTATATTCCATATTCGCTAACTTCAGTAATTCTAGCAAGCTGACCCATTATAAACCCAGTTCTAAGTTGAAATCGCAATGCGATTAATATAATCTTGAATTAATCGCATTACGATTTCAACGCAATTCCTCAAATCCGACAGTACATTTTAGTATATGGAGACGTTCCCATGGTGATGGGGACGCTCCATGAGCACAGAAGTTATGGTTGGCTTGGTAGAATTAGCTTAATAGCGTAATATGACGAATGTATTCGTCATATTCCTCAAAACGAAGATAACGAAGTATTCTACATCTTCGCTTTAGCTACCTATTCGCCTCGTCATCGTCAACTTCGCTATTCGCTATTTCTAGCAATCAAATAGGAAGGTTGACTTACAGATAGCTGTGTTAAATTCGCTATGCGATTTTTTTTTTTAATACAATAATTATATTACTTGATAAAATTATTATAAGTATTCTATTTATTAAAAAAAAAAAAATCGCATAGCTAATTTAACACAGTTGTCTCTATAGTCAACCTTCCTATTTGATTGCTAGAATTAGCGAAGTTGACGAATAGGTAGCTAAAACGAAGATGTAGAATACTCGTTATCTTCGCTTTTGAGGAATAGACGAATACATTCGCCATATTCGTCATCCTCGCTAATTCTAGATATGAAACCAATAGGAAAGTAGCCTTAAGTACAAATCGCAATATGCGATTATTTAAATCGCATGTTAATCGCGATAACTAGAAAAAATGACGAATATTCGATTTCGACGAATATGAAACGAATATTCATTCGAATATTCGCGAATTTCGTCGAAATCGAATATGGCACCTGCCGCTCATCACTAATCTTTAGGTGGCATGAGTATTCCTGATTGGAGACTACAAATCCATTCACATTTCACACACCGTAGACTGGATTAGACTAAAAGATAAACTCTGGAAATCCATAGAAGAGGACCTCTCACCAATTCCTCTTCGTGCCCTCCCATTCTAGACAACAACAACCTGAAGTTACCAATGATATCACTACAGCAATACTTAAAGTATAGGAAACCTTGAGATTCTCCTTAAGTTCCCACTGTTCACCCCCAATGACATTTAGAGTTATATATAAATGTCAAATCACACAATTCATAGACTGCCCCTCCAATCTAAAATAGTAGATATCTACTATGGTACACCCCAGGACCCACATCCAGCTCTCACAGTGCTCTCCACATTGATCGCAGCTGAAGGCTCTGGTATCTCCTTATAATTCAGCCTGGGTGCGTAAGGGGCCCAAATTCCAACGAGTACCTTTAGGTTTTACATGGCGGCTCACAATTTAGCCCCGCCCAAAATGCCAGAACAGTAAACACACCCTACAAATGACCCCATTTCGGAAAGTAGACACCCGAGGTATTCACTGAGGGGCATAGTGAGTCCGTCTGAGATTTTTTTTTTTTTTGCCAGAAGTTATCAGAAATTGAAACTTTTTTTTTTTTTCTCAGAAAGTGTCATTTTACGCTAACTTGTGAAAAAAATGAAATGATACATGAACTCACCATGCCCCTCAGCGAATACTTTGGGGTGTCTTCTATCTAAAATGGTGTCATTTGGGGGTATTTATACTATCCTGACATTCTAGCACCTGAAGAAACATGACAGGTGCTCAGAAAGTCAGAGCTGCTTCAAAATGCCGAAATTCACTTTTTTGCACCATAGTTTGTAAACGCTATAACTTTTACCCAAACCAATAAATATACACTTATTGGACTTTTTTTTTTATCAAAGACATGTAGAACAATAAATTTAGAGAAAAATTTATATAGAAATGTAGTTTTTAAAAAAAAAATTTACAACAGAAAGTGAAAAATGTCATTTTTTTGCAAAAATGTCGTTAAATTTGTATTAATGGCAAAAAAAGTAAAAATGTCAGCAACAATGAAATACCACCAAATGAAAGCTCTATTAGTGAGAAGAAAATGAGGTAAAATTCATTTGGGTGGTAAGTTGCATGACGGAGCAATAAACGGTGAAAGTAGTGTAGTGCAGAATTGTAAAAAGTGGCCTGGTCATTAAAGGGGTATTACCATTTGCGTATTTCATACTTACCTGCTCCCGGCGCGCCGTCCACTTCCTGGTTTCGGCAGGGGGCGGGATCCTTCTTGATTGAAGTCTTCTCCCTGCCGGGCCGCGCGCTGGACTGAACGCGCACGCCGCCGCGCATGCGCCCTGGTGACTTCTTCTTGGCAAGTATACTATACTGGCCAGGAAGAAGTCATCATAGCGCATGTGCGGCGCTGGCGTGCGCTTTGAGACTGCGCGCCCAGCCAGGAGAAAAGAAGTCATCTGCGCAAGCGCGGCCACCGCGATTCCGGAGAAGAGCGGTGGCCGTAACCAGGGGAGACGGAAAACAACAATCAGGTAAGTATATGTTAATTATCTTCTAAGGGGTGGGAATTAGTTAATTCATTATATTTAGAAAAATGATCACTGTTAAATCATTAACAGATTTAACAGTGATCATTAAAGTGGGAATACCCCTTTAAGGGTGTTTAAGCTAGGGGGGCTGAAGCGGTTAAAGGGGTTTGCTGACTTAGGCAAATGCCATTTATCATGTAGACAAAGTTAATACAAGGCACTTACTAATGTATTGTGATTATCCATATTGCCTCCTTTGCTGGCTGGATTCATTTTTCCATCCCATAATGCACTGCTCGTTTCCACGGGTTACGACCACCCTGCAATCCAGCAGCCTATGTACTAGGTGGCTGGAATGGGTGCTGCTGCGCATGCGTGCCTATGTGCACAGTCTCGGCCATCAGAGACGCTGGAGCTATTTCCTATAGTGTGTAGGCATGGACACCGCTGCTGGATACCATCATATTATTCTTTACTTCTTGCCTCCATACTGACCTTGTATGTGCTGCTCAAAAATTTCACTCGAATGTTGTGGTTCAGATTATTTTCAGGGGTTTTTAGCTGGCAAAACATACAATAAATATCAGTGAAACATAAAAAGAATTATCATTATCATAGCACTGAGAGCTCGAGTGCATTAGACACTAGATATAACTTTCCTAGTAACATAGAAATCTGTTGTAACCTGTCTAAGCTTGCAGATGAGCGTTCTGTGACTATGCCTGCGGCACTTTCACATTTGTCTACTTCATGTGAAGAATATTTACTGCGTATCTGGGATTTCACTCTCAAGGCCTCTTCAGTTAAATGTATAATGTACAGCAGAATGTAGAGGACGTGGGTTACCTAATTCTGCAGCTGATAACTGTGCGGGGTCAGTCCCATTTGGTGTAAATGCGGGGGATTTGTGTGGTTAAATTGCATGTGGATGGCATTTTAACAAATCTCATCCACGTGCTGTGGAAAATTAACGCCACTTATGACTTGGCATACAATGCTGATTAGAAATCTGCAATGGAAAACTCCCTTTCCAATACTGAGGGTGAAAAAAGTGTCCACAATTTCTACTATGAGTTCTGCCGCAAACCATCCACAAAGCATCTCGAGGTTCATTTATAAACCTTTCTGGTGCAGATTGAGGTTCAAAGGTCCTTTGCGTTGCAATCTGCTACTTTTCCCCACTCACACTAGGTCTAAGAAAAGGGGGCGTGGGTGGCAAAGGGGGCCTTGAAGGCTAAACTAGCCGAAACGTCCTGTGAACCGTTGTGTGTTGAATAAAGTATACCATTTAGAGCAAGTACGGCTGCTGGGATTAGCTTTTACCATTCGTATGGGGATTGCTCCTTTCCCATGCAGACATCCATTTGAAGGTTGCGAGCTGTCTGATTTGGAATTTTACGTTTAGAAGCGGCAGTGGATCTGCCGTAGTTATGTAGAGGCTGGTGGCTCAACATATTGGCGGATCCACCTCCAGTGCAGGGGCTTATTAAGACAGACGTCTAAAACGCCAGTCTTAATAAATGTGCCCCCTCATCCACACTGATGATGCTCTATTTTGGAGGAGTTAATATACTGACAAAGCAATCCTTGACCCTTAAGGGTACCTTATATGGGCCACAGCTGCCTCTAGTTATACTGTTCAGCAGGTCTGTATTGTTAATAGCCTTGTGATGTTGAAGGTGCTGTGCAGCCATTAACAATGCAGACTGACTATACAGTGTGGTCTTCATTATTTAATTAAGAGGCTGCTACAGCCTAATTGGCTCTACCACAGCATGCCCACGCCCCGAACGCCGGTGTGGCCATACCCTCAAAGGAATCTGTTACCAGTTTCATGGTGTCCCAATTTAGCAAAAAGCCGGGTCACCATCTTTAACTGCTCTATCTGTTTTGCTAAACTCTTGTAGTGAACAGCTCCAGCACATGCTGACGGATCCTGATATTCATGAGCTCCCGTGGATAATGGTGGAGTATGTGAAACCCCAAAATGGATTATACACGAGAACCAGACATTGATGATCCTTAAAATACGTTAGCGCTTGTTCCCATTAGGTAACGCGTTTCGGGGACAAAAACCTTCTCAGACAAACAGTGGACATATTAATAATAATAATAATATTATTTATGACTAAAAAAAGTCACAAGTCCCTTGATAAATGACCCTCATTATCTGTGATCAGACAACCCTTTATCGTTATTTACCATTCCAAAGCTGAACTTCTACTTTCGAGTCCCCCTGATTGCTGGTTTAACGGGGCCTTGGTGCTCAGTGGGGCATGGAGGACCTTTGTGCATTTTTCCCTGCACAGTCATGGCCGTCCAGGTGCTGAACAGGCACTATGGATGTAATGTGACTTTCTACAGCATGGCACCTGGCTTGAGAAAATGGTGAAGGGTCTTGTTCTCATGATCGTGAGATTCTCAGCAGTTGGACCCCATTGATTCACAACTACATGAGTATTTATCCTCTAAAAATACAAGAGACATATGAAGATAAGTTTCCGTAAGTCGCCCTGTGAAAAGATCGGGCTTTATGACCTTTTTAAGTCTACTTCAAGCCAATCCCTGTTATTAGGCATTCACATTTCTGGAAGACTTCAGACTGTTCTGTTCTAAAGACCTGTTGACAGGAAATGACTGCATTAGTGAATGTGTCACCCGTGACTCATTTCTGATATGCTCTTGAATAGCTATTATTTTAGATTTGTGAATGGTCTGTACTCATTTAAATTTTATATTGATATTGAGCTTTCACAGTTACAAGCGCTTTCTTACTGAGTGATATTCAGCATGTGGCAAAACATCTGGAATGTCAATTGAAGGGTTTATCACAAAAATTTCCTAAAACTGTTCTTGCATGAAATGTCAATGTGTGGACAGGCACAGCAGTTCATCTGTACAAAGGGAATCTGTCACCAGTTTTATGCCTCACTATATGAGCCGGGCGCATTGCAATGAGTGGACTCCGGCACTTGGTTCCTGCTTTGTAGGAATTTTAAGAAAAGGACTGGGAATAAAAAACATGTGATGCTACGTCTGAACCAGGGTCTGTGT
Source organism: Bufotes viridis (assembly GCA_033119425.1). Taxonomy (NCBI): domain Eukaryota; kingdom Metazoa; phylum Chordata; class Amphibia; order Anura; family Bufonidae; genus Bufotes; species Bufotes viridis. Next base: position 63,322,723 of record CM065598.1, read on the forward strand.
CACAAATGTATTCTGCCGTCACATAGGGCAGCGTAAAACTGCTGAAAGTCTCATTCAAATAAATGTACAGTATACAGTATAAAGTAGAGATGAGCAAATGGAGTCTAACAAACCGATCTGTCTCATTAGCCAGGATGCTTCATCTGTGGGTGCACTGTCCTCATTGACAGGACTGGACATCACGTCCGGCCCAGTCTGTCTCCTGCCTATGCCGAAGCTTAAACTGTGCACGTGTCGCTACCTGGAAGTGTGAATGTGAATTTCGGCAGCGGCGTAGGTAGGAGATAGTGTCAGGATGTCCGGCTCTGTCACTCATACAGCAGGAGGGAGCTTCTTCACCTGTGGGGGGCTGTCTTGGTAATGAGACAAATTCATTAGAATCGATTTGCTCATCTCTAATATAAAGCAATGTACCAGTGCAAACAATGAAGAGGTCATCAACACAGCGTCTTCATTGGGCAAATTGTGCATTTAGATGCTGCAAGGAGCAGCTGATTGTCAGGAAGAAAGTGTTCCTTCCTGACAATCAGCTGCTTGTTAAGTGGAGGTGAAGCTCTGCATTACATACAGCGATCACCTCCACAGTATGAGGATGAGCGATGGATACAGAATCATGGTTTGCCGGCAGCAGAGTGCTGTTTATAAAGATCTGCTGCCCGGGAACGATGATTGAGATGTCTGCATCTCAGATCGTTTTACCCGATGATCCAGCCTTTCGCTCAGGTCATCTGTGGTAGCTTAGACGGGCAGATAACCAGGAATGGGCATTCGTAGGAACATTTTGTTCCCGATAATCGGCCCGAACATGGGGCCATGTAAATCCAGCTTAAAGGGAACCTGTCATGTGTTTATCACCCCATGAACAAACTAGCCCTTATTATAATTACTAATTTCAATAGTGTTTTCCTCCCCCTTTTCTTCACATTAGTAATATAGTACCTTTGCGTTCCTCGTTATCCATTTTCCAGCCAATTATTAAAATAAATGAATGATGTCACAAATCACTCCCCTGTCTACAGCTTTTTTTATTTTTCTTGTGGCTTCGAAGTCTCGTTTCAAATCCTGTGCATGCGCGTAGTAACGTCACTCTCCTGGCCTTCTTTCTTATACAATGCACATGCGCCAGTTATTTTCCTTCTGGAAGCTTCAAGTTGTTGTTTCGTCACGCCAAATAACTCCTGCTTCTACTGGTTTACTGGAAGTGAGGATAGCCCTTAATATAGCTAACGCATGTGCAGTTTACTTTATGATGCGTGGGATTTTGAGCGTCTGAACAAGTGAATAGAGGAGTCGCTATAGCGCTGAATAGAAAAAACGCTGGACTCATATCAAAGTTATGTTTCACACTGGACTCAAATCAGCTCATTAGCATGCGGTGAGTTATATTATAATCAAATACCCACATGACAGGTTTCCTTTTAAAGGGAGTCTTTCACCCCCATATAGCCATATAGAGTGTTTACTCCACCCAATAGCACAGATATAGAAGAATGTAAGGGTACCTTTATCAGTGCGCCTGCGCACTGTCTGGCCGGGCATGCGCACTGTGATGCCTATTGTGGGCACGGCATCGCTTTAATTAATGCACATGCGCCGGCGAATGGAGTAAAACCAGCTGCAAGAGGCGTTAGCCAGGCGCATGCGCATTAATTAAAGCAATGATCCCAGCCCGATGAAGCAGTGCGCAGGCGCAGGATCTCGGCCGGACTGTAGGTTGAAACAAGGGAATAGGAGGGCGGGTATAAGCACAGGCTGGACGGGGAAACGTCCAAAAAAGGCAGCGCAGCCTGGGCTCCCATACAGTAAGCGCTGCCCCTGGGCACCTTCAAGAGCTCATTTGCATAAGGATTAAACTTTGTTTTTGCACCAACTTCAAGTATGAAGAAAAAGATAAAGGTACCCTTACATTCTTCTATATCTGTGCTATTGGGAAGTGTAAATACTCTATATGGGAAGAGAGGCCCTGAGAGCAGCAAGGCAGCCTGCAAATAAGGAGGTTAGATAACCCCTTTAAGGGCTCAAGCACACAAACATATTTTATTTTTCCATGTTCGTTTTTTTGAGGGCCCTTATGTGAAACTATACATTTCAATGGGGCTATGTGTATTCCGTGTCCATATGAACAAAAAAAAAAACTTTGCTCAATTGAGCTCAATTCACCACTTTTACCCTTAATATTTAAATCAGTAAAACTTCACTTTTATTAGTAGTTCTCTAAAAATGTTTGTGAGTTTTGACACACTTGTTAAAACTACTGCTCGAATTTGCACACTGCTATCGCACAGGTTGCTAGAGGTAACGGAGGGTGTGCACTACCCTCCTACCTTCCCACAAGTTTGCAATCAGTGTATAACTACCTGCCTGACTAATCCTGCAGGGTACTCGGTGCTGTGAACATACACCCTAAAGTAAATAACTGTTTCCTACTCAGTGTTTAGCAACTCGAGCAGAGCTAAAACCAACAGATTCTGTCCCCCAACATGTTTCACCAGATAAACTGGCGTCTTCAGGGGAAAGGACAGACTTGAAACACCATGCTGAACACTCCTATTTATAGTTTGTAATCCTATAATTGGCCAATAGTACCATTGGCATTAGACTGACAGTTTAAAGAGCCAGTGAACTGGTCAGGTCCATATGTCCACATGTTCCTTCCATAAAAAAATAGAAAATGTCCTATTATTTTCTGGACAAGTAAAGGCATTGTTACATAGGATTCGCTAAAAATGCAACACGATCGTCACATGGATGTCATCCAGAGGCTCATGCACACGCCCGTATGTATTTTGCAGTTTTGATAAATCTTCCCTATTGTGTATTTTGTACACACAGAAATTTACCTGCCTTGCAGATTTTAAATTCAGCACTGCATACATTTGCAGTGAGCCCCAGATGAGGCAATGCAGAGGATGGGAGTGGTAGTGGCCCTGAGGAAGTTATGTTTCATGGTGTACTCCCTCAGGCTGTTGCTTCCTGGGGGTCGGTGCAGTGGAAATGTAATATTGAAGAATGAGGCCAGAAATAAATGGATAGAAGTCTTTTTTTAGTGCAATATAGAACTTATGTCAATAGCAGCTAATTTTATTAGCATTTTCTGGCACCAGCAAGGGTTATGGATAACTGTAGTATAGCTCAAGTGTTGTACTGATCTGGTAGTCTTTTGGATGACAGGTGTCTTAGGTGTAGTCCCTCACCTCAAAGCAGTGTCTTCAAATGCTGGATTTAGCTGGCTACTCTGCTGTCTGTCTTCTCAGCATGTATCTCTGTAATTCTCTTTGGAGAATCCTTCCTATGAGCAGGAGCTCTATAATGTGCTTCCTCTCCACACTGTAGCTCAGCAGGAACTCTGGCTCCTGGCAGGAAGCAGGACCAGCCCACTCCTACCAAGAGGGGAGGAATGGAGTGGTAAGCCCTGTTCCTTGTTAACCCTTGTCATCCATGTCCTTAACTGGAACATATGGCCAAATAAACAATAAAACAATACATAAATATATACATAACGATGCACAATTGTAGTACTCCTAGGACTGGGGTACTACCAGTTGGTTGAGCGATTCCACACCTTTTGTAGAGTGGTTTTTGCCATTGACTTCAATGGGGTTGTAAACAATTAACAAAAAATCTGCATAAAAACCATGATAAATGGGGGTTTATGTGGTATTTTTATTGAAGTAGTTTTTGTGCTATTTTCATGTGGGTTTTCTGCTTACAAATCTGTACTGCACAATGCGGATTATGTTACTTTTTTTGTGTGGCAGAGCCTCCGCGTAAAACAGTACCAGCAACAGGGGCATGGCTATAGGGGAAGCAGGGGAAGCAGCTGCTTTGGGGCCTGAACTCAGAAGGGGCCCACCCAGGAGGAGGACTAACAGATGGTATTGTCAGGGCCCTATAAGCAGTGTTATACAATGAAATTGTATACAGTGACACTGTAGGAAACAGACAGAGCAGCTGCCGGGCCTTGTCTGAGAGAGACATCTTGACTAACCACAGGAGTGGGGGTTGCACAGGAGGAGGCGGTGACAAAGAGGTTTCTCGGGGTGCCCGTTAAAAAACTTGCTGTGGGGCTCAGTAATTTCTAGTTACTCCACTGACCAGCAAAGTGTGATCAGACAAATCTCATGTACACCTTCCAGCTTAGTTCTGTGCGGAAATTGACCTGCCGTGCAAATTGGCTGAATTCAGCCGATCACTTGCCATTGTGCTCAAGCACCAGGGAGTTTTTATAAACTGGTCGGGCAGTTTAGTTGGTGGTATTGCTCATAAGACCGATCCCATGGAAGACTGATCAGCCAATCATTATCTCAAATGTATGGCCAGCTTAAGACAGCCCCCTCCCTACCTCTGCAGCTCAATTATACCCCAGCTAATGAACGGTATGTATACAGAGTCTTGGTCCTCTATGTAATGGTCGGTGAATGTCCTTCAGCGTTCAAGAAAAGCATTTACAGAGTATAAAATATGACATTTTTAAACTTGGTGCAACCTGGCAGCCTTATATCTCTTTATTCTGAGGAGTTTACATCCTCTTAAAGGAAAGTGATATTTAATGCTAATGATGATCAGTATACTGTTCACATCATAGTAGCACTAAGACGGTCACCTTGAAGTAAAAGCGTGATTGAAACCAATGCCAGAAACTCCATGAGCCAGGTTATATTGTCCAGTACCATTCAGAAGCATGCCTGGGATGTTTCTACATTGGATTCATTAAACTTTGCACCAGAAAATGTTTGTGTTATCATGTTTTTCCTTCCCTTTTCTTCAAGTATATAGTGCTAATTGTCTTAGTTTTGCAAGAAAATACTAAGGAAAACCATTGCTGCTTTCTTCTAAAAACAGTGCCACACTTGTCCATGGTTTGAGTCTCCATTAAAATCATTGGGGCTGAGCTGCGATGCCACACACAACCTGTAGACAGGTGTGGAGATGCTTCTGGAAGACAGCAGTAATGTTGGACTATTCCTGAACAACTCTTTTAACGGGAGCCTGTCACCAGCGCCGAGCTCCCTTCTCCTCTGCTTCCGGTCCCTGCTGGACCAGCACTGTGACATGCTGTCCACTGACCTGCTGGCAATCGGTAACCTTAGTGGTGACGTGTGCATGGAATGTCAGACTTCTGGTCCAGCAGGGACTGGAAGCAGCGGAGAAGGGACCTTGGCGCTGGAAGCTGAACCCACCATTTTCGTTGGAATTGGCGGACTGTATAACGTATTTTCGGAGCTCCTGATTCTCCCTCAACAGATGATTTCAAGGAAGAAAAGTATTGAGCGCTATGAAATTTCATGCCTGATCTTTTGTTGTCCATGGAGATAATCTGTCACCAGAGGACTCTCCTCATTGAAAATACATACACGCATGGCCAAACTGCACCTGTATGTATATTTCGGAGTTGGGAGAGAGCTGTTCAGCCGACAGCCATTGAAGGTGTATGCGTGTCTTTAGTGTTTCTGTTATTGACAGATTGAATTAAAGTTTACATTTATGGCCTATGCTTGATTTTTTATTAGTCTGGAAAGGCAATTACAGCCTTTGTCTACGTTCAGACCTGTGCATTCACTAATGGCTTTATCACTTTTCTTGCAGGCAACCAGACAAAATAGTGATTGTATGGACTCGCAGGAACAGAAGAGTCTGCTCCAAGGTATTCACGCAGTATCTTCCAGTAAACACTCTGCCTTCTTCTCTCTCTAAATGTCAACACATTTCCTACAGCTGAATCCCTTGTTATGTTGCCCTAGGTTGTTATGTTTCTGATACCGATTGAATGCTGCCCCTCAATGGGCTTTGTTTCATATATTGTCTTTTCACTTATTTAATGCTATAAAGGGTTATTTACCATGTATGACCTGTACTCTTCCTTTTTTGCTACTAACAATGTTTTACATTGTGGTAATTGACTCTCCTTTGCATTGTTGTGCTTGTTGAAATCATTGAACTATAAACATGTACACTCGTCTTGGCCAAGGTTACATGTTTATTCTAATGAGGAGAGAGAATAAGCTGTTGCTACGTGCCATTCGCAGCAACAAAGGATGTTGGGGATATTGAAATCAACACCCTCGATCCCTGTTTTCCCTGACAGTAGACATTGCTGTAGGCACAAATGGAAAAACGTCCAGCACTGGTGCCACTGAAGATTCTAACTCAGATGGACATTAAAGTTGGCTTCATAACAACTAGAAGGAGCCGGTTTTGACACTGTATCAGTGTTTATGGAAGTAGGTGCCAATGCAGTATCAAAACACGTAGCATTATAGTTATAATATAGTTCACCTAGTATTTAAGATAAATGTGGTGGGCCTGCAGCGGCACCTGCTCCCTGCCCACAGCATTTCTCATTTTTTCCCCTTTCTCTGTTGGATGAATGGACATTGCAAGAGTTGTTGACTCGACACGAGGTGATGGTTGCCCGGCCTGAGGAAGAGTATGGGGTTCAATAATGAGTTACAGCTATAAGTAATAATAGATTTTCATGCTTTCAACACTCTTAATGAACCCCTAAAGGACCCAAACACTCCATAATCTTTTTACATTTTCCATTCACATGTCCATATTTTTGCTAGACAATTTTTATTTTTATGGGTACCATTTAATTTACCATATCTTGAACTGGAAAAAGAAGAAAAAAAATCTTTGGGGGAAATTGATTTTTTTTTTTATTAAAATTAAAATAAATTGCTTTTACAGTGTTCACTGTGCGTTAAAAATGACATAGCAACTTTATTCTGTGGGTCAGTATGATTGTCGCAACACCAAGTTGCTTTATATTATAGACATTTTTGAAAAAGGAGACACAAATTTTGTTTTTTGTATATAAATTGATTTTATTGTAAATCTGTAAATTTTGTTTTTTGTATATAAATTTTTTTTATTGTAATTTTCCGTCCCCCCCAGGGGACGTAAATATGTGATAATATGAATGCTTGTACCATAAACTGCAATAACATACTATTCCAATCTATGCGATTTGCCTTGCCATAGGCATTTCTTAACACGCAGCCCTTACAAGACCCCAGGCTGTCATAGCAAACAACCGGTGCCATGCAATATTGCCATGCAGGCTCTGATCGACTGACAGGGAGAGCTCCATCCCTCTGTCTAACCACTCAGATGCCGCGCTTGCTATTGGGGTTAAAGCTATCTGTAATCCCAGTCATTGCAGCCAGGTGTCTGTCATATTACACAGCAGGCATGTGCTGCATATGCTTCCCATGCACACAAGTGCCATACCTGTACGGCATTTTCGATTAAAGGGAATCTGTTGCTATGATCTTGGACTATTATCTGCTGTAGTACACAAATAGCACTGCAGATACATTTTTTACTTTCCTACCGCTCCTCATTACTTTGCCGCTAATGAGCAGAGCTGCACTGAAATACACTGTCTGGACTGCTGTGCTGTTCTGACATAATAGAGAGGAGTCATGTGCACAGCAGTCCTGACAGTGCATCTCAGTGCAGCTTTGAGTACTGACAGTGGGGAACAGGGGCTGTAGGGAAATAAAATATAGCAAACTCATGTTATACTGAATAGTCTAAGATCATGGTGACAAATTTCCTTTAATGTCTAACTATGTTAAAATATGAACTAGGAATTTATGGGGGTTAGCAGAAATAATGTTAAACACCCAGTCTGCTTCCTTCAAGTATACACATTTTGGCAAACACCCCTGTATCTTATAGTATACACACTTTTTGATAAGACTAATCCTTAAAGGGAGTCTACCAACTTTTCATGTTTTGCTTATATTGCATTCTTGCACACACGTGCACAATAATAAAAGGTACCTTTCTTGTTTTTGTCTGATTCTGTAAAGCTGCAGAAAAAAGGTTAGAATGGTACCCATATGAGGGCTCGCAAGTGCCCAGGGGCAGCGTTCTTGCTGTAAGTGCTCCGGCTTTGCGCCCCTAATTCTTCCCCAGTGTAAGTCTGGCAAGCCCTTTCATGAGTGAATTATTGGTGACCCTTTCGGGCCCTGTTAACTACCCTTAAACCGTAATACCTCCGTCTTTTTCCATTTTACGTGACCTTACCAATAAAACACAGAGACTTGAGTCCGATTTTAATCGGCCACAGCAGCCAATATTTATTAAACACAAAAATACAAATATATTAACAATAAATTAATCCAGACGAGGGAGGTCATAGAAGCCCCAACATGTATAAATCCATAAAACCACCAACTAGACAATCCACCTTGCCTCCAGCCATAGAACACCCAGCTCGGAGCCACCAACTGATGGATGCCTCATCGATTAACCAAGTGCCCAATCCTGAGAGTCCAGCCCCACCATTGAGGCCCTCTCATTCTCAAGCACCAACCCATTCCACCAGCTCCAAGGATCTCCCACCGCCATCAACGCGCAACTTGACCACCCAAAAACCTTAATGTTTGTGCGTTCCTCCACATCTCTAGGACCCTCTCAATCCCACCCTGTAGTCCCAGTGACCACAGATCAATCCCAACCGCATTCAGGTGAACACCATCTGCCCTCCAGAACCCGCCAAGGCCCGACTCAAGTTCCACTTGTCGAACTGCCACTGCCCCACTCTTAGCCACAAACCGCCCAACCGCCCTGTTCACCTTAATGCGAGCCCTGTTCACCTTCGACAGACCGCGCCTCCCGCCAAGTTTTCCTAGGCACAATATCGGACCATACAGTGGCCATGTGAGGAAACAATGACCACAGCCGTAAGAGATCAAATTTGATATCCCTGATCAACTCCCTCGCCGGTCTAAACCCCAAATCATTTCTCCCAATGTGGAGCATTAAAATGTCCAGAGATCTATCCAACCTGACAAACCGATGAACCTCCTTCAACACACTCCCTCTACAACATACCTCTAGATCCTAGCCACTTCACCACTGCGACATCTCTCCCAAACCCCAATTGTCGTCCGTTTTCCCGAACATTCGCCCTTAACGCCCCCCAAAAAACAAATGAGTGCCCGAGGATCCAAACTAGCGCCGGACTGGAGCCTGCAATAAAAACCACAAAAAAAACAACATTACTATCCAACTTACCATTGCTCCCCCTACAACCTACCCAACCGCACATATGACCGAAACCTGATGGATTCCCAACGCCCAATACTTTTAATAACATCATCACACAATCCCAAACTAGCCAGCTTTAGTTGCTGCCCCAATCCTGAAGGAGTGACCCGTAAAATCTGCTGGGTCCACCCCAGCCCCTACTAGACATTTTTTAAATACCGCCACGAATTGAAACCTGGAGAGAAACGAGCCATCACTATGCCTCAGCAGCGGACCACAATTAAAACACACCCCTTTCCTATAGACCCGTAAACACCTCACCGGACACAACAAGCACTCTGGCACCGAAAACAGGGTAACATACCGCCCCTACCTTCCACATCCATCTTAGATGCTCGCAGCCTGACCACCACCCTCCTGAAACAAGTCAACATCCTCCCCATACAGACCCCCCGCAACCCCAACACTCCTGGACACCAATTCACCCAAACGAAAAACCACAAAAAACGCTAACGAAAAAGCCAACTGAAACAAGCAAACTTCCCCCACGGAACTACAGACTAAGTCGACCTGTCTACCAATCCTCAACAGTAAGGAAAACGACACTGGCCTTCTTTGATCCTCCATCCGCTGACCCCTCCTCCAACCCTTCAATACCTGTCTCACCAAAAAAGCCTTCGTGACGTCGGCCATGCCACGTAACTTAAAACCAGATGCCAGGCCCGCCACACATTTATTCAACTGCGCCACTGTCCAACCTTGCTCCTTACCATGGCCCAGGAACCTGCGCTCAACTAAGCCTGCAATAACCCTGCTACAGTACCTCCAATAGTTCCCTCAGTGATCCCGGACACTCCAGGCCTTCCCCTTCCGCTTCCAGAGCCAACTGTCGGAACCGCTCCCACTGCAAATGAGAAAGAGCATCCGCAATGCTGTTAGAAGCCCCAGGCACATGAACCGCAATCACCCATGCATTAAACGATAAACAGAGCAACACCAGGTGCTGCAACAAACGAACCACGGGTGGAGACAAAGCCGTCAAACCATTGATCGCCTGTACACCCCCATATTATCGCAATGAAAGCGCACCTTCCTGTTTCTGAATCTATCCTCCCACAACACCATTGCGAGAACGATGGGAAAAAGCTCCAGGAGAGCCAAATTCCTGACCCACCCCTGCACAACCCAAGACTCCGGCCAACGAGCCGCACACCACTGGCCATGACAATAAGCCCCAACCGCACCCCGCCAGCTGCATCTGTAAATAACTCAAAATCAAAACTATCTACCACCTCCCCCATCATTAACGTTCTACCATTAAAATCTTTTAAAAAGCCAGCCCACATCTCCAAATCTCTATTCAACTCCCGCCCCAACCTAATGAAGTGATGCGGTGCCACCACCCCGCCGTAGCCACCGCCAACCGTCAACAAAAAACCCGACCCATAGGCCTAATTCTACACACAAAGTTTAACTTCCCTAAAAGAGACTGCAGTTCCCGCAGCCAAATTTTTGACGACTTTCTCGCCTTATCGATTCCTTCCCGCAAGTCAGCCACCTTTTCCTCCGGAAGCCAACATTCCATTTTTTCTGTATTAATAACAATTCCTAAAAAACGTAATTCCATCGCCGGACCCACAGTCTTATCCACAGCTAACGGCACCCCAAACTCCGCAAAAACCGACTGTAACGTAGCCAACAAAAGAGAACAAACCCGTGAACCTGCCAGTCCCAAACACAGAAAATCATCCAAGTAATGGATATGGATGAACACCCCGCCACGTCAGCCACTACACATTCCAAGAAAGAACTAAATGCCTCAAAATATGCGCATGACACCGAACAACCCATAGGCAAACATCTATCCACAAAATATCCCCCATCCTGAAAAACAACCCAACAGGTGTAAACTATCCGGGTGAACCGGGAGCAACCAAAAGGCCGCCTCAATATCGGTCTTAGCCAACAGAGTTCCAGGGCCCAGGTTTTTAACCCACGCCACAGCCGCATCAAATGACGTATAAACCACAGAACAAATGTCGGATCGATACCATCATTGACCGACGCCCCTTTTGGGAAAGACAAGTGATGTATAAGCCGAAACTTGTTCGGCTCTTTTTTAGGCAGCAGCCCCAGCGGCGACACCCTCAAGCCAGCTAACGGCGCTTCCTCAAATGGCCCATCCATCCTGCCCAAGGCAACCTCCTTTGCAAATTTTTCGGAGACTACTTCCAGATATTCTAAGGCCGACCGCAAATTTTTTCGCGGTACGACCACCGGCAATGGGTTCGACGGAATACGAAACCCCCCTAAAAAAACGTGTTTTAACAACTCCGCCACCTCCCGCTTGGGATACCTATTTAAGTACCACTCCATCCTTTCCACCCGAACTGGAGTCCGACCCTTTTTTTAGCAGAGTCCGACCCTCTGTGTTTACCTCCCCTGAAGCAAAAATTAGCCCTGTGGGTACCCCCGCAAGTTGTGCACTCATGCTTAAACTTGCATTTTGCTCCAAACCTGCAGTTGCCTTCATTAAAGAGGAAACACAATCCTCTGGCGGACGCTGCTGACAAAGTAGACTGTCCCGATGCGCCTCCCGCATCCCCCCGAAAGGACTGCCCCTGCTGCCCCAGTGCGGTCACCCGCAACCATTAACTTATATCTTTATGGTCCCAACGAATATTAGGGCGAACCGCCTTATTCTGCCTGAATTGTTCGTCGTACCTGAGCCACCCGGAACCCCCATATACCCTGTACGCCTCCCCAATCGCATCGAGATAACAAAACAAGGCCGAGCAACACTCAGGTGTTTTTTCCTGATGAATTTTGCCAAGATCGCAAACGCCTGCAACCAATTGGCGAACGTACGCGGGATGAGGACACTTTTCGTCCTCTTCCTTTTTTCCCTCGCCCAGTTGTTCCTTATCCAGGTTGAACCGCTCCAGGGGAAAAAGCGAAAAAATTTCAACATACTCCCCCACTATATCCGCTCTCGAACGTCTTGCTTTAAGTGCGCCCCTAACAGCTCCTCAAAGCACACGTACACCTTCCCTTTTGCCCCGTGGTCAACCTTAGGCCTCTCTTCCTCGCCACCCACCTGTGTCTGAACCGACACCGATCCTCCGCCTCGTGACTGTGCGCCCCCAGCCGCCACTCCCAAACCACCACCGACCCCCCATGCCGGTACAGGAGACGAACCTGCCACCCCCAACCCTGAAACCCATCCCGCCAAACTACTTAAAATTTGCCCTGAGCCCCCAACTATTTCCCCGTGACGTCCCCCCCCAGCCCCCGCACCCCCCGGGCTGCTAACTAATGTCTGAAGAGCACCCCACATGTTCTCACCTGGCTGCCTGGGCACTGTGAACCCCTCAGCCGCTGATCCTGATTCCGGACGAACGGTCCTCGCAGACGACTCCACGGATTTCTAGGCTGTCAGGCACTGAGTGCCTGTCTAGGCACTCAGCGTCCGCACCCCAGCAACGTCCATGCTGGGTGCGCTCCCCGAATCTTCAGCCCTCACGACATGTTCTTGTGGTCCCAGGCCAGGAGAAACCTGCCCGTGATCGCTTGGAGCCCTGCGCCCTCCAGTGGCCACTCCCGACACAGGCTCCGTCCTCCTGCTGTTCACTCTCCCTCGCCGAGCGGACGTTCCTGCCACTAGGGGGAGCAAGAAACCTGCAGACCCAGCTCCTGATCCCACGCTGTCTGCAGGTGAAGACAGGGCGAGAGCCCCCTGCCTCCTTTGGGGCTCCACTGCGCACCAGATTCCTCCCACCTCTGGAGGACGGTGGCAGGATGGGCCCACCGTCCCCTGCCTGTGGAGGGTCCCTAGAGGGGCTCCTGTGCCGAGCCCTGGGGGTTTCATCGGGGATAAGGCCGTTGTGCACATGGCGGTGGGCCAGCTATACCCACCGCCTCCCCCTGCGGTAAACCAGCCAGCTGTCCCTGCAACCATTCAGATCCACGGGCCTCCCCTGCCGCCCGCAACTGCGCGATCATCTTCTCCACGGACTGCATGGTAGGTCTCTGCACGCTTTTCTAATTGATCTAAAATGGCCACCAGGCTAAGCCCCTTATATAAAGGTCCTCCTAACTCCACCCTTAATATCCCGCCTCCCGCCTTCCATTAACCCTACACCTACCAGGCCCTTGCACCTAAATTCTTCATGATGGCCTACCCTTAGGGTAAACCTCTAGTCCGGCCTTACTTGATGTGTGTGCATGTAACGCCCCAGAGTGGCATTACCACCTTTGCACCCCGCTACTGTCTTTATTGGTTAACCTCATGTCATCATGTGTTTTTATTTCAGGTCCAAACACTGTGCATTTCCTATTTTATTATGTAACTATTTATGTTATCATGTAATGTACCTGGCTCACCAGCAGGTGGCAGCATAAATGGCAGTGCTACAGTTAGAGAGAATGGAGCTTTCCATTCTAACCCCCCTCTGTGGAGGAGAGGGGGCGAGTCCCACTTCCTGCAGGAAGGGTGTGTACCAGTTTCTAGAGGAGTCTAGCTTACCCCCTGCTAGGGGAAGGAAGCAAGTGCTGGGCACGTGTCTGTTGGATGTTCCCATGCCCAAGCCAAGCCAGCTAGAGCACCTTCAGCTCTGCTGGATATAGTGGCTACAGCTTAAAGCCTCAGGAGCCAGGAGGAAAAGTTCACTGGTATAATCTAGAGTCAGACTACAGAGAGAAGTTGCAGCACAGAGAAGAAGCAAAGATTCTATTTAAGCCTGTCAGTACAGCAGAGTCAGAGAGCAACCGATGTAGTAAAGACGAGTTTGCCTGCCAGAGTTTTAATGCCAAAGCCTGCTGGAATCAAGATAAAGTCTGCAAACCTTTTATGAAAAGTAAAGCTGCTTTTCAACTTCATGACAACGTCTGGACTCAATTTATTCTTCATCCCCAAGTTAACTTTTCCTCTTTTTTTGCTTCGGGGCCAATGCCTAGGGTCCAGTCGTATCCAGGTAGGAGCACCGTGACACAAAACATTAAGGGACATTGTAGGCCACCCTTTACCACTCGTCAATTCCTACACCCACCACCATTACCTTGCAAAGAGGGCCCTTGGTCGCAGAGAATGCTGCAACTGGCGTCACGAGACCCTGTACAATCTCGAATAGGGCCCCAGGGGGTGGCACCCATCTCATGCACAGTTCACCACCGGGCCTTGGGCACGAGCTACTGACAGGGGCAGACTGGCCATAGAAAAATTTCCCAGTGGGCTGATGCCCGTTTTTTTTGCGGACCCATTGACTTGAATAGAGCCACGGATCGTGATTTGCGGGCAATAATATGACATGTTCTATCTTTTCACGGAACGGAAAAACGGAAATACGGAAACAGAATGCACATGAAAACACTTTATTTTTTTTGCGGAACCGTATACAAAACGCAAAAATAACGCTCCATGCACTCACAAAAAATTTTTTGTGTGAAAGAGGCCTAAGGGTGAACAAAAATGTTAGATGGACAAGTGATCTGAGAAAAGATGGCGCACTTTGTTTTTGTGTGGTATATCGAAAGCTAAACACTTGTATGCTATGAGATGCATATCTGTTGCCACGGGTGGAGTAGTCAATAACAGCTCCATACAAAGCTTGATTTGGCAGGCGGTTATTGGCAAGGCCTTCTTAACTCTAACGGGTTTATTTGACTTCATGCCGTTTGGCCCGGTGAATGCTCCAACTACCGTTTAGAGCCTCATGGAGCACTGTCTGGTAGACTCACATTAGTAATGCTGTACTTGGGGTTAGAGCCTCATGGAGCACTGTCTGGGAGACTCACATTAGTAATGCTGTACTTGGGGTTAGCGCCTCATGGAGCACTGTCTAGGAGACTTACATTAGTAATGCTGTACTTGGGGTTAGCGCCTCATGGAGCACTGTCTGGGAGACTTACATTAGTAATGCTGTACTTGGGGTTAGCACCTCATGGAGCACTGTCTGGGAGACTTACATTAGTAATGCTGTACTTGGGGTTAGCGCCTCCTGGATCACTGTCTGGGATACTTACATTAGTAATGCTGTACTTGGAGTTAGCGCTTCATGGAGCACTGTCTGGGAGACTTACATTAGTAATGCTGTACTTGGGGTTAGCGCCTCCTGGAGCACTGTCTGGGATACTTACATTAGTAATGCTGTACTTGGGGTTAGCGCCTCATGGAGCACTGTCTGGGAGACTTACATTAGTAATGCTGTACTTGGGGTTAGCGCCTCATGGAGCACTGTCTGGTAGACTTACATTAGTAATGCTGTACTTGGGGTTAGCGCCTCATGGAGCACTGTCTGGTAGACTTACATTAGTAATGCTGTACTTGGGGTTAGCGCCTCCTGGAGCACTGTCTGGGATACTTACATTAGTAATGCTGTACTTGGGGTTAGCACCTCATGGAGCACTGTCTGGTAGACTTACATTAGTAATGCTGTACTTGGGGTTAGCACCTCATGGAGCACTGTCTGGTAGAATTACATTAGTAATGCTGTACTTGGGGTTAGCGCCTCATGGAGCACTGTCTGGTAGACTTACATTAGTAATGCTGTACTTGGGGTTAGCACCTCATGGAGCACTGTCTGGTAGAATTGCATTAGTAATGCTGTACTTGGGGTTAGCGCCTCATGGAGCACTGTCTGGTAGACTTACATTAGTAATGCTGTACTTGGGGTTAGCACCTCATGGAGCACTGTCTGGTAGACTTACATTAGTAATGCTGTACTTGGATGGCATTATTGTGTCTTCTGGATCCTTTGCCAAACACCTTCAGCACCAGGGCGACCTGTTTGTGCGACCGCAGTGCGTCAGGCTTACGTTGAAGCCTACAAAGTGCAAAGCTGGACAGAACCACATGATACTGTTTTTGGCTCAGAGTTAAATATTTTATTTTACACATATTTCAAGCACAGGATATTTGCTTATGCTTTATCCAAGAATTATAGCTCATGAATTTACTAGATCTAGCAATTTGAAACGCCATCATTCTTGGATGAAGCATGCACAAATACCCTTTGTTTGAAAAACGTGTTTAATAAAAGATGTAACTTTGCATGAAAAACAGTTTGCTGGATGCTGTAATAAACGGCGTGCGGTACAATTCTATCTGTTTATTGCCATGGGGGACAGCGCAGGATAAAGTATCTGTGGTATCAGCTAGGGGGGGGGGGGGTTGACCCTGACCCACACAAAGTGAAAGCTGTGGAGGAGTGGTTGCTACAAAGAACTGCTACAGATGCATATCCTTGTCCTGGAAGGATACTACCAACGTGATTTTTGGCGATTTGCCACAGGTTACTGCATCAGTTGCTCACTGGCCTTCCCTTGGACCAGAAGTCTTTCAGTTGGTGAGAGGTGGTAAGGCAATGGACAGATGCACAGCAAGCAGAATTTCAGTAGCCAAAAGAGCGACTGCTATTGGTCCCAATGTTGGGCTTTTTTAGGCTACACTGTAACTTTCCAATTGTGCACTCATGCCAGCCTTCAAGGACTGGTGCTGTCTTTGTACAGAAGCAAAATTAAGTGAAGAGAGTTATTACTTATGGCAGTAGGAGATTATAACCTATGGAACAGAACCTGGCCAGTTATAGTTCCTTCTGTCTCGAATTGCTGGCCATGCATGGGCCATGACAGAATGGTTTGCTGAGTACCTAGTTGGAAATCATTAGGTGTACCTGTCCACTGCTAAACTGGTGGCACTGGTGCAGAGGTGGGTCACATGCCTAGTTCGGTTCAACTATGAAAATTTATACCAGCTGGGAACGAACAACATAAAAGCTGACGTCATGTCTCACCACCCTGTAGAAAGTCCGAGATTTGAAGTGGATGACTGGTTAAAGTGAAGGTTCTGCTGTTGAAAGTCAACCTGCACACCGCGCTAGCTGTCAACTCTATCATAGCAAAAGTGTAAACCAAGGATGAGTGGGCTGCTAAACATGTTACTGACCCAGAGTTAAACTGCATTTGGGAAGGAGTCCAATAAGAACAATAGGAGGTGTTCCCCAAGGGCCATTATTCCTGGTGAACTTAAGGGATTGTGCGGCGGACTGGGGACATACGCAGGGGTCCCTTAAACAAATGTTTTTCGTGACGCCAGTTGCAGTGAAGCAACAAGGGCACAGAGACCCCTTTAGTGATATGGTGGTATCCAGGTGTAGGAATGCCAGACTGGTGTAGGGTGGCCTATAATGTCCCTTAACGGTGTTGCACGTGTCACGGTGCTCCTACCTGGATACCCCAGAATCCCAGGCATTGTCGTCCGCAGCAGAACAAAAAGGGAGAATAGTTGAGGGATTTGAAGAAATTATGGAGTCCAGACCTTGAATATAGTTAAACAGCAACTTTACTTTGAATAAACTTTCTTCCAAACAGTTTACAGGCTTTATTTTGGTTTCCAGCAGGCGTCGGCATTAACTGTAGCAGGCAAACTCCTCTCTGCTACAGGCTGGCTATAGAACTCAGTTTCTTCTTTATGCTGTAACTTAACTCTGTAATCTGGTCTGTCTCTATCTTTGTCCAGGGAACTTACTTCCGGGGTTCTGAGGCTCTTTGCTGAGGCCTCCATATCCAGCAGAGCTGAGGGTGCTCTGGCTGTCCTGGACACAGCCTTCCCCTGGTAGGGGTTACTCCAGACTGACTTCTAACTAGCTAAACTCCTCCCTAGAGGAAAGAAGGTTCCAATTTATGTAGGATAGCTCTAACATCTATGCCGCCATCTGCTGATAAACCCGGTACATTACATACGAACAGTTACAAAACAAGAAATATGAATACACATTTGGAAATGAATACCTACATGACATTAGGTTAACCATAGTAACATAGTACATAAGACCGAAAAAAGACATTTGTCCATCCAGTTCGGCCTGTCATGCTGCTAGCTGATCCAGAGGAAGGCAAAAAAAAAAAAAACCCTGTGAGGTAGAAGACAATTTTCCCCACATAAGGGGAGTAAAAAATTCCTTCCCGACTCCATTTAGGCAATCAGAATAACTCCCTGGATCAACGACCCATCTCTAGTAGCTATAGCCTGTAATATTATTACACCCTTTGGACCCTTTTTAAATATTGGCACCACATTTGCTATGCGCCAATCCTGTGGAACATTCCCTGTCAGTATAGACTCTGCAAATATCAGAAATAAGGGTCTGGCTATGACATAGGAGACAGTAGCTGGGTGCAAAGGTGGTAATGCACGTCTGGGGCATTACAATTGTATCAGAGTGTTTGGCTCCTGAGGAAATATCACGATGTATGGGAACTGGTAGTTTCAACGCCTATGGTTGAAGTTACTGATTTGTCCAAGATAGTTTGGGACACTGCCATGTTGTTATGCTAGTTTTCATTCCAAGGCGCACAGACTGCCAGAGGTGCACTTAATTTATGACACTGTCTTTGTAAATCACCACCACTGTGTGCACAAAATGCTAGTAAAAAATGCCAGAAAAACAGCAGGTGGCCAAAAAAAAATGAAAATCTAAGGCCTTAGTCTGGTGTCTTTTATAGGTGAAAATGTATGTGTATAAGGACCCTAATTACATTTTTGAACGGATTTATCTTGCCTATACTGTTCTTCAGAAGTAGTGACAATATAGGGGGGGGCACATGCTTTCATACGAAAAAAGACATACAAAAAAAACTGCATTAAAAAGTGCCAAGTGGTAAAACACACTATATGGCCAAACATGCCTATAAAACAAAAGTCAATGGGGGTCATTTGTGAATAGATTTACTAATCTTTTTGGCGTAAAATTGTTGAACAACCCCTTCTTTACGACTTTTTAAACGCCTGTGTGATAACATTTGTCGACAGGCGTTTGTACTCGGCTTTTGACAGAAAGGAGTTTTGAGGCAGTGGCGGGGTCGTGGGGGCAAATTTATTAATTTTACACCAGAAAAAGGGGCTAGTGTAGATTTTCTGGCAGGTGCAAGGACTTCCAAAAATGTGTCTAATTTATGATGAGGTGCACTTCCCATCATAAATTAGGTGCATCTTTCAGCAGCAACGCTGACAAAAAAGGAACGTAAAAGACCTTTTCGACCAGCGCTGTACATGTACGGCGCTGGCCGGGACATTAAAAGTTTTAAACAGCAGACACCCAGGCCAAGTGTCTGCGGCTGGTGGTAATGCTGATTGCAGACTTTAAACCGTACAGGTGCCATGGTCAATCATGGGCAAAAATGCGTGCGCTTCCGGGTTTGTCTCGGCTCCCCCTGACCTCCTGAGTGACAAGAGGCTGCCGCACATTACAGTGCCTTCTGTACTTTTCATTGATACCATTTTAGGGTTTGTATGATATTTGATCGCTTTTTATAAAAAATAAATTGTGGGAGGTGAATGGACCAAAAAACGACTAAAAGACCATTTTAAAATTTTTTCGCTGTTTGTCATATGAAATACATTTTATTATATATTTAAAGAGGACCTTTCATCACCCTAACAAATCTAAACTAAGTATACATACATGGAGAGCGGCGCCCAGGGATCTCCCTGCACTTACTATTATCCCTGGGCGCCGCTCCGTTCTCCCGGTATGTCCTCCGGTGACTTCAGCTCTGCGTCTCAACTGGGAGGAGCCTGCCCTTGTGCTCCTCCCAGTTGAGACGCAGAGCTGAAGTCACCAGAGGACATAACGGGAGAACGGAGCGGCGCCCAGGGATAATAGTAAGTGCAGGGAGATCCCTGGGCGCCGCTCTCCATGTATGTATACTTACTTTAGATTTGTTAGGGTGATGAAAGGTCCTCTTTAAGTAGTAAGGGTGTTTTTGTATACGGCGTTGTCCACGTGCAACGTGGCTTTCAATTTTTTTTATAAATAAAAATCTGGAAAGTGTGGCATGCATTTGTATTCAGCCCCCCTGAGTCAATACTTTGTAGGACCACCTTTCACAGCAATTTTTTGAAAAAAAATAAAGGAAAAATTCTAATCACCCCTTTCCCCAAAATGAAAATAAAAATACATAAACAATAAAAAAAAAAAAAAAATACACATCTTGGGCATTGCCACGTGTAAAAATGCCTGTACTATATAAAATATTTATTTCATGAAGCATATGGCGAAATATAAAAAAAGTCAAATTGGCGATTCGTCGTTTTTTGGTCGCTTCACCTCCCACAAAAAAAATTATGAAAAAAGTGATTAATTGTCAGACAAACCCCAAAATGGTATCAATGAAAAGTTCAGATTGTCCTGCAAAATGACCCCTAAGGGCTCATGTACACGAACATATTTTGTTTCCATGTCCGTTCTATTTTTCTTGTGGATAGGATGTGGACCCATTCATTTCAATGGGTCCACAAGAAATGCGGACAGCACACCGTGTACTATCCGCATCCATATGTCCATTCCTGTAGCCCCACAAAAAAGATAGAATATGTCCTATTCTTATCCATTTTGCAGACAAGAATGGGCATCGTTACAATGGACCTGCAAAAAAAAAAAAAAAAAAGTCACAGACATCTTCCGTATTTTTTGCAGATCCGTGTTTGCAAAAATACATATGGTCATGTGCATGAGCCCTAAGACAGCTCCATATAAATGTACTATAAAGTTATAGGGGACAGAATATGGCAACAAAAAGTATAAAATAATTTTTTTCAAGGTTTTTATTTTATTTTTAGTATTAAAACGCAAGAAAAAGTATACATATGTGGTATCACTGTAATTGTCCTGGAGAATGAAAGTTGTTTTCTAGCAGGATCTTCCCCATTCCATTCCAGGGATATAGGTGTTTAAAAACACATTTGATGAAATGAGACAGTCAGTTACATTTTCTGGCTCCTATCAGAATGATATCCAGAGGATATAACTTCCCTCAAGCAATCCTTTCGGGTACCTGCAAACGGTGCGGATTACGTGCATTTTTTCTGTGCAGATTCTTATGTGAAAAAAAATCTGAATACAGTACCAGCAAAATGTATGAGATTAGACAAATCTCATGTACACTTTACTTTTTTTTCTTCCGTTCTGAAATGCCATGCGGATTTTTGCATCTGGTCAATTCTTTGTGTGATCTTTAGTGTGGATTTCACCCTTTTCAGTGAAACGGTGAGATCTGCGACAAAACAACATAAAATCTGTAACAAAAACCAGAAGTAACACATGCAGTTATTTGTGTGTATATCGTGTGAAAATGTACAGAAATCTGCACAAAAAAAAAACATGCAGAATTTCGGTTTTGAAATCTGTAGTCACTGTACTTTTACATAATTTAACTTAAAAGAGAACAGTGTAACTAGCAAATTTCTAAATCACTTAATTTAAAAAATACACCTGCATCCACCTGAAAAAAGCTGTAAAGTCATGGCCACTAGGGGTCTCACTTCCACCTAATTTGAAGTCCACTGCCTGTTGTCAGGCAAAATCTGTCCCTAGTAACAGACTCCGAAGACGGCTCACAGGAAATGGGGGCATGTCAGAGGTAGCTGAGATTCTGAGCCTAATAAAAAAAAAAACAAAAAAAAAAACAACAACTGCTTCTACACAGCTTCAAAGATGTGTCAGTATGTGTGATTTCCTCCTCTTTATCTGTTCTGTGAGCTGAAAAAAACATAGTGGGAAGTAAGGGAAAGGACATCACAGCAGATTTTACAGTACGGATACGCCCCCTGCTTCTGAGTGAAATGCATCTAGCTGTGCAGCTCAAACAAGGAATAATATGGCTGAAAGAGACATTGGGGAAGCCCAAAAAGACCTGTTCCTTCACAGTTATGATTTTACAAAGAAGCACAGCCATTATACAAACTTTTTTTTGAGAACTCAGGTACACTTTAAGGGAAATAAAAAAAAAAAATGTCAAATTACTGGATGTGATATATGTGGTAGCTACACACAGCCTCTTGCAAAAAAAAGCTTTTACTTTTTTTTATTCACCAGTAATTTAGAGCATTCCCTGGCACGCAAACTGCTCTGTGTCCAGAAACTGAATGATGCTGCTCCCATTGCCTCTACCACATCTGCATTTAACTAAACATTCAGCAGCTGAACTGCATCTATGTAAACTACATGAACACAAAGCAATGTCTCCGTGTATCTGCAGCACAAGAAACTCCTCCAGGCTCCCCATCACTTTCCTGGTTACCAAATAGAAGCTTTATTTTGTTTGACAGGAGGCTGAACTTCCACTGATGGGTGCGGTGTTATTCTACAGTTCAGAACTTTTACTTTTGATACTGGTCTAGGCTTTGATATCTATGTATAATTAGTGAATGTTTGCCTGTGACATTATGTTGCATATGATTACAAAGCTCATTGCAGATCTTGATATCCTCACATTTATTAAAATGCAGAAGAATCTTTAAAGGGGTTTTCCAAGATATTTGTACTGATGGATATCTCTGGATAGGTCATCAGTATCTGATCGGTGGGGTCCGATCAGCTGTTTGAGAAGGCACCGGCACTTGTAGTAGTGCCACAGCCTTCTCAAAGCTTTCTCTAGGCCAGTGTTTCCCAACCAGTGTGCCTCCAGCTGTTGCAAAACTACAACTCCCACAGCAAAAGGCTGTCCGGGCATGCTGGGAGTTGTAGTTTTGCAACAGCTGGAGGCACACTGGTTGGGAAACACTGCTCTAGGCCATGTGACGTGACGTCACGTTCATTGGTCACATGGCCTAGGCCAGGGGTGCGCAATGTTTTCTGGGAGGGGGCCACATTGTTAGACTGAACCAACGTCAAGGGCCGAAAATAAAATTGAAAGGGGTGTTATCAACTCAATTACTGTATTTATGGCATATTGAACTTACAGTATACCATTAATGTCTAGTTACAGTTCCAGGACTTCCATCTAATGGGAGAAATACATGGGAGCAGCCACAAGACAGACATACGTTTGTTACCAGATGGTTGGGGGCCGCACAGAATGGTATCAAGGGCCGCATGGCCTAGGCGCTGCTCAGCCCCATAGAAGTGAACGGGACTGAGCTGTGATACCAAGCACAGCCACTATACAATATACAGCACTGTACCTGGTGAGCAGGGAGAAGGCTGGGGCACTACAGTGTCCCGGGTGTCAGATCCCACCCATCAGCTACTGATTACTAGAGATGAGCGAACTTTAAAAAATATCTCGGCGTTCGGGTTGTGGTAATCGCCGCATCCCGTTATGGATTCCACTACCGCGGACTATCCCAGCATATGGAATCCATAAGCGGCGGCTTCCACGAACCCGAACTGTTGAAAAGCCGAAGGACCTGGGGTGACGTTACCGTCATGTGATCAGTGCAGGGGGCGTGGCTCAGCACGGGATCAAATCCAGTGCTGAGCCACGCCCCCTGCACTGATCACATGACGGTGACATCACCCCAGGGCCTTCGGCTTTTCAACAGTTCAGGTTCGTGGAAGCCGTCCCTTATGGATTCCATATGCCGGGATAGTCCGCGGTAGTGGAATCCATAACGGGATGCGGCAATTACCGCAACCCGAACGCCGAACTAATTTTTAAAGTTCGCTCATCTCTACTGATTACCTATTCAGATGATAGGTCATCAGCATAAAGATCTAGGAAAACCCTTTTAAGTCCTTCCATTTTCCTTTTGTGACATTCACCTTTTTAACACTGTTTACTACAGGCACATAGCTGGCAGCCGGGGATCAAGGACCCTTTCCGTGGATCGGTCGTCTGGGCTGTTCCTGAAAATGTGGACATCACAGCAACACTATATAGAGTAAGTAATCCTGCCAGTAAAAGGAATTCAGCTAAATTAATTCTTAGGGCTACATCAAAATTGATGCTAGAAAATTGGTGTAAAAATGTAATGACCATGTAGGGGTGGCTGCACACAGTGCAGCTTCAATCTGCACGAAATCCGCGCCAAAGAAAAAAAAAAAAAAAAAAAAAAAAAAAAAAAACAACACACACACAGAAATCCACACTAGGTATCAAATTTTTTTATACATTTTTTGGTACTGATTTGGGTGCAGATTTTCTGTTTATGTAAACAATCCTATTGAAGTCTATGGAAAAGCCGGTAATTACTCACCGGTAATTCTATTTCCTCATGTTCACGACAGCACCACCAGAGAGATGGACTCCTCCCCTTGGGACAGGAAACCTAGAGTATAAAAAGAAGCACTTCCTCCCATACTTCAGTGATTACCGAGATCTAGGAAGCCTTCTTAATTAGTCAACATAATCAACAATTTAAATATAACAACTTTTTTTTTTTTTTTTGTGAACACCCAAGTGCATAACCAACCACACACACAACAAAGGGTGGAAAGCCCCATGGTGCTGTCGTGAACATGAGGAAATATAATTACCGGTGAGTAATTACCGGCTTTCCCGCATGTCACGACAGCACCACCAGAGAAAATACCAGAGAAAAGACTAGGGTGGGACCACCGCCTGAAGCACCTTTTGGCCAAAGGCTAAGGAAGAAGAACCCACGTCCAGCCTATAGTGACGGAAAAAAGTGTGTGGAGACGACCAAGTGGCCGCTTTACAAATCTGCTCGATGGAGGCACTCCTCCTTTCTGCCCAGGAAGATGCCACCGCTCGAGTAGAATGGGCTCTCAGATTGATCGGAGGAGATAAACCTGCAGAAACATAAGCCGTAGAGATGCCCTGCCTAATCCATCTAGAGATGGTATCTCCTCTCACCTTGTCTCCCTTATTTGGCCCTGATACCTGAACGAAGAGCCGGTCTGACTTCCTGAAGTCTTTGGTTCTATCTAAATATTCCAAGACACACCTACGAACATCCAACATATGAAAAAGTCTTTCTTCCTCCGAAGAGGGACTAGCATAGAAAGAGGGCAGCACCACCTCTTGAGACATATGGAAAACGGAGACCACCTTGGGCAAAAAAGCTGGATCTGGCTTGAAGATTAGTCTATCTTCTAGAATCTGCGTATAAGGTTGCCTGATTGACAAGGCTGCTAACTCCCCTACCCTACGCACTGAGGTTATCGCCACCAAAAGAGCAGTCTTTTGAGCTAGCGTCCTTAGAGAAATCTCAGAAAGAGGTTCAAATGGGACTTCACACAAAGATTTCAGGACCAACAAAAGATCCCAAGACGGAGTCCGAATTGGCCTGGACAATTGTAGTCTCTTGACGGACTTAAGGAATCTGATGATCCATGGATGGTCTGCAATCCTCTGACCGAACAAAGCCCCCAGGGCCGACACGTGAACCTTGAGAGTAGCTGCTCTCAATCCCTTTTCCAGACCCGTCTGTAAAAAGTTCAAAATGTCTGCCATGTTGGGCTTTCCTAGGTCTAATGAATCCAGGTTAACTGTGGATAAGAATTTTTCCAAAGCCTGACATAAATTCTGGACGTGACTGCTTTCCTACTGGCCTGTAGGGTGGAGATGACCGCATCCGACAGCCCCTAGCCTTCAAGGACCGCCTCTCAAAAGCCAAGCCGTCAAATGCAGACTGCGCACCTCCGGATGACGTACTGGACCCTGGGAGAGCAGATCTGGAAGCTCCGGCAGGACCCAAGGATCCCTCAGCGACATGGCTCTTAGGCAGGAGAACCAGGCCCTCCGAGGCCAAAAGGGAGCCACCAGGATGACAGTTGCCCTCTCTTCCTTTATCTTTTGATGACCCTTGGAATGAGTACTAGCGGAGGAAAAGCATATGCCAGGTCCCAATCCCAGCTTTGGGACAGGGCATCTACTGCTAAAGGTCTGTCTTCCGGTGATAGGAGTAAAATTTTCGACCTGCCTGTTTACCCTTGCGGCGAAGAGATCCACCTGAGGCTTGCCCCATAAAGCCGAGATCTTTTGGAACACTTCTGGATTTAACTGCCACTCCCTTGACGAATGTGGTGTCTGCTGAGATAATCTGCTCTGATGTTCAGGCTTCCCTTTAAGTGAACTGCTGTAATCGAGTTTAGCTGCGACTCTGCCAGAGAGAGAATCTGAAAAGACAATGCCATTAAACTCGCACACTTAGTTGTCCCCTGCCTGTTGATCAAGGACACTGTGGTGGTGTTATCAGATAATATTCTTACATCTTTACCCTTAATAAAGGGAGAAAAGGATTGGAGGGCTTTAAGAACCGCTAGAGTCTCTTTGAAATTTGAGGATGTACTCCGAAATTCCGGACCCCAAGGTCCCTGGCAGTCTATTTCCTTCAAGTGTGCCCCCAGCCAAAGGGGCTAGCATCTGTGGTTATGATGGCGGACTCTTGGTTCTTACTCCAACCTAGGCCCCTGGACAGATTTTCCTCCCGAAGCCACCAAGATAGGGAGGAGATTACATCAACTGATAAAGTGAACTTCCTATCCAGACCTGCCCGTGAACTATCCCACGTATTCAATAACTGCCACTGTAATTTCCTAGAATGCAGCTGCCCCCAGGGGACTGCTGGAAAGGCCGCTGTAAACAAGCCTAAAAGGGACATACCCTTTCTAATGGAAATAACTGAGGCAGAGGAAACCTCCTGAATTACTGAGCTTATCTTTTGTATCTTCTCACTAGGTAGAAAGGACCTTTGAACCTGGGAATCTAACCAGATCCCTAAAAAACCTTTCTGTCTTGTAGGAACAGGGGAAGATTTCTCCCAGTTGATTAACCAACCTAGCTTCTCTATAATCTTCTGTGTATGAAGCAGGAAATTCTGTACCTTTTCCCTGGACTCTGCAACCAGCAAGAAGTCGTCCAGATACGGGATAAAGATGCCGTCGCCTTCTCTGATATGAGCCGCCATCTCGGCCACAATTTTGGTGAAGACTCGTGGGGCCACTGCTATTCCAAAAGGTAGAGCGCAGAACTGCAGGTGCAACAGACGAGAATTTACATAGACTGCCAGTCTTAAATACTTCTGAAAGTCCTTGTGGATGGGCACATGGAGATACGCGTCTCTTAAATCCAGGGACGCCATGTAACAGTCTTTTGTCAGCAGATTTATGGCGGACTTTAGAGTCTCCATCTTGAACCGATGGTAGGTCAGGAATTGATTCAGAGGTTTCAAGTTTATAATGACCCTGAATGTCCCATTTGGTTTTTTTATTAGAAAAAGGGTGGAATAAAACCCTTGGCCTACTTCTCCAGCCAGCACTGGCACCAGAACTCCTTTTTCCATCAGGGACAACACCTCTACTTGCAGAAGAGACAGGCCCCACTGATCTGAAGGACCATTTGTAGCTATGTAACGGGTAGGTGGCAGTCTGGAGAACTCGAAGCGAAGACCCTCGCCTAAAGTCTCTAAGATCCATGCGCTTCTTGAGATCGCTTGCCACTCTGGTAGAAAATTCTTCAGTCTGCCACCTACCCGCAAGGCCCCGTCATTGCGGACTGGGTTTTTAGAGGAGGAAGAGGGCTGGTTGAACATAAAGGCCGAACCTTTACTGGCACCCCTCCATCTAAAGCCTGTCTGACCTCTACCTCTAATCTGCCCCCCTACCTTTCGCACGAAAGGGCCGATACTGCCTAGATAACTGTGGCAAAGGAAACCCTTTCTTCTTATCCCCGGCCTTCTCTAAGAGGTCCGTCAGGACTGAACCAAAGAGTAACTCCCCTTCACAGGGAATGGAGCATAATTTGTTTTTAGAACTTAAGTCCCCTGACCAACTCTTAACCCACAAGGCTCGTCTTGCAGAGTTGGACAAAGCCGCAGCCCTAGCCGACAATCTCAGAGTATCCGAAGAGGCATCTGCAAGGAAGGCAGCCGCTTTTTTAATTGCAGGAAGAGAGGCCAGCAGCTGATCTTTAGGAACCTCATTTTGGATGTCAGAACTGAGCTGATCGATCCACAGCATCATGGATCTTGCCACTGAGGTGCCCGCTATACAAGGCTTTAAAGCTGCCCCAGCGGTTTCCCACGTTTTTTTAAGGAAAACCTCTGCTTTCTTGTCCATGGGCTCCCTAAGAGTTCCTAGGTCTTCAAACGGCAAGGATCCTCTTTTTGAAATTTTCGCTATGGCCACATCTATCTTGGGGGGATGATCCCATGATTTAGTCTCAGAATCATCAAAGGGGTACTTCCTTTTAATGGCCCTTGGTATAAATGATTTTTTATCTGGATTTTCCCATTCCCTCTTTATAAGCTGGGACACAGTGCGGTGAACCGGGAACACTCTCCTTTTCTTTAGCTCTAGCCCTTCAAACATACCATCCTGAATGGACCTTTGCTCCTTAGCCTCTTCCAGGCCCATAGCTGAGCGTACTGCTTTAACCAAATGATCGGTATCTTCGCAGAGAAATAACGGTCTCCCAGATAGATCATCCTCAGACTGTTCACCTGCATAAAGGTAAACAATGACTAGGGCGTGCTTTGTGATAACACACATACAGAGGCAGGGTATCCCAAACATCATACCTGAGTCCGACTCAGCTAAGATTAGCCCCTCTTCCTCAGCATCAGATGGGCCTGGGACAGGGAGGGCCACTGCCGGTTGGGATGACGGTGGGGTGAGAGTTGGCAGAAATCCCCTTAAAGAGGCCTCAATTTGTTTTTTTACCATGTCCTGCATCTGCAGCAACAGAGCTGGCGTCTCCTGCTCAATCACACTATTAGTGCAGCTGACGCAAATAGGCTTACTATAATCAGCAGCCAAACTGACTCTACACATGGCACACTCTTTCCTAGCCCTTTTAGGCTTTTTGGAAACCTCCTCCTAAAACAAAAAATAGCATGAGGCTGCCAGTCAGACCATATATACAAGAAAAAACGCCATACACCCCCTCCCCCAGCACAAATCTGACCTTGGTGGAAGATTCAGAGCGAGACCTCCTGGACACATCCTCACTGGAGACGCTCATCTTGATACACACTCTCTCCTGGAAGCTGAACCACCTGGCTGGCTTGTTCAATTCACTGTGGAGGAGGAACAGCAGTACAGGAACTTCCTTTTAAACATTACCGCCCCAAGAACGCCGGCGTCTGACGTCACAACCAGCGCCGGCCTCCTCCTCCTCCCCGCTGCCATCACATGGCATAGCCCCGCCTCCCAATATGGCCGCCGCCACCGGATCATGCCGCGCAACTACGCACAGCTCCAGTCCTTCTCCTACCACCAGACAGCTACCTCTGCTTTCTGGTGAGTCCTTTAATGCAGCAGCCTGACCCGAACCACGAGCTGGCTGCGGCAGTGGCGTAGAAGGACGGAGGGAGCGGGAGGCGGGTGGCAACCTGCCGCAGGGGTGAAAGAACCGACTCCACACCAGGAGCCAAATAGGGACCCGGTACCCTGAACCACAGGGATTTAATGCTTCCAGGGCCCCTAGCCAACCTACCCACAGCCCACCAGGCTATGAACTACTCCAGGCTTCCTAGGGACAGGAAACCACTGAAGTATGGGAGGAAGTGCTTCTTTTTATACTCTAGGTTTCCTGTCCCAAGGGGAGGAGTCCATCTCTCTGGTGGTGCTGTCGTGACATGGGTGAAAACCACTCTATAGAAGGTGTGGAATCGCATAAACAATTGACATGCTGCAGATCTTAAAATCCGCAGAATCTTAAGAAAAAAAAGCGAAGTGTACATGAGATTTGTGAAGTCTCATTCACGTTGCTGGTACTGTATTACGCTGCGGTTTTTCCACACAAAATCTTTGCAGAAAAAAAACGTACATAATCCGTGTGCAGCCACCCTACCACTAGTTTACAGATAAGGCTGTGTTCATACCTGTGTCAAGCTTTCCGACAGTTTTGATAGTAGAAATACCACAGCTTTCAGAACTGTTCTTGCATGAAAACCTTGATACAACCCCAAGGGAACCCATTATAAGCCAGCAGACATACCGCTTCTGCTTCTGTTATGAAGCCATATTGCAGACATAAGCCTGATATATGAGGAGTAATCACTACAGCGTACAGCTAGCACTTTACAAAAAAATAAAAGCAGTTTTAACCCCTTGGTCTCGTAATTAGTTTATGTTAGGCTGGGTTCACATCACCGAAAAATAAAGGAAATAATGGATCCTGTATTTTAAGCATCTGTTATGCTCAGTTATGCCCATTTGGCATCTGAGATTCGTTATCAATTTCTGCCTGAGATCCGTTATTTTATTAAAGTCCTGCATGCTAAATGAACGGGACCACATCTGAAAAAATGCATATCGGATGTGGACCAAAATCAAGGTCGTGTGCATGAGGCCTTATTTTGTTTTTGATTTTCCCTCCCCACCATCATAAACCGTAGGTTTTCTACCTGTGTTTTCACGAAGCAGTTTGCGGACTTGTTTTTTGTGGGACAAGTTATATTTTTTAGTGGCTCGATTTAAGTAAATTGGAAAAAAAAATAAAAAATACACAATTCTATCATTGTTTTAGGGTTTTTGCATTCACTGTGCGGTAATACTGACATGTTACCAGGGGCGTAGCTAGAACTGACTGGACCCCACAGCAAATTTTTGTATGGACCCCCTGCCCCCAACCTAATGTACACACTCATCACATACATGGACGCACTTATACATGAGCTCAGCAAAATTATATATATATATATATATATATATATATATATATATATATATATATATACACACACACACACATACATACATTTATATATATAATTTTCCAGCGTATGAGACGACCCCCTACTTTTCCTGTTAAAATATGGGGTTTGGGCTATACTCGCCGTATAAGACTACCCCTCTTCCAACGCACACCAAATAAAATTAAACAGACGATCCGAGCATGAGAAAACCCCTGAGAGCAGGGAGAGGGGGCCGCTTCAGGAGTGACTGGCCGGGATGCAGCGCACGGTGGCTCAGCTAGAGGGCGCCTGTCCCTGAAGCTGGAGAGGGACAGCTTCTCCAGTCCAGCTTGGATGTAAAGAGGACCTTTCACTGGTCCGACAATTGTTAGATAATGATATATACCGTATCTGTAGAGCAGCACCCAGGGATATATATATATATTTTTTTTTTTTACACATATACATACACACACAGTACATATACATATTGTAAGGGATAACATCATTCAGGGGGTCATAATCACCAACTTCTTTGCAGACAATAGGTTTTAGTGTCCAAACTGTGCTTTTATTTTAGTCCTTTCAGCACAATACACATTAGTCCAGTTATCAGGCACTGGATCAGTTGCGGTTCCCACACTCACAATCAAATAAATGCCTGCCCGGCTGGGCTCTAACTAACATGTATAAATAAGGTCCTACCTCACTTATAGGGCAGAGTTCACAACTGCAACTCAGTCCGGCTTTACTCAGCCAAATAATCCACCCAGGGAAGGTATCAGGCGTCACATAACCTTGTGGCCCCTCAGCCCTCATGACTAAGACCACCCAGAGCCTCCGCAAGACTCTGCTTCACAAACACACTCCTTCCCCAGACTGGCCCCCTGGGAGGTGCTTTATCCCAGCCTGATTAGAGCACATAGGAATCCCTTCCTGCTAGGGAAAAACCTGCCCTGGACTGAAGGGGGTGGATTGGGAGGTCCCACTGCCAAAACCTTCCAACCCAATAGAAGTAAAATCCAGCCCTGAATAAATAAAGAAAATAGCTCCAACAACTATGTTTGCTGAAGCCAGCATTATCACATTATATAGACACACACATATACATATATACATACAAAATACATATATACATACAAAATACATATATACACACACATATATATGCACACATATACATATATACACACACATATACATATATACACACACATATATATGCACACATATACATATATACATACAAAATACATATATACACATACATATATAAACACACATATATACACACACTTATGCATATGTTTTTACATATATACTGACATTAATATATATATATATATATACATACAGACACATACCTACATAAAAACATATAAAATACACATTTACACTCCGTTATGGCGATACTGTAATTAGATTTACTTTACACACATACACATACTGTTTTTTCACATAGCTGGGTGAGCTGGAGGGAGAGTTAGGGTACTTTCACACTTGCGTTGTTTGATTCCGGCAGACAGTTCCTTTGCCTGATTAGGCACACTGTATGCCAAAAGCATGTCATTTTTTCTGACTGATCAGGAATTTTTCAGACTGATCAGGTCTGAAAAATGCCTGATCAGTCAGAAAAATGTATTGCAATACTGGATCCGTTTTTTTCGGTGTCATCCGGCAAAACGGATCCGGTATTTATTCTTTTCACATTTTGCCGGGTCCGTCATTTCGGTATTTTTAATGCCGGATCCGGCACTAATGCATTGCAATGGAAATTAATGCCGGATCCGGCATTCTGGCATGTGTTCCGGAAATATGGACGCATTTAAAAAATGTCAAGGACACAAAAAATGCTCTACAATTGAAAAAAATGCCACCATGAATAAAATATGTGTGTGCACTGCTTTTCATATTTCCCATAGACTTTCACCAAATGTCTGGAGTTTGCTTTTTTTTCATAAAACGCTTCAGGATAGGTCATCAATATCAGTTCGGTGGGGGTCCAACTCCAGCTGTAAGAAGAGGTTGCAGCGCCCCATGAGTGCTTAGGCTTTTTCCTCAGCCAGTGACTTCATGTTCATCGGTCACACGACCTAGGCGCAGCTCAGTCCCATTCACTTAAATGGGGCTGAGCCGCAATACCAAGCATGGCCACTATCCAATGCAGGATGCAGCTGCTCTCCATGTCTCTCCTGAGGATAGGCCATCTATCAAAATCCTGGAAAACCACTATAAAATAAATAAAATAAAATGGACGAATAACCTATAAATTCAATTCTTCTCTGCAGGACCCACACTCTGATCACTTTGAGGAGAAAGAATGGACATTTCAAGTTGAGGGGGTAAGTGTGACCCATCGCCTGGTGTATTAATTCCTGCTTTACACTGTCTCCATGTCTCCATTGTCAGCCATTAGTGATGCCCCCTAATCCCTTCTGCTCGTGTAAGCTGGACGTACAGCAATGTAATTACACCTAGGAGCAGAGTTAATAATTATACCGCCTGAGGCACAGCAGGAAGCCACGACAGAAGCATGTGAGATTAAGCATGGTGTGCTTGAAAAATTGCTTCTTGATTCATGTCAAACCACGATATTCAGATACGTTAATGTACATTTTACAGGGCATTTTGTCTGTGAACCGTTCCCTGAGCGGCAGCAGCTGTACAGTGGGAGCAGTGCACTCAGCAGTGTAATGTGAGCGTATATGAAGCGGCAGAAAGTATCTTTCACAGGAAACTTCCTCATATGACTCAAATACTGAGGATATTTCAGCGGCAGCAAAGTGGATCAGATTGTAAGCGATCTCATTCACTCGCTGTGCACATTTATGTTCTGCATATTCCCCGCACATCAAATCCTCATGTAGATCAGTCCCATGTCACACAGATCTGTCCCATGTGGATGAATTTCACATGAGCGAGCTTTCCATCCGGATGGCATCCATTTTGCGAACAACCCATTCATTTCAATGGTTTTATGCACATGAACATCATTTTTCACTGATCATCTTTACATGTAGGAAAAAGTTGCAGGACGTTTACAGTATATTGTGAATTTTTTACCCAGCCCTTGCCCCATAGAAATTGAAGGGAAACTGTCACCCGCGACCTCCCTCTCACACTGTTTGCACAGACACAGAGCTGTGGTTCTCCTCATTAAAATGCTGTTTTTTCTGTGGTTGATCCGAGGCTCCGTTCCTGAGTTCCTCCGTTTTCTTAATACGCAAATTATGCATTTGGTGCAATGAGGGCGTCACTATTGCTCTTGTTGCTCCCCTCCCAAGCTCCATTCATTTGTGTGGCCCTTGCTGCTTTGCCACTACCTGGCCCTGTCAATCAAAAGCAGCCAGGGAGAACTAAATCAGATGTGCTAATAGTGCCAGAAGTAAATGCGGCTAACGAGTGGGCAATGCTTGGGTATAAACGTCCTATTCTGTCAGTCCTTACTAGCATATTCCTAAAGGAATAGTTACACATGTAGGCTGGAGCACTAAACAGCGCTGTGCTGCATGGCTTGGCATTCAGGGGTCTAGGAAGCTGTGTAACCGGTGGGAGCTGTAATGGTGGGGGTTCTGATTTAATAACTAGGCTGCAAGTTTGAGGCTTATGGCTATGGCCGTCTGTTTTAAACAGTGCTTCTTAAAGGGGTTGTCTCACTTCAGCAAGTGGAATTAATCATGTAGAGAATGTTAATAAAAGCCACTTACTAATGTATTGTTATTACCCATATTGCTTCCTTTGCTGGCTGGATTCATTGTTCCATCCCATTATACGCTGCTCGTTTCCATGGTTACGACCACCCTGCAATCCATCAGTGATGGTCGTGCTTGCACACTATAGGAAAAAGCACTAGCCTATGTGAGCTCCCATGGTCCCGGCCAGGGGCGTATCTAACGGCTTATGGGCCCTGGTGCAAGAGTTCAGCTTGGGCTCCCCTTCCCTCAGTGCTTTGTGTGTCTTCTTATGCGGCACAAGGGTCTTTGGGCCCCCTCAGGGTCCTGGGCCCGGTAGCGACTGCTACCTCTGCACCCCCTATAGCTATGCCCATGGTCCCGGCCACCAGAGAGGCCGGTGCTTTTTCCTATACTGTGCAAGCACGACCACCACTGATGGATTGCAGGGTGGTCGTAACCATGGAAACGAGCAGCATATAACGTGAAAGAAAAATGACTCCAGTCAGCAAGGGAAGCAATATGGGTAATAACAATACATTAGTAAGTGCCTTGTATTAACATTCTCTACATGCCACTTACTGAAGTGAGACAACCCCTTTAAGGTGGACATACATACTCGATAGAAGTTGGTTGATGGTTGGACAGCAGTGAAACAATCATCTGATGGAGGTTCATCTCACAGACACGGCCATACACATTTTAGTTCATATTGGCCATTACAGTTATTCAAACAGCCCATGCACATTCAATGAACCCGGGTGATGGATGAAAGATCTTTCTGGAAACCTTCTTCCAAAAAAAGAGCTTTCGTTCACAAACAATATTTATATGAACAAAAGATCTTTTGTCCGATATTGAATACCGCCGACTGTTTTTTTCAAACCATAAGGGCTCATTCAAACAAACGTAAGGGCTCTGTACCCATGCTGCAGACTGAAAATAGCGCTCTGCAATATACGGGCACTGGGTGCGTGCACGACGTGCTGTGGATGCGGACCCATTGACTTTAATGGGTCCGCGATCCGCAAAATATGGCAAAAAATAGGACATGCCTTATCTTTTGTGGTGAGGAAGCACGGACCTGAAAGCCCATGGAAGTGCTTCACAGTTTTACCGTGGGCCTCTGATCTGTGCCTCTGTCCTGTCTT
Organism: Bufotes viridis; assembly: GCA_033119425.1. NCBI lineage: Eukaryota > Metazoa > Chordata > Amphibia > Anura > Bufonidae > Bufotes > Bufotes viridis. The sequence goes on from CM065598.1 coordinate 63,357,909, forward strand.
TGGCCGTATCTTGTGAATTGCGGACCATTCAAGTCAATTGGTCTGCATTCCCACCACAGAGCATTCCCACCATGTAGGGTCCTTTGCGTCGCAATCTGCGACTTTTCCCCTCTCACGCCAGGTCTAAAAAAGTTGATGCGGTGCGGGCAGGGAAGGGGACGGGCCAGCAAGCCCATCTCATTTCCCATTTTTTACGCCTGTTTTAGGTGTAGAAGATGGTCTAAATGTAAGACAGCAAGGAATATGTCCTACATTTAGAAGCGGCTGTGGATCCGCTGAAGTTATGGAGAGGCCGGCGCCTGTTCATAACTCCGACCGTATCCACTACCAGCACCGGGGCTTATTAAGACTGGTGTCTAAAACGCTGGTCTTAATAAATGTGCCCCTCGGTTTTTACCGATTTAGTTGAATACCACTGCAGCTTGCATGGCCATGCATGGTCATCACAGTGGGGTCGTACCCTTATCTACTGAGGTATATGTAAGAGGCATAAGATTTGCTTGATGTCATTCTTTGTGGTCTAGCGAGTGACTGTGTATAGGTCCACATATGTTCATAAACAGAGCAGTTGTAATACAAGCTGTAGAGCATCCGTTTACTCTGATCTCAAGTGTTACTCTCTGGCCACTTAGAGGCACTCGGCACTTTATATGTGATTAATCATTCAACGCCTCAATCAGGTCTGTGCAACAAAACAGGATGATTTCTGCACATGAACAGGACAATAACGTGAATGATCTGGAGAAGTGGATGACTCTGGAATAAATTAGGAGAAATAACTGCAACTCACAAGATCTGAACTTACCCTCAAAGAATTTTCCACTCTGTCCTTTTAATTTACATATGATTGGCATATTCAGGCTGATGTCACGCATACCTTTTTTTTTTTTTTCATTTTTAATAGTTTTTTGGTGCATTTTTTTGGCTGGTGTTTTTGCAGTGTTTCTCTTAGACTTCTTGCAACATCTGAAATGTGTGCTTTTTTGCCCATGGAAGAAATAAACGGTCACTTTGATATATGTCATAGAAACATATCAGAAGTTTAGATTGGTGGGGTTCTGAGCACTGGGACCCCCACCGATCTCTAGAACACGGGGAGAGAAGCACGCACATATCGTGCTTTCTCTACTCGCTGAATGAGGCAGGCTTTATAGAAGTCTATGGGCCAGTCTTGGTCCTGTCCTGTCTGCAGCAAGGAGAGAGCGTGATATGGGATATTCATGATAAAATGTGTAACAAATTGTGGGGTGCATTTTTCTCCTTTTACCCCTTGTCAAAATGAAAAATTTGGGCCTTAAGTGACAATTCATTAGAATTTTTTAAATTCTATAAAATGCCCGTTGAGTTAAAGTGCTCACTACACCCCTTGAAAGATTCCTTGAACGGTGTAGTTTCCAAAATGGGGGTCACTTTTTGGGGATTTCTACTGTAGGGGTACTGCACTGTCTCTTCAAATGTGACATGGCTCCCAAAAAAAATTAACCCTTCAAAGTGCAATAAAGTAGTGAATTGATGGCTTTGCATAGTAGCAGTAGGTCCAAATATCCATAAGGCCTAATTCACACGTCCGCAAAATGGATCCGCATCCCATCCGCAATTTTGCGGAAGGGTTGCAGACCCATTCATTTCAAAGGGATAGGAATGGATGTGGACAGCACACTATGTGATGTCCGCATCCGTGTTTCCGCATCCGTGTTTCCGCAACCGTGTTTCCGTTTCCGCAAAAAAATAAAACATGTCCTGTTCTTGTCCACAATTGCGGACAAGAAAAGTCATTCTCTATATAGTGCCAGCAACGTGCGGTGTGTTCCTTTTTTATAATTGCCTGCTTCTCAGAGGAGGTAAGAACTGCATTCACACGCAGCAATCCCCTCTACTGTATGGCGATGGCTACTGTAATCGTTTGTCCGCATACAGTTTCTGGCAGCAGATCCCTGTTGACACAGCACGATCTACTGCCCAGAAATAATGATTTAGGTGTCCTCTAAACGATGATTTCACCTGATGAACGAGCGTTTACAAGAGCCGATCATCAGGAATGAGTGCTCTATGATCGGCCAACAATTACCCCTTGTAAATCTGCCTTTAGACTAGACAACATGAAGATACACCTAACTTCTCATCCACAATCAGACACTTTGATAAAGCTGGTGAGCCTTCACATGGTCTAGCCTATTTTTACCATGTCTAAATCTTGTAAATTCTTAGTAAGTCTGTCCAACTGTTTACATTCAGAGGCTGGAAAGCCATAAAAGCTAAATACTTCACACAGCTGAGAGTTTGTTCCTGTAGCCTCCAGTCTAAATAATGCAATGCAAGCAGAGACTCAGCAGTCATGTACCATTCGTACACACATCACCTCTGACCAGCAACATTCACATGAGTTTATACAGAATGTCATAACTTCCAGCCCTCTGTGGACCAGAAACGACAGCACTTTGGAAAGTTGAGTGATTTTTTTTTTTAATATACGTGAAGTTCTTTTCAGCCAGCTGTTCAATTTGTATTGATGTTAGACGACTCTTTTAAAGGGAACCTGCCACCAGGAAAGGAAATTCTCTGTTAAACCAGGAACAATGCCTTGTAGGGCTAACTCAGGGTACTTTCATACTAGTGTGATCCGGCAGGCAGTTCCGTTGTCGGAGCTGCCAGCTGGATCCGCCGTTCAGTGTGACAACTGACAGCATTTGTAGACAGCATTGCAAGAACGGATCCGTCTCTCCACTTGTTATGCGGATGGACGGATCCGTCTTGCAGTCTTTTTCACAGTCTTCCCAGTCTGCGCATGCGCAGACCGGAAGGACGGATCCGGCACTAATGCAAGTCAATGTAAATGAATGCCGGATCCGGTATTCCGGCGACTGATCAGGCATTTTGGACGGACATAATACCGCAGCATGCTGCGGCAATATGTCTGGCCAAAACGCCTGACAGTGACTGAACGGAAGGCATACTGATGCAAACTGAACGGATTTCTATCCATTCTGATTGCATGGGGATATGCCTGATCAGTTCTTTTCAGGCTTAGAGCCCTTTTGACGGAACTCTATGCTGAAAAAGAATAACGCAAGTGTGAAAGTACCCTCAGCTGAATGCAGTGATAACTTTACCGATGCGTTGCTTCATTTTGGAGAAAAAGTGACAGCACCAGGTTCCTGCATAGTCATCTCACCAGGTTCCTGCATAGTCATCTCACCAGGTTCCTGCATAGTCATCTCACCAGGTTCCTGCATAGTCATCTCACCAGGTTCCTGCATAGTCATCTCACCAGGTTCCTGCATAGTCATCTCACCAGGTTCCTGCATAGTCATCTCACCAGGTTCCTGCATAGTCATCTCACCAGGTGCTGCATAGTCATCTCACCAGGTTCCTGCATAGTCATCTCACCAGGTTCCTGCATAGTCATCTCACCAGGTTCCTGCATAGTCATCTCACCAGGTTCCTGCATAGTCATCTCACCAGGTTCCTGCATAGTCATCTCACCAGGTTCCTGCATAGTCATCTCACCAGGTTCCTGCATAGTCATCTCACCAGGTTCCTGCATAGTCATCTCACCAGGTTCCTGCATAGTCATCTCACCAGGTTCCTGCATAGTCATCTCACCAGGTTCCTGCATAGTCATCTCACCAGGTTCCTGCATAGTCATCTCACCAGGCTCTACTAATCAAAAAGGAGAGGGAGGTGCTGGCAGAGACAACAGGAGGAGCAAGGGAGCACCGTGAGGCCTCTGTCTGCCCTCTGTGCACTTAACTGTTCATTTGAATATGGATTAAAATGACTTTTTCACCAGAATGAAGTCAGAAGTATAATTAGATTCACCTGAGCTAGTCCTACAAGGCTTTGTGCCTGGTATAACACTGAATTCCTTTTACCGACCACAATATTGCTACATCCCGTAGGAATTGCACGTCAGTTATGTTTTTGTGTAAGCATCCCCTCAGACATTTGATTATTTTTGCCAGATTTCCTCAATTTTATTTAATAGGTGAATATTTAAAAAATGTAATACTAATTTTCTGTTTTATTATATCCGCTCTTGTTCTTCTGTCTTTGCCTTTTGTCTACCATTTTACTGACGCTCTTTCTCTCCATTAAGGAATCTCGAGGCCACAAAAAGCTCCTGGCTGTGGCTCCTATTGACCTACGCAAATTTGCAGCCATTAATTCTGCTCCTCGAGAATTAAGGCTCACACTCACCCCACGTTCTATAAAAGTTGTGTCCGCAACCCTCACCGTCAGTATTACCTGCACTTTACTGCGAGAAGGCAAAGCTACGTGAGTAAAACACATGTGAAAAAGCAGCAGCTTTTCATGGGGAAAAATTATTTAATTTTCACTATTAAGGCTTTGGCTCCATGATGACACAGTGTCACCTGCAAGTCACTGTAAAACTGCTCTCATTACTGGGACTTTTAGTGGTCCCCTAAGGGAAATACTGTTGTAAGACAATTTATGCTAGTCGCAAATAACTTGGGAAACCGGGGAGTTGTGGTAATGCCATGACTGTACTCCATGAGTGCCCCTGTGGAACTCTGACCTTGACATTGATGTTATATGATATTATGTATATTGAAATTGTCTACATTAACCACTTAAGGACCACAGGTTTATACCCCCCTAGTGACCAGGCCCTTTTTTACAAATCGGCACTTCACAACTTTAACGGTTTATTGCTTGGTCATGCAACTTGGCACCCAAATGAATTTTACCTCCTTTTCTTCTCACAAATACAGCTTTCTTTTGGCGGTATTTGATTGCTGCTGAAATTTTTTGTTTTTATGATATTAATAAAAAAAACTCAATTTTCTCAACAAAAGTGTATTTTTAACTTTTTCTGGTAAAATTGTTCAAATATAATTACAGTTCTATACAAGTTTATGTCAGAATTTATTGTGCTACATGTTTTTGATAAGAAAAATCCAATAAGTGTATATTTATTGGTTTGGGTAAAAGTTATAGTGTTTACAAACTATGGTACAAAAAAGTGAATTTCCGCATTTTGAAGCAGCTCTGACTTTCTGAGCACCTGTCATGTTTCTTCAGGTGCTAGAATGTCAGGATAGTATAACTACCCCCCAAATGACACCATTTTAGATAGAAGATACCCCAAAGTATTTGTGGAGGGGCATGGTGAGTTCATGTATGATTCAATTTTTTTTCACAACTTAGCGGAAAATGACACTTTCTGAGGAAAAAAAATAAATAATAAAGTTTCAATTTCTGCTAACTTCTGGCAAAAAAAATTAAATCTCAAGCAGACTCACTATGCCCCTCAGTGAATACCTTGGGGTGTCTACTTTCCGAAATGGGGTCATTTGGGGGGTGTGTTTACTGTTCTGGCATTTTGGGCGGGGCTAAATCGTGAGCAACCCTGTAAAACCTAAAGGTACTCGTTGGACTTTCCGCCCCTTTCCGCCCAGGCTGCAAAAAAGTGGCACACGTGTGGTATCGCCGTACTCAGAAGAAGTAGGGCAATGTGTTTTGGGGTGTATTTTTACATATACCCATGCTGGATGAGAGAAATATCTCTGTAAATTGACAACTTTGTATAAAAAAAAATAAAAAGTTGTCATTTACAGAGATATTTCTCACACCCAGCATGGGTATATGTAAAAATATACCCCAAAACACATTGCTCTACTTCTCCTGAGTACGGCGATACCACATGAGTGACACTTTTTTGCAGCCAAGATGCGCAAAGGGGCCGAATTCCAATGAGTTCCTTTAGGATTTCACAGGGCATTTTCGCGCATTTAGATTCCAGACTTCTTCTCACGCTTTAGAGACCCCTAAAATGCCAGGACAGTATAAATACCCCACAAGTGACCCCATAGAAAGAAGACACCCCAAGGTATTCTGTGAGGGGTATGGTGAGTTCATGTACAATTTCAGTTTTTGTCACAAGTTAGTGGAATACGAGACTTTGTAAGAAAAACAAAAACAAAAAAATCTATTTCCGCTAACTTGTGCCAAAAAAAAAAATCTTTTATAAACTCGCCATGCCCCTCACGGGGGCATCAAAGCCGGTGACGTCACCGAACACACTGCCAGGTGGAAGCCTCAACTCGGCAGTGAGTAATTGTAAATAAAAGAGCCCTTGCCCTGCGCTGGATAGCGCATGATATGCTCCGATGCTCTTGTCAAGGGGGCTGCCTGGGTGAAATTATGGGTATGTCCGGGTTTAGCTCTGACCTTGGACAGCCCCTTTAAGGAAATTCATTTGCTGTGATATAATTATTGCCTTCATTTTCTAATTTCTACCTTGGAGAAATGAAGTAAACCTAAACCGATATGGCTGTTATTTTACCAACATGAACCTTTTAATGTATAGTGTCTGTAGTATATCATACGTATTAGAAATACTTGGGAAATATATACATACAATATAGATGCTATATATAAACAATAAACACATTCTTTTGAAAGAATGCAATAAAAAGTTACAGTGCAATAGGGATTTCTTTGCAGTACATTAAACACACAGTATTATTTTATATGATGACCCTTTATGAATATTTTATGAAACTGTATGCATGAAATAAAGTTAAAATAAATGCAATGCAGACAGGACCTTTAAATTAGAGTGGTAATAACACTAAGCTGGTATCGCCCAGCGAGAAGTCCCACAATCAGGGGCTGATAGAAGCAGTGTTATGTACAGTACTCACTTGTCGGCCAAAGTGTAATAAATCCTATTCAGTAATAATGTCTGGAAACTGGAATCTGGGAAAGCTGCATGACAGCTAATACTTTTAGCATGCATAGAGTTTGTTTCATAGCTTACCTACAGTCCTGAATGCCAATTTACCCTAGTTATGATCTGATATTGGATAGGTAGTAACTCCTGTGTGAGCTGTCACATATTGTTAACCTAGCTTCTCAAAAACTAATATACTGTGCCCAAAAAATCGATGAATATATGTTTAGGCAATTCCTACTGGTGATTTTTTTTCTCCCATTGCGTCTATCCACTTCACGTTTCCTTATTTCACCACTTCGTTGGTGACATCACTAAGGTGGACACACACATGCTCAGTTCCATCCTTCAATTGCCAAGAGCCATATCCATTGTTAGAAGCTGTGGCAGTAATGGTCCCTTTTTTACACTGGAAAATGTAACAGGCAGTTATCGCAAATGACCTATACATTCACGATAATTGATTGATGGTCACATGATGGTCACATGAGGTGAGAGCTGCTCTTACATGCAGTGCTGCGATCACTAATCCCTATATAAATGTATTTTTTGTCAGTGCTTACACAACATGGAATAACCCGTTTAATGGGGAGTGCCAAACACACATTGAGGATTGAAATTATTTAAGGTTCCAGCGGTTGGACCTTCACTTATCAGACATTTATTGCATATCAAATTGATATATCATAAATGATATACAAGCTTCAGTATGACAATGCTATGTTAGATATGGGATATGCTTGATGGATGAATAGATTAAAGACAAATGCTTCTTTAAATTCAAAGTTAAGTTTAGCAATATTGTGATATAGAATAATTGTCTTTTTGACTGTACACCAGGGATGATGATATGCAGAGTATTGCCAGTCTCTTAAGTCTGAAACCATCAGACATTGCAGACCTCGATGACTTCAATGAAGAGGAAGAAGAGGACAAATTGCAAAGACAGAAACGCAATTCTCTTGGTTCAGCGCCTCGAGGTAACATCTGGATTCAGTTAATTAATTTTCTTTTTTTGTGTCATGCAGGTTTTCCTGAATATTTTTTAGTCAGAAAAAAAGAACCTCTTCATGGTTCAGTGGCATCAATGTATAAAGTGTTAAATTTAGCCCTTTGTGACACAAGTGGAAAAGATGAAGTTATAATAGATATATCCATTTTGGGCTACTAAAATCAAAACCATCAGCTTTGCTTCATGTATTTTGGGTTTCAAACATATTTGTAGAAAAGACCTGCGTTTCTACATTAATTCATGGCTGAGACAGGAATACCTGCCCTTGGAAGTTGTGGTCATAAGAGGCTGTTGTGACAGAAACACGGGAGCTGCTGTGCTACGCAGTTTCTCTGACACCCGTAGAAGTGAATGGGAGTCACAGAAACAGAGTGGCTCCAGAGTTACCAAAACCGAGTAGCTTGCTGTGTTACTCTGTTTCTTTAACTCCCCTTCACTTCTATTTCAGTTGCAGAAATAGCATAGCACAACCTGATCGCCCGTTTCCTTAACCCTGGCCACCTATGGATGGGGTTTCCCAGGGTCGCTCCACTTTTAAGTAATTGTTATCATTGCTCATGCAGGACTTACCAAAAGGATTCAATAGGATATCTGTTTCAGAGGAGGACATAGAGTGCAAAGGGCAGGAAATACAATGAAGTAGACATTAGGAAGCATTGGTGTTCTTGATAAGATGGTGGATTTTAACTTTTTTTTTTTTAAACTGGGTGCTTGTGCAGCTGCACAGACTGCATGTGAGGTTTGTACATCTGTGATCTGATTATTAGTTCTAAGGTCAACTTTACACTGCTAGACCTTAGGGGCCATGGGTTATTACGCATCAATTATTAGCATCAATTATTTTCTCAGAGCTTGGGCCCACTGGAGGATCCTCTGATACTTTGGTGGTCCAGTCTGAACCTGGATGTCAGTAGATGTTGGTGGTAAGCAGGCCATACACATGAGATAGCTGTAGGAAACAGCTATTTCTCACAATTCTACCATGAATATGTGTCCATGTTTATTTTAATAGAGACAGGGAACTAGTCACTGACATCCTGAAATTTGAAATGCCCAATCCCCCTCCTTGCCAACAATATAATGTAACAGAGGTGACTTTGGGTTTCCAGAGGCATCAGGGCTAGAGACTTCTACTGTATATCTGCACACCTTATAGCTATACTACTGACTTTTATCTCCTGGTTTTGCCAACTATTTCAGATAAAAAAACAACTAAGAGTCTATTTCATTTGAGCCATTGAATTGCAGTTTGCCCACATATATGTAATTCCTGTAATGGACCTATACTTGTGATGGGAAGAGGATAACGTGACACAGGATATTCTTATCTTTAGTGAGGGTTTCACATATAACATACATTCCCGTTTGTTGCAGTGCTATTACATATATCAACATTTGGTTTTACATCTGTTGAGCATAACCTTGGCTCCTTTATGTTTTCCATCTTTCTCTCCACTCTTTGTTATACTTTCTTTCTTCACTTTCCTCTTCAGGTTATCTTAAAAACATATTGTCTGACTACTTGTCGTCAGGTAAACACACTCCTTGTTTTCTTGTGTCCTACAAATTGCCTCTCTATATTCCCTCTGTGTCTTCTTATTTTGTATTTTACACATGAGATTTTTGGTCAACTACTCTTTCACTGTCTTGTTTTATAGAGCCAGTTCGGGAGCTTAGTACTCTTGCAGAGGAAGAAGATGAAGCATCGCTTTCTACAAGTACGTACAGTTCTTTAAAATACCATAGTTTACTTCTACATCTCATTCTTTATTTCTACATTACTTTTCTATCTGTGTTTTCCTCTTTCAGAAATTACTTCTTCTCTTCGTGATACCTCAAGACCTTCTCTTACTAGTCCTCCTCCTGTCCCACCATTTTTTCCAAGAATAAATAAGAAACTTAAATCTGACAAAAGTTCTCTCATTACAGCCAAAAAAGAAAGCATTAAACCTTTAATTGATGACAAATATAGCCACCATGATAATGAAAGGGAGAAGCAGATGCCTACAAGATCCATGGAAACAGCTACAGGAATCCCTGCAATCACAAGCCAAGAGCAGAGGTCAGTAAAAAAATATTATGGTAAAGCCAGCAAGTCAGCAATACAAAAGAATCATATTTACACACTATCGATCAACAACTACTATGAACTACTAAAATACACCCAATCCAACAAAACTAGGGCTATTGGACGACTGTCCAACTCACTTTATTTCCTAGTGGCTAGGACTGTTAGCAATTGAGAACTTTTAGAAGGACATATAGGCGGATAATTGATAAGTAAAAAAGACAGTGTAATTTCAAATTACTTCTCAGTATCTGCTACTAAATGTTTGTACATGAGTAACAGCACTATTTATGGCCATTATATGACTTGTATCCTGCATTCTTAACTTTCCTCTGTAGGTTCAATCACCAATTCTCAGTTTCCTGAGCTAGTGGGTGGAGACTAGCTGTTATCATGTCTCTCATGCATCCACATCCTTCCCAGTGAGCACTGCTATTTTCTCCCAGTTTACCTAGGACAGTACTGTACATTTTATAGAGGCTATGCTTTGTATTGCAGCTCAGGCCCATTCACTTAAATGGGACTAAGCTGTGCCTAGGCTATGTGACCGATGAACGTGGCGTTACGGGCCTAGGGCAAGCTGTGAGTAGGCTGCAAAGCTCTTCAAATAACTGATCGGTAGAGGTCCCGGATGTCGGACCTCCACCAATCAGATAATGATGTTCTCTTTCCTCATCTTCTCCATTTATCCCAGGCCACCCTGACAACTCATTTCAGCCAAATCTCATCTCTGCAGAGCTTGCCACACATACATCTTAGATTCCTTGCTTTTTCATCATTCTCCCAAACATGGTGCCCCAACAGAATTATCCTACTGATATCTTCAATACTGTGGCCAATGTTATCTCCAATGCCCCCAAATACTACACTGCAATAAAAAAAATGCTATACAGATAGTCCCCAGCATAGTAGTAGTGCTCCCATAAGGTCCAACAATAGTATTTCTTTCCAAGAGTGCCCCCTAGACTGTCTCAATAGTAATTATGCTCCCTGAGAGTTCTCCCATTAGTAGTAGTGCCCTCTATATTGTGCCCACCAATTATAATACCTCCTACAGTACCCCCAGTAGTAATAGTGCCCCTGTAGTAATAAGGCCCCTCTATAAGGCATCCCCATAGTGTCCCCAGCTGTTAAAATGCCTCCTATAGTGCCCCCAGCAGTTATAATGCCCATTGTATAGTGCTTTCAGGCGTTATAATGCCCCCTGTAGTGCCCCCAGCGGTTATATGCCCCCAGTAGTTATAAAACTCTTATAGTTCCTCTAGTAATGCCATCTATAGTACCCCAGTAGTTGCAGTGCCCCTATAGTGCATCCAAGAGTTAAAATATTCTCTATAGTGCCCCCAGTAGTTGTAATGTGCTCTATTTTTTATAATTTGCCCCCAGTTTTTATAATGCCCCTATAATGTACTCCCAGTGGTAATAGTGCAACCCTGTAGGGCCCACAGTAGCTATAATGTGCCCCCACTAGTTATAATGGCTCTCTATAGTTTCTCTTGTAGCGATCATTTCCCACCGCAGTGCCCTGGTATTATAATTCCCACATTTAGTGCCTTAATATTTATGGTGCCCCAGTAGTAGTGAAAAAAAAATATAACATACAGATTTATCCACTGTCAGTTTGACTAACTGAACATATTAACACAAAAAAACACATTACAGTAGTACAACTAATTGCATTAAAGTGAACCAAAATATCGCTGTTGTCATGCTCCATGTCACTTTCTGCAGTGCATACTACAGCCTGCCTATGGCCCAAGTTAACTACATCCCGGCGCTGACAGTTGCAATGATTTCATTGTGCTGCCTAAGATCCAGCACATGCAGTTGCGATGATGTCATTGTTCACAACCACGTGCCTCACTCTACTGCCTCATAGGCTTAAGGTCTAGTGGCCTGTGGCCTAAATGAGTGATGTAGACGGAAGCCATCAGCCCCTGTACCCCACAGCAGTATTCAAATGCACCTGGACAAAATATCAGGCGCCCAATACCAGTATGTTTTGGCCTAGAGGCACACAGAGGAACATTGATGGGCTTTTTGAGCATCCATGGGCGCCAGGCGGTCACCAATAATGCCCTATTGTAATTCTCTATTGGGACTTACAGCAGGGCTGAATTGCACAACAACTGGATAGTTGCTACAAACAGATAAATCACATATAAACACTGGCAGATATTAAAGTACTAAAATGAACTAAACAATACATGACAGGAACAGAATGATGAGAGTCATGGATGGAAGAGATAGGAGTCTGGCAATGGAGAAGATGAAAGATGATATGGCATTCAGGTATATAGTTGATGAATGATAGTGAACAGAAATTAAGCTATAAGGAACGGACCCTGGTCTAAATAGAACCCAACAAGTCAGCCAAGACAATTCAACAACTCAACAACAAACAATTTTTCAAATCACAGGAATTAAAGATTATAGCACTACAGATCCCAGAATACACATATAACTCACTAGACTAGAACAAGGTACTGAAAATCTGGAAAAAATGCATATAGCATACAAAATCCTCCAACAATTATAATGAAATAAGGTCTGGATATATAAAGGCTGAACAGTCAACAGCTCTACCCTAAATGAACCAGGCCAAGCCGGGCGATAGCCTACTCAGATTCAGTTGCAAGCCAGTCTCATAGCAACTGAGAATGGCATAACTACCATAACTTCCATTGTGGGGCCTGGGGGAGGGAGGCAGTGCTCAACTGCTTTTCTTGTTCCCAAAAGATTTGCTACATTTTCTATCAGTTGTCACTGGATTGGGGTTCAGTGCAAAGGGATTATTTACTGATTCCATTTAAATCAGAGGTAACTGTATACCTTCCTATACACTGAGCTCCCCATAGTGGTGGCTGCAGACATATATACTCTGTGATAGGAAGCAGGAGACTTAGCAATGTATTTATGCCACTTGTCTGGTATAAATACATTGAGACATATGGTGTTCAGAATGATTTATATTTACTTCTTACACTTTTTACATTATAGATGTCAGATAAAGTTGTTGTGGTCTAGGTTGACCTTTTTTTTTTTATTACAATTCATGCTATGCATTCCACATTGCCTTGGAGTGTTTGAAACTTCTATACTGGGAAGGTGGGTGGGGTAAAGGGGCCCATACTAACTTTTGCTGTTGAGCCCTATGAGATCTTTGTATACCCTTGAAAAGTGCCTTATCAATGCTAGTGAATAAATTAATATGTTGCTCATAACACCATCACAACTGCAACTAAAATATAGCCTCTGTTTCTGTGTCTCTTGTTCCAGCTACCTCCTCTTTACCCTCCTTTCTCTATAGTCTTCTAGCACAGCTTATCTGATCCCTTAGGGACCTGACAATCTGTCTTAGTCTCACAAGATGTATTCAGCAGAGAATTCATACTGAATGCTAGTCTAGGAAAAGGGGTGGGGGAAATAAGCTGATAGATGGAGAAAGAGGCATTTTCATCTAGTAGCAGACACAGTCAGATCTTCACTGTCCTGTGTTCAGCTGATGGATGTAATTCACTATAGTGAGGAAGGACTAACAATAATCACCACTACTGGACCCCAGCAAGTCGAAGCAATAGAATGTTAAATCTAAATCCTTTTGTCCAGTTTTTTACTAAGGCTTTTTGAAAGGGGACTGGGGATAGAACATTAATAGCTATGTACCTTTGACAGTGTTACTTTAAAAAAGTAAAAGAAATTGGTGTAGTATTTTTTTGTATTTGATAATGGAATAGCACTCACATATCTGTTTCTGCTGTTATGACCTTAAAGGGATTTCTAGTGCTTTGATACTAATGGCCTGTTCTTTGGAATACTGTAGGCCCATTAAGGGGATAAGACCCCTGAGACCCAACATATCAGCTGATTGACTGTGCCCACATCCCCTTCATTGTTTACCAGGCAAAGATCTATATATTTTGTAGTGGCTGTACCTAGTATGGCATGTTAGTCACTTTTAATTTAATAGGACTTAACAGCAATAATCTTCAATATCAAGCACAGCCAGTGTTGGACTTGGGTGCCTAGGGCCCACCAGTAAAATTTATTTTGGGGCCCACCGTACAGATATATTCAAATATTACCTGCTCACACAGCAGCAAGAGGCTACCAGATGATTGAATTTGGGGGTCCCTGCAACGACTTTGAGAAGGTAGGTCCTGGGGAAAAAAAGGTACTGGCAGCTTTCCTCTATACCTAGAAGTCTTCTCAGCTCTGATCGTGTCTATAATAATAAAGTCGGAAGTTTCTTTAATAATCTATCAAGTTTTTTATATAAACATAGGCTGGTTGAGGTGGTGTACATTGAATATATATATGTAGTGCAGTAAGTCTACTGTGTTATGTGCCACTTGTGCAGGGGGTGGAAGAATAGGGGCCCACCTTGCTCAGGGGCCCGCCGGGGGATTCATGCGTACCCCTGTGGGCCAGTCTGAGCCTTGGCACAGCCACTACAAAATGTATGCAGCTCTGACTGGTAAACAGTAAAGAGAACATAAAACTTGCTGGAATGCCGTGGTCCCTTCAATCAGCAGATCTGTGAGGGTGGCAGAAGATATTGATGGCCTATCCTCAGGATAATTTAAAAGCTTTTCAGGAGTCCAGTGCTAGTAAAGGAAAATCAATCCTAATTTTTTGCAGAGTATTAAAAACATAACAATAAGATTCAATTTGTGCATAATCCTAGTTTTTGTGCATTTCAAACCATAAGGCCATATCATAAACTGCAGGTTCCCCCAGGTGCAATTTAAAAACAAGGAGGACTTATCATCATACAGTACACCTTGGTCTTTATGTCATAAAGTGGCAGCCATGGGAAAATCCAATGAACAGAAGACATGTATACAAAATATCATACTGTATGATAAATAGCTCAGATTACCGCAACCATTCATAACAGTAATCCCATAGATTACTATCATGAAGTTTAAACCATCTAGATTTGTATGTTATTTCCAAATGCAATATCCTGAAGACTTCTCTATTTAGCACATGCCACATCTAATCATCCCTACATAGTAGAGGCTGTAAAATGTGGTCAGTTGTAGTGAGGGGGGAAACCTCTCTGTTTATTTTTGGTGATCCATGAAAAATGGGTAGCACAGGATGATTTACCATAAGTGGGTCAATCTGATTTAGTAATCTATTCCTTACTTCAGAAGATATTTGAAGATATTCTTACAAGTAATTTTGAGATTCCTTGACAACCTCCTATAGATTGTGCAATCATGTAGGGTTTCATGCATCTGTTTGGAGTATACGTAGCAGGGCATCCATAATGACCACTGACTCCCTTGTCAGCCTTTTTAATAACTACATTTTATTTATTTATCAGTTCCTCTAGGGCAGTACCTTAGTAGGATTTCTCTTATGCTTAGGCAAGTCATAGGTGGTATCATTCAGACAAGTGTTCAACATTTTCAAGTCTCTCTCCCCCAGATCTTAAAATTCATCCAGATCAATTACTCATGACTGTGTATGATAAAAGTGTGGGTTAGTCATTTTAAATACAGTATTATCAATTTTGTCTTCTTCTGAAGTCATCCCTTCTAGACCGTAACTCCTATAAGGATATGCTCCGATCTGCATTCAGAGAAATCCAATTGAATTCCTCTGTGAGAGCTTTTTTGACTATTTAACGCCCTTGTTTACAGTGCTGTGTTTAAATGTTTTAGGCAGGTGTAAAAAAAATACTTAAAGTAAGAATGCTTTCAAAAATAGAATTAATATGTTTATCAATAAACAAAATGAAACGTGAATGAGCAAAAGAGAAATCTAAATCAGATCAATATTTAGTGTGACCACCTTTGTCTTCAAAACAGCTTCAGTTCTTCCTTGCACACAGTTTTTTGAAGTAACACAGCAAGGAGGTTGTTCCAAACATCATTGAGAACTAACAGATGTAGGCTTGCTCAAATCATTCTGCTTCTTTGTGTAATCCCGATTCCCAGACTTGCTGATGTTGAGATCAGGGCTCTGTGGGGTCATATCATCACTTCCAGGACCCCTTGTTCTTGAAGACAGTTCTTATGACATTGGCTATATGTTTGGGGCCATTGTTCTGCTGCAGAATAAATTTGGAGCCAATGTGATGACTACCTGATGGTGTTTAATGATTGATAAGTGTCTGCCTGTGTTTCTCAGCATTGATGACCCCATTAATCCTGGCCAAATACCCAACTCCATTTACTGAAATTCAGTCCCAAACTTGCAAGGATTCTCACCATGTTTTCACTCAAATATGCACGAAAAAAAGGAACTGGGGTGCAAGTGTACTTAGAAGAATTGATGCTGTTTTGAAGGCAAAGTATTGTCGCACCAAATATTCAGTTGATTTAGATTTCTCTTTTGTTCATTCACTTTGCAGTTTGTTAATTATAAAATTAAATTATGAACCTTCTATTTTTGAAAGCATTCTTACTTTGCAGCATTTATTTTTTAGACATGCCTAATACTTTTGCACAGTACTGTATGTCTTCTTTTACTACAGAGGAGGTGTCCAAATCAGATTGTTTGTTGTTTAAATCCGCAGTCTCTATTTCTGAAGATGTAAAGCTAACATGTCAACCAGTATGTTCTTATGTTTTAGTATGAACTTATATTCCCTTTGGTCTTCTCATGTAGTTCACAAAACTCCAACCATGAGGAGAATTTTTCCAGAGATGTGTAAACATATTGAAAATCTCCTGTTTAATCTCAACCAATGTTTTTCCTCATATGTAATATATATTTCTCAGTGCAATTGAACAGATCATATTCCACACTTTTATGTTGAACACCTCTTGGAATCATATTACAGTTGACATACCTTTTCAAAGTATTGTCATCCGATCTTTAATCTTGTAGCGTTAAACCTTTTAAGAGATCTTTACAGTCCACAAATACAGTCATTTGCAAAAATCTAAGTTAGTATCAACATGATGGCCTCATCACCTTCCTAACACTTTAATGTTGGAGGATAGGCCATTAATATCACAATCCAGAAAAACCCCAGTCATGTGTTTTTCCTTGTTTTTGAAGTGTAAAGTAATGTCATGCAATTTATTATAGGAATGTATATGGGTATTTCTTGAAAAGGTGCATATTAAGTATGTACAGTAAAACTGCTAATTATACTACTAAGTAAAACCTACATATTAAATAAATGTTTTTATTACAAGATATATATATATATATTTTACTGTTTATTCCAGTCTGTTACTTTTTTTTTATGTTTCCTTAGGAATAACGAGGTATGGAAGATCCGAGAAGCCACCCCTGACAATAAGCCACTTCTCAGTAACAAAGCCATGGAACAGCCAGAGTCAGCCCCTAGGGATGAGTATGGGGAGAAATTGCACAAAATGGGATGTCTACAAGATATGGGGCCAGTTGTTCATCAGGATGCAGCAATAAAGAAAAGAGGTCACACAGTGATAATAACAGGAGATGAAACAGAGGTCAAGATACCTCAAATACCAAGTATACCGAAGAGGTCAAAAGCAGGCCATATAGTTGAGAGTGAGCAAGTTGCAAACAAACCAGTAGAAAAAACTCCTGAACGTCTTCCATTTTTGGATAAGGAAACTACATTAAGTAATCTTCCAGAAACAAAGATGCCACCAATATCATATTTTAGCAAAAATGTAACTTTTCCTGAGGAATCACTTTATGCAGACAAGAGCCCAGATGAAATACCTGAGATTATGGTCAGGTCTGCAGAAAAAGATGTAGAAATGACAAATGTACAAGAAACAGCAAGCCAGTCAGCTGACAGTGTGACAGCAATAGGTGACATGCAAAATTATCCAAAGGCAAATGTAGTGGATGCACAATATGTTTTTGGAGAAAATATTGTAGGAAAAGACAGAGTAGTCAACCTAAGTGTACAAACAGAACCAGCAAGTGCTGGTGATGAAAGTTTGCCAAGAACAGAAAGTAATATAAATGCAATGTCTCAGAATATCACAGAAAATATGTATAACTTAGTTCAGGATACCAGAGATAATCAAGAACTACAAGAGCTAAACAAAAAACAAAAATTGTTTGAGAGAGAAGGCATAGAGGAGATTTCTACAAATATACAGGAGGCAGAGGGAAAAAAAGCATAGTCAATGTACAGAAAAAGGATGCATTAGAGAAAACAGATATTGAAAGTAAGATTAGTGTCTCACAAGACTTAATAGCCCAGAAAGATCAAGAAACTGTAAGTAGAGCTGAAGAGGCAGTGATTTTAGAAAAAGCATGCAAAACTGTAAAAGCAAGTGAAGTTATAATTAGTGTACCTGATAGCGTAACAGAAAACATACTGATGGTAGAAGAACATCTAATGCAGGATCCAATATGTATTAAAGACACAGTTCCAGAAGATGCATCTTGTACTACGGATGCAAGACTGCAAGGCCCAAGAGTCATAGAGGAACAAACAGACAATGATATAAAAGAAACTAGATTAGAAAAAACACATGAAGATATATACAATCAAGAACACACAGATAATCCCATGTTTCAGAAAGAAGTCATTTCATTAAAGTGCGTCTCTGGGACTGAGCATACACAAGATACTTCTGCTGAACAACTGAGCACACAACACCCCGTAACTATAGCAGAGAATGCAATGCAAGACGACGTGCCAGTACAAAAATACAACAATGATGAAGTCCAAGACCAAAATGAGAAAAGGCAAGATGAGGCTGTGACTGCAGTGGACACTGAAAAGGATACACGAATCAAAGAGCCTACGGACAGAACTGAAAATAGAGTGAGTGAACCTGAAAAGGTAGAGGAAAATGCAAGACAGCTTGATGAGAGACTGTACCAAATGACAGATAAAGACAAAGATCTACAGGACATGACAGTGACTAGAGGTGACAGAGGGAAGGAGACGGGCAGTTATGTTACACAAAGCTTAATAGACGGTATTCAAATGGAAATAAGTAGGGGAAATCAGAATGGGGTAGATAAGGTAGAGACTATGATGCATAGAGCCGAGTATCAAACTGAGGTTCAGTCTGAAGGTATACAAACTTTTGCTGAACAGGTAGCAGAGACGTCCACTATAGGTGTGGTAGATAGTGGAGTAGAAGAAACTCCAAAGGAAAAAGCTTTTACCAATAAAACACAGTATGTACTGGTATTGGAGCAACATGATATGTCAGTCAATGCTAAAAAGCTAGAGCAGGAAGAAATTGATATTCAAGCAGAATGTATTACTGGGGAAAAACAAGGCAGTGAGGCAGGAATATCTAAAGAAAATAACGTTGACAGAGTTACATTTGAACAACTTCAAGATATATTGGAAGACAATATAATAGAGAAGTATCAGGATCAAGATGATACAGTATTTGATCAGAATAAGGTTAGTGAAACGAATATGTTGACTAATGCGAGACTTGAAAAGCAAACAATTGGAACCGAAAAGGAAAATGAGCAAATACTTGAAAACATCAATAGCACAAAAGAATCAGTAAATCGAATTAGCATTAAAGAGATATATCTTCAGTCCTTTGGACAGTCAGACGTAGAATCATTGGCAGTCAGAAATTCAACAAATCAAGAAGATAGTTTTGCTGTAGAAATAATTAATCTTTCCAGAGAAGAAGACAGACATAAAGAGACACAGGGTCAAGATAATTTACTGGAGAAATGTTTTTTGACAAACAGTAGTATACCCACAGAAAGAGAGAGAATTGGTAAAGCAACAGATTTAGCTAACATAGAAGATGTATATCTCAGAACATCAGAGATTGAGAAAACAGATGCGGCTGAGCATGTTATGGATCAAGAGAAGAGGGAATATATATTACCTTGGAAAAATAGCAGGCTGGATGCAGTAGTAGTAGTAACAAATGAGGAGCCTATGAATAGAAATGATGGGCATTATAGTTCTGGATTTTGTTCAATAAAGAGATTAGAAGAAGAAGCCGGTGGACCTAAATATATTGTCGATCAAGAAGATTTAAATACTTACCTTTTGATAGATGGTAGTCTTAATATGAAGGAGGTCTACCTTGGAACATCCAAGGCTGAACAACAAGAAGTATTCGATCAAGACAAGGAGAACAATTCATTTCAGAAAGATATATTCCTTTGGACAAATGATAGGCTGGACGTGGATGCATCAAATGCAAAACTGGATCAAAAAGACAACGTTCAGAATTCAAAAATTTGGGCAATAGAAAAATTAGAAGAGGAAGTAGATAGATTCAAACAGATACCTGATCAAGATGAATTGAATACTTGCCTTTTGATAGACAGGAATCTTAATATAGAAGAAGTATACCTTGAGACAACCAAGATTGGGAAGACAAACTCATCTGAGCAAGTATTAGATCAGGAAAAGGAGAATGATATGGGTATTTGGAAAAATAATAGGTTGGCTGTGGAAGCAGCAACAAATGAGAAGACTAGGGTAAAAGAAGAGGAAGTTCATAATACAGGTATACAGACAATAGAGAAATTATTCGAGAAAGTGGATAGATCAGAAGAAGTACTTGATCCAAAAAAATTGAATACTTGCTTTTTGATAGAAGATAATTCTAATATGAAAGAGTTGTACCTTGGGGCAACCAAGATTGAGGAAACAGACATAAATAAGCAAGTACTGGCTCAAGAGATGAAAGATAATGTATCCCCTTCGACAAATAGAATGCTGGATGTACAAGAAGCAAAAAACGAGGAGCATGTGAATCAGAAAGATGAAGTACATAGAACTGGTATATGGACAATAGAAAGTTTAGAAGAGGAAGCAAATAGGTCAAAAGAGGCTGATCAAGATGATTTTGATACATGTCTTTTGATAGACAGGAGCCTAAATATGGAAGAGGTATACCTGGGGACAACCAACATTGAGAAAACAGGTATAGCTGAGCAAGTACTAGATGAAAACCAATGGGGTGATTCATGCCTTTGGACAAATAATAGTCTGGCTGTGGAGGCAACAACAAATCAGGAGACTATAGATACAAAAGACATGGTTCTTGATACAGCTATTTGTACAGCAGAGAGTTTAGTAGAGAAAGCAAATGGATCAAAAGAGGTACCCAATCAAGATTTGAATGCTTGCTTATTGATAGATGAGAACATAAACATGGAAGAGGTGTACCTTGGCACGGACAAGATTGAGAAAACAGTCTTAGCTAAGCACGTATTAGATCAAAAGAAGGAGCAAGATTTCCACATTTGGACAAATATTAGGCTGGTAGAAGCTGCAGAAAAAAAAGAGAAGCCTATGGGTGTAGCAGAAGTGGAAGCAAAAGAGGTAATTCAAAAAGATCAAGAAGATTTGCAAACTTATCTTTTGATAGATGGGAGCCTAAATATGAAGCCAGTCAGAACTGAAACTCCAGAGTGTGAAGATCATGAAGGAGAAGAGACATGGTTCTGGGCAAATGAAGAGCTATCTAAGGAAACAGCTAGTAATGAAGTGGAAATAGATGAAAAATATAGAGTAGAAAATGAACCTGAAGAAGGTTTGCTTTCGAGAGGTAGCCTCTATGAATCACTGAATTTAATTGGGCAAAATGATGGAGTAAGTGATAAAAACAGAGATGAGCTGCAGGAAAGTAAAGAGAGCAATGCAGATGAAAGAGATAGGTCTGAGGTCAGTAAGCCTGTGGTAGATAAGGATGGAAAATTACAGGACACAGAGAATAGAAACAAACAACAGACACAACTGGAAAACACAAAACTAACTATCGAAAACAGGATAAGTATTACAGAGACAGTAGAAGTAATAAACTCTGTGCTGGACTCAGAAATGGAAAAAGGTGAAGTGAAAGAAAATGTGGAAAAGACAACAAAGACCAATGAGAACGTGAATCAGACTGCTGGACTGTCATTAGGTATGGAGGGAGAAGGATTAAAGGCAGTATCAGGCGAAGGTAAAAGAGACGGAATAGCAATGTATTTTCAGGACATTACTTCAAGTGTTATGCCACACAAAGTACAGGAATTTAACAAAGCCAAAAATAAAACTGTGGAAAAAATAAGTCATGAGGATGATGCACAAACTGCCTCACTTACAGAAGGCAAAATAGAATCAGATATTAAGGAGTCAAAGAAAAGAGAAGATATAGAGGAGAGTGCAGTTGTGCCAGAAGAAATGACATTCAAGGATGCTGAGTCAGAAGAAATCCTCCCAGAACTTCTATCACAAAAAAAACAACCTTTTAGAACTGAAAAGGTGATAAAAACTTCAGCGGTTTCTGATGAATTTATCCAGGTAAACAACCGCCCAAATACAACAGCCATGCAAGAAAATAATTTCTTACCAGAAGTAAAAGTGGAGGGACATAAACAGTCAGACTCTGGAGATCAAGACATCAAGAATGTGCTAGAGATAGTGGTGGAAGAAAATAAACTTTCCAGAAAAGACATAGAATCTTTAAACCAAGAGTTTACCCCCAGTGAGACATGGCAAAACTATTCTTTAGATTATAGTTCATCAGGAGCTGAGAACAACAAAGCTCACAAGTCAGAGTGCACATTTTCCGTATCCCCTCCTCAAACCCTTGGACACCAGAGGAGCAAAGAAAAGAAGAGACTGAGCCAAAGCACAGGGCAAGTAGGGGAGGTATGTGACAGTCGGTGACCCAGAAGAGGAAGGGACACTGCATGGGATGTGGTTAATACTGTGACAAGAGGAAGGAGAATGACTTTCTATGGGGTGAATACTATTGAGAGACATGCTGAGCAATAGACATTAATGTGATGGCACTCTGCAGTTATAACATAATGGAGGAATTGTGGGGGAGCTGGTTCATGGCGCAGTGCTCTTACTTGGTCTTCTGGGTTTACACAGCTACTGTTGAGTTCACAGATTGAAAAAGAACAGATTTTATCCAGTACTCCGAATAATTTTTCACTTTGTATAGACAAGTTGAATTTTCTTTGGAGTGTAGGATAACATCCTTCCTTCTGTTTTCTTCACTGGTGCCTGTCATTTCTTTACTGGTTTGTACCAATAAAATATTGGCTCCATCAAACCCCTTTATTAAGCCCATTACATTTTGAGCAACCAGCTGTGTAAATTTTTGACCAAGCTTTTGGTTGACAATCTTTCTGTTTAAACTAAGGACTATACATGATAGCCAAAGATTGAACCCAATGACACCTGCTTTACATCTGTATATCATCCCCAAAATGTGAAAACCCACATCCAAATGCCTCAGACTTTTTCTGAATTGCATGGTTGGGAGGTACAGGAGGAGGCTCTTCCAGAGGTTCATCTCCAGTTAACATCACAGAAAGACCTACAGTTTGTGGAGTTATACAAAACCTGACGTTGGCATTGCTAACCAGTTGTTGCTCTTCCTAAATAGCAGATGTCTAAATAGCAGAAACAGTGAGCTGTAACTACTCTTTAATAAAGCATAATAGTGATGTTTATCTTGTAGAACAATTAGGAATTACAGTAGATCATTTATTTAACGTAACATTTTTTGATGTTTGGATGAATTTGCTTTTATCTAGAACTAAAATTCCTGGTACATGTTCACAGACCCTCCCATTGTTCTGTACATATCCATTATATAACTGCAGGGTGTCCATCACTCCCCATACTTTCTACCATATCCTTCGTCTTCAACTTTCTGGAGCATTGTGTGTACTGCACAGTGTTTTCCCTTAACACTAACATGGCTATCAAAAGGAATATTCAAAGCTTGTTGTATCTTCTCAATTGTATTGGTATTTCCCCATTGTCAGTTCAATAACCAGTACTAATATAATACTAATAAATATTCTTCACAAAAAAATGGCGTCATAGTGAGAATACTCAGTTCAAGTTATAATAATTGACACCAATTCATAATATGAATATCCACTTAGTTCATGATTCACAATTCCAATTCACCCCAAATAGTCCCCGGAGTACATGGGTAATGAGTTATTATCCACAATAAATCACTAATAAGCATGCACTCCCAATGATCAAGATTTTGCCAAATGTACATATATAAAGTGCAAGTGCAACAAATATAAAGCTAGCTACCATCCATTCAACCCATAATTATATAATGGATGCAGACATTCCGCTCAAGCCTTAATGCAGAGTAGCTTCCTCAGGGGTTAAATATAAGTGATCTGGCTGCCTGTTTACATATATCTTCTCCCCATATGCTCCCCAATGTTTCAGTCCCACAGTGCATGTGTCTAGATGTCCAGCATCACATCTTTGTCCCATTTCAGCAGTCAGAAGGCACTGAGCGTGCTCAGCATGACACTTTCTAATGCTAAGGACGCCTTAGTTGGGAATCTGGCGTATGTGCACATCGGTGAGAAGGGGCCGGATTACCGTAGTTTAGACCGCGTTCTCTCCTAATCTTATTTTACGAATAAATTATTGCGCTATTTAAAACACTGTAATGTCATCACATGACAAGTGTAAATTAAAAATATATTGCATGAATAAATTAGAGTGCATGATTTAAGTACAGTTGATGCATAAATGTATCATGAATATTACATGAACATAATACATACAATTGACTAGTGCACTATATACCAAACAGTAATATTGTTATTAGATCAATAGATGAATCAAAAAAATTACACAGAATACCAGTCCTCATCAGTTGTTTTATAATCGAGCCATTAAATATCAGGAATTTTTTTGTGAGGAATATAGCTTTTTTGCATCCTATTTGCGTTATGAAGCGCTTCTTTCTAATAGCTGCTATACTTCCACAATTCATTGTCTATTGCTCCCACTGTCTTCTGCACTACTACATGCACAGCAAAATGATGCCGATTGAGCTTTTCCTAAATACGTATGACTGATTTGTAGTGTACACAGCTCTATTTAATCATTTCTCGACCACTAAAATCTGTACATTTGAAAGTTGTTAGTTCTACCATCTCCCAGGTTTAGAGCAACACTGGCCCATATTTATAATGTTTGGCATAATGTTTATGATTTTGGCATAAGATGCACCCAAATTTGGCACATTTTGGCACATAAAGCTGTAAACTATTCATGAAGCAATGCACCAAAAAGAATAATCCAATTGTTTAATGCATGGCATGGCATACTGGAAAAGAGTGTAGCTTAAGACGTGACAAATCTTAAGCTTAAGACAAATCTTTGGCACAATGTAAGCCAACCAATAGACAAAGCCATGCATGACCCTTATCATACAGCATGATAAGTTTGGTGCCTCTTTAGACTGCCTGTCTTAGCATACGCTGTCTACATTTTAGACAGGATTAGTAAATCTGCCTCACTATGTTTTTGGTGCTTACAATGTACTGCATTAAGTAACTGCAGTTACTCGTCCTCCGCTGAGCTCTGCTCTGTACTCAATAGTCTGATCCTTCTATTATTTCATAACACTAAGGGTGGAATCACACTGCCCGATCACCGGTGGAAGATAACACATCCATCGGCACTCGTTTGCATTCTGAATGTGGGAGGAACGATTGCTAGCACACCCCCACCCCCATTTTATTCCATTCACTATCGGCAACACGTTAATGATTACACTGGGAGATGCGGATAATCGGGCATCTTTCATCCTGTTGAAAAATGCCGATCAGCTCATGAATGAATGTTTGCTTGTTCATCGGCTTATTGGCAGCCCGATTATCGGTAACCAGCGTTCGCATCCCGATAACTGACCTGAAATCGTGCAGTGTAATAGGACCTTTAGAGCTACTTCTGACTTCTATTTGTGTTTTCTGCTGTTGCCCTTACTTGAACGATGCTTGATACCCTTTCTGCAGAGCTCTCTTCAGAGATGTAATTTAGGTTTTAATGAAGGTCACTCTTCTGGGATGCTGTTTGATGTATAAAATATCGCTCACCAGTTAATGCTAGATTCGAGAACTGCAGTGTATAGCTTCTTACTGACAGACATGTAGAATGTTTCTCTCCTGCTGCAATCCTGCAAAATATTCCAATTACCCTTAAACTGACAACTTGCATGTAGGTATGGGGCTATCTGTGGCTGTACTGGCAAATGCTAAGCTGTTGGTCTTGTGTTGGGGTCTTTTTGTATGATATAAAATTATTGTGAATTAAACAGCTTGCTATATTATTAGTACCTTGGTGCTAATAATGTGTTCTGAGCAGTTTCTGCTTTTCTTATTTGAAGCCTCATTCATCCATTCATACATATTCATGTGTTTGGACCACGTATAATAATTTTCATTTAATTTTGTCTTTACAGGAAGCACCAAGCACAGATTGCCTTCTGCGCTGGTGCCAGGAAGTAACATCAGGGTATCGAGGTGTCCGTGTAAATAATTTCACCACGTCATGGAGGAATGGTCTTGCCTTTTGCGCTATACTACATCACTTCCACCCTGAAAGCATGTAAGATGGCAAAACTCCTTCTCTAGAAACGTTAGGGTCTAAGAACATTAATAGATTTTTAGGGGTACTGATGAAATTTATTATATTGCTATAGTTTGATATCTCAGGATATGTTGTAGCAGGTCTAACAAAAGAGCTTCCATAAATGCTTCATAAGAATAGTTCTTTATGAGTACGGTAAATATTAGAGTTTATGGTTTATCTGGCAAGTGCAACCTAGTAATACGAGTCAAACTAATGTAATCAGGAAACCGAGAAGGTCAGCAACCCAAACAAGGTACATTCAATCAGATACAAATAGTAAAGGGAAACTAAGTGAACAGCAGCTACATGCAGGATAAAAGTCAGCACAGTATATTAATCATGATAACTGTCATGAGGCAGTTAAAAATATGGCATTTCTCCGATTGGCTTGGTGCCATCTTTCATCAAGGTCAGTGCCACTACAAAGAACACAGTGGAGGTGGACATTTAAAGGTTTCTGGAGTGTGCTAGGGTAAGGTTATTACACAAAGTTGAATTGGAATAAAAGCTACATTTCACATGTTAAAAATACCACTGCAAAGAGTTTGAGAGGCGTATGACTATAAGTTCTATAAAGGGCATTTAATGGGGAACAGTCTATCTAACATGTATTTTGCTTTGTTACAGTAACTATGAAGTTCTGGATCCATTAAATGTAAAGGAAAATAACAAAAAGGTAAATTGCATGACTTCTTGCTTAAAATATTTATATTTTGCAGATTTATTTTTTTATTTTTTGTCTCATTTTATACTTCTTCTTATAGGCGTATGATGGTTTTGCTGCTCTTGGGATACCACCACTTCTCTCCCCGTCAGACATGTTGCTTCGCCCTGTCCCAGACAAACTTATCATCCTTACGTACATTTGCCAAATACGATCTCACTTTACAAGTAATACGCGTCTTGATAATCTACCTACTTCCTCTCAGGCTGCTACTCCTCTACAGGCACCTAATGATGTGGAGAAACCAGACACTGTCTCTGAAATACACAAGGCATTGGAGGCTACTTCAAAGCAACAAAATGCTACGTCCATGAAAAACAACATAACAAGCAACGCCTCTGAGGAACATATTGATCCATACTCTTCTAGCGAAAAGACCATGAAACAAACATTCTCTAGCATAGTCTCTGATGAGCATCAATTATCTCAGAGAGCAGAAGTACATCCTTCTGTTGAGCATAAGAACAAAGAAAGAACCACAAATGGGTCACAACAAGATGTGCCAATATATTCCCCAGTGGATAGTTTGCCAAGATACTCCAAAGAGGAAAAGAGTACAATTGCATTTCACCCTGAAAAACAACTCACAAAGGTAACTGCTCCCCAGTACCAGGACATTGAGAACACTGAGGAACAAAAGAAGGCAAGCACTGGAGGTAAAGGGCAGAATAATTCTGGCATGGTTCCACCACCTCGTATTAAAAAGAGACTAAGCGTAAATGGGAGCTTATTAGAAATGAACCTGGATGAGGGGGAGTCTTCAGCATCTGCTCCAGTTGCTCCTCCACGAAAGGGAGGAGGTTTAGGTCACCTGCGTGATGCTGACCTTGTGAAGAAAAGACGTTCTCTTATCCGATCACAGTCACTTTCTCAAGATGAGGTGAGCTTAATAGTCTGCTGTTTTTTAACACTATTTTCATTGGCCAATTTATAGTGTTTATTCTCATTTTATGTTATACCCTCCTCTACAGGAGACAGATATCACAGGAAAAGTTCAGGAAACAAGTTCACGGCCTTCTTCTCAAGTTATCTGTGGTTAGTAGCATATACATTTTTACTGCCTGATCCTTTATAATCGCTTTCATGTGGACTAATAAAAATGCTGTCAACTTTTAGTTTAGAGCATCACAGAATATACAGAATATACATCACATATACAGAGATTTAGGGGGTCATTTACTAAGACTGGCGTTTTGGATGCCAATCTTAATAACCTGTGCGCTGGCGTAGAAAATCATAAGTGAGACAGGCCTCCTAGCTCGCCCACTTCCCCGGCCACACCACGTCCCCTTTTTTTAGACCTGGCATGAGCATGAAAAAGCTGCAGACTGTGGTGCAAATAACCTTTCACACAATCTGCGACGGATATACACTAGAAAACTGGCATATATCTGGTAGTAAATTACCCCCTATTCAAGGTGTTTCAGGATCATCAGTCCAATCCCTAAACGCTTTGAATTGCCACCAATAAAGTATTATTTTCATCAAGTACTTGACTGTCATCTCGCCGCAGTACCGCCGACAATCCCCCTAATCTTCTTCAGCAGCTCACTTCACTTGTTGTGTTAGTTTCTTATTAAAAACACTTCTTTCATGGACATTACTTACACCCTTGGGTAAGGCCACAGGTAGCAGATCCACTACAGGCTTTGCATTGCAGAAAATCTGTATCTGGATGTAATTCACAGGGGCAAAAATCCTCACCAAATACTGTGAATTTTGCTGTGGATATTGTTGTGGAAATGTTGCAGATTTACCACATATTTCACCCTCTGCATTGTAAAGGGTGAAATCCTCGGCCATACTCTTCATTTTTAGTTTTGTATTTTCATCTTTCCCATAATAAAGCATTTTGTAAGGAAAAATGCTTTAAAAAAAAGAAATATGGAGACATAGATAGGCAGAAAAAGACCACATAGTACATCTAGTCTGCCCATAAATGATCTGCTTTTTATTTTTAGCTTACCATTTGGACATATTGGGTTATTTAACTTTAAATATTCAAGTTCACCTACAAAATGGCCTCCAAAAACCCTAGAGCTGAGCCCCTACTACTAGACGAAATCCTATACCAAACTATGAGTATTAAAGCCACCTTCTAAAGATACTGAATCCAATGGCCAGCCATTATCCTTTATTTCTTTCAATATATTTTTTCCATTTCAAATGTTTTCTATTCCAGTTTTTCTTCTTTTTGTCCCTAAAAATGAAAAGATTTTCTTACTCCTTTGAGGGGACTTGACGTGGGATTGTATGATCACTGGTATAATACAGTGCTTAACCCATATTTTAATAGGCCTCTCAGTGTAAAACTGACATGAAGCCTAGTAGACCCTGTACTGGACCTTCCTTAGGCCCCTGGCTGCAGTAGAAACTTATCAGCAACTCATGATCACATTGCGGGGATGCCAATGGTGCTGTGATGGCTATTTGCCACAGAATTAGAGGGGTTAAACAGCTGCACCACCCCCACACTGTACATGTATGCTGCTTTGCGCCCGCTACATAGCACCAGTGTTGTAGTTGTGATACACATTGTATACACATGTTTAAACTTTAGTTTTTCATCCCGTAAATGTCTTTTTACAGAACCATATCCTTCTGCCTCCACATCCTCTTCTTCCACTGTGGTTCCAACACCGGAAACACCAGTAAAAGAGGAAGAAACTGTGGTATGTGTAAAAACTGCTGTCATCATCGTTATTTTCTCTTATTTATATAACATTATACATTATTTCATGGTAATCTATCACTCACATAGCTTCTTGGCAAGTCCTCCTGGCAGGCAGATCCCAGTGTCATGGCTGAGTGACAAGATACTAGTATAATCCAGAAATAGATATATCAGGCTTAGATCGAGTCCTCTTCTTGTTTTGTTGCTTCTGCATGTACTTAATAAGCACTCATCAGTAGGATCAATCCTATTAAACCAGACAGATAGGGTGACTTAAAGTGGCCCTGGAAAAAAATAAATAAAAGTGGTCCCATGTTGTAGGTGGGGTCATACTGACAGTAGGCAAGCAACACAAGTAGGCAGGGCCAAGACATGTAGGCAGAGACAAGACAAGTAGGTGGGGTCAGCAACACCACAGTGCAGCATAAAATACCGCCCCAGCAGAACCAAATACCACAGGGCAGCACAAAAATACCACCCCAGCAAAACCAAATATCAGAGTGGAGCACAAAATACTGCCGTAGCAGACGTATTCAACTGGAGGGAATACAGTTGGATTCAGGGAGGCACCTGCTGCTGCCAGCTAGGTGCATAAGTATCCGATGCTCCCAGCATTAATTCATGCTAAGTGCATCTGACTGTTTTGTTCCCGGCTGGCGACCATGAAGAGGGCTGGGGTGGCAAACTGGGCTTCGGCCCACTAGAAAATTTCCCTATGGCCTGCCCCCCCTGCTGACATAGTACCTGACAAGGTTGACCCTGCTAATTACAGTGCTATTTGTCTTGTGAAAATTGGTTACAGCATTTCCAAAGACAAATACTAGCAAATTAGGACTTTACAGCATCTCGGTGTACTGAGGCCCCTCGCTTGCATGAAGAATAAAACTCCCTTTTCTCTGGAACACTGCAACTGATTTTCACAGGACATATATTATTTCAATCAGCAGGATCAATCCTACAGGCAATATGCCTGGTTTAAAATCTAGTTGATCCAGGTGACAGGGGCACTGCTTTTAATTACTGTATTTCTCTTGTGTTTCAACATCCTATATAGACCAGTCGTAAAACAAGCTCTGATACAGTATGTGGTCAAGAAGTCAAGTTCTTAAACATTGTGTATTCAATTTTAGAAATTTATGTCATATTTGGGTTACATAATTTTGGTTATGCTGGAGGCAAAAAAATAAAAAACTTCATTTTCTTAAGTTCCAGTTATACTTATTTTATTTACAGTATTGTAAAAAATAGTCTATATTGCATCATATCGAATATCATATACTGTACATTAGGGCTAAATGAAGTGTTCGATTTGCAATTTTCTCGCGCTTCATGGTAACAAATCAGGTTTTCTCAAAATGGTGGCTGCACATGTTACAAAGCGAAACTAAGTGTAGAGGAGACAAGCCCGGGAATGCAAGATCACCCATAATGCCTTGCAGCCAGCCAATCTGCAGATAGCCATCCCCTGTGATGTCACAGCCCTATAAAACCCTTATCCTGCGCAGTCTCTGCCATTGTTCTGTGAGCTGAGCATAGGGAGAGATGTGGCAAGTGCTCATGTGCTAGGGAAAGTGTTGCTAAAAATGATTAATAGACGAATATTGAACAGGGAGACTGCAGGGAGATTTATTCTGCATCAGTTTTATTTATTCCTACATTTACTTATTCCTACATCAGCCATAAACTAAGATATGTAATTCAATACCAATAAGATGGAAGCCTTTATTATTCCACTGCCAGCATGCCAACTAATACCATCCAGTTGGCACCCCTTAGGGGGGCTAGGTCTTAATGATGACCATCCTCATCTTTTGCTGACTTTACTTCTTCTAAATCATCCTTCAAAGTCTCCATATCCCAGAAAAGTCAGCAATATGCAGAGAGCAGAGGAGCTGGCTGTTCCTGATTGATTCTCATCGATATTAGATGATTTTTAAAAGGAGGAAAAGCAGATGGCAGAAGAAGGGCTTCCACCTGTAGGGCAGGAGGGCGCTGGGGTTGGAGAAGTGGGTACAGCCCCTGTTTAACAGATCAAATTTATTTTTGAACTTTGACAAAGCTGCAAAGTCGACTTTTTCAAAACTTTAACTCATCTCTACTGTACATACTTTCCCAACATAGGAGTTGATAAGTTCAGGGTATCTAAGCCCCAACCCTGGGAACACCACCAAACCCTCTGTGACCCTCCATTTACGGCTGCTGCTTACATAAGCCTCACCCATTTTTGGCTTTGGACTGTGTCTGAAAACTGCAAATACAGGGCTGTTGACAACTATGCATATATCATACCATATTCTCCATTAGAAGCACAGGAACAGTCATTCTAGAAGTCTACATACAGTTTGATATTAGGAATACCATGGGGCATGCTGCAGTATTTTAGGGCGGACCCATGGGCGTAGCTATAGGGGGTGCAGAGGTAGCAGTCGCTACTGGGCCCAGGAGCCTGAAGGGGCCCAAAGACCCTTCAGCCACATAAGAAGACACACAAAGCACTGAGGGAAGGGGCCCAAGCTGAACTCTTGCACCAGGGCCCATGAGCTGTTAGCTAGGCCCCTGGGCGGACCTCACAGACTACATACGTTCCCACTAATGCTGTCTATTACTTCCAGCATGTAAATTTCACAGTTATCTCTAGCTAACTATGAGAAGTTAAAAGTACAGTATGTACTGCCATGAATGCGTCACCAACTACCTGTACT
This sequence comes from Bufotes viridis, assembly GCA_033119425.1. Taxonomy (NCBI): domain Eukaryota; kingdom Metazoa; phylum Chordata; class Amphibia; order Anura; family Bufonidae; genus Bufotes; species Bufotes viridis. The sequence continues at coordinate 63,390,104 of CM065598.1, forward strand.
AATCTGCTATGCATTGTTCTCAGGTCCTTAAGGACACCAGCCAGTATGTCACCTCTGAGCTTGCTGCCCTGGAACATCAGCAGGAAGAAATTGACTCAAGAGCAGCCATAGTAGAGAAGGACCTCCGACGCCTGATGGAAAGTGGTATAGAATTATAACCCGCACTTTCTTTACATTGTGTTATTTTTGTTCTAGCATAAAATACAGTTATAAAAAGAAGGAACAACAAATCATCAGTCAAAGCAATAACAGAAATTCACATTTAGGCCCAAAGAACATATGATCTTATTATTCCTCCAGGAAACCAAAAAGGGGCAGATCTTTATTCTTTTTCTTTGAAAATGTAACCTTTCCAACTTTCATTTCCCAGGTAATGACAAAGACACTGAGGAAGCTTTGATTCAGGAATGGTTCACACTAGTGAATAAAAAGAATGCATTAATCCGCAGACAAGATGAACTACGGTTGATGTGAGTATAGGAAGCAAAACAGGCAACCACATGACTATGGGACTCAAAATACACGGTGTATTAATGCACTAATGCTGCTGTGAGCATGCTGGCTGCAAAAAAGTCCAGAATATAAAATTATGGACAGTGGCCCCTGTTCTTAGTGTGAGCTCCGGAGTCATGCAGTGCCATGGCACATGATTATTGCAGCATGCCCCTCTATGACACATTCTACAGCTAATAATGATCGTGAGCCCCCTTGGCGACAGCATGATGCTAATGTCTGTAAAGCGATGTGGAATATACTGTAGTAGCGCTATATAAATGCGTAAAATAAATAAATTATGCACTGTAGAAAATATATACTGATTGGATTTTTTGGTTTCAGGGCAGAGGAGCAGGACCTAGAAAGGCGCTTTGAACTCTTGAGTAGAGACCTGCGAGCATTGCTGTGTACAGAGGGTGAGTATAGAAAATATGCAGGTTTTTTACATTTTCTTATTATCAAGTGTTTTAGACACTTTTCTGACCTTTTTACACCTCGACCAATAAGTAGGGGTGGCTTACTTGAAAAAGGACGTCAAATTAAAGAAAAGTGGGTGTGGATTAGATGCAACTCTGTGCACAAAATAAAATGCACCAAAATTTTGGGAATAAAAGTAAGCCAACTTAGCCTAACATTTACAGACTGAGTGCCCAAACTGTAACCCACTTATTTATCGCAAAGTGCCAACACGGCAATTTAACCTGAATATTACAGTCCAATATAGTATATCTTCCATGTACTTTATCATTTAGCTATAATAGCCATGCTTACATTCAGTGCGCTGCCTGTGCCGTTCATAGTGCGCCCCATGCTGATGAATGGCAGGAAAAGTCTAAGGCATATTGGTACACCATAGACGTTTTCCAGGGTGTGGATGCCACAGAGAGGTCTCAGAGAGCCACCTTGGGCACCTGTGCCATAGGTTCGCCACCCCTGGCATAGAGAGTCTAAGGCTGCATTCACACGAGCGTGATTTCCGCGCGGGTGCAATGCGTGATGTGAACGCATTGCACCCGCACTGAATCCTGACCCATTCATTTCTATGGGGCTGTGTACATGAGCGTTTTTTTTCACGCATCACTTCTGCAACGCGTGAAAATCGCAGCATGCTCTATATTCTGCGTTTTTCACGCATCCGCAGCCCCATAGAAGTGAATGGGGCTGCGTTAAAAACGCATTGCATCCGCAAGCAAGTGCGGGTGCATTGCGTTTTTCACTGATGGTTGCTAGGAGATGTTGTTTGTAAACCTTCAGTTTTTATCACGCAGCGTGAAAACGCATCAAAACGCATTGCACCCGCGCGGAAAAAACTGAACAACTGAACGCAATCGCAGGCAAAACTGAATGGCTTTGCCTGTGAAAACGCTCAGTTTTCACTGAACGCATCCGCAACGCATCCGCAACGCGAAGCCCGGCCTCCTCTCCGTTAGCTTGATAGTGGTTAAGGACCTGTGATGATGTCACAGCATCACATGGCCCAATCACCTGCTCCATCACTATGGTGATGGAGCATGTGATGGTCCATGTGACCATGTGACATCATCCAAGGTCCTCAACCACTATCCACAGCCTGAGGATAGTGGTTAAGGACCTTGGATGATGTCACATGGTCACATGTACCAATCACATGCTCCATCACCATAGTGATGGAGCAGGTGATTGGGCCATGTGATGTGACGTCATCACAGGTCCTTTACATCTTAGATGCTGCAGGGAAAGAGAGGAGAGATCGCGACTACGCGATCAAGTGGCTAAGGTAAGTTAACTTTTATTATTTTTAACCCCTTCCTCATCATTTAACAATGCATTCTTTATTAAGAATGCTATTATTTCCCCTTATAACCATGTTATAAGGGGAAATAATAGAGATTGGGTCCCGTTGCTAAGCAACAATGCAGGAAAATCGCAACGCATCCGCACTTGGTTGCAGATGCTTGCGATTTTCCCGTAGCCCCATTCACTTCTATGGGGCTTGCGTCGCGTGAAAAACGCAGAATATAGAACATGCTGCGATTTTCACGCAACGCAGAAGTGATGCGTGAAAATCACCGCTCATGTGCACAGCCCCATAGAAATGAATGGGTCCGGATTCAGTGCGGGTGCAATGCGTCCTCCTCACGCATTGCACCCGCGTGGAAAACTCGCCCGTGTGAAAGGGGCCTAAGGGGCCTGCGTTGCGTGAAAAACGCAGAATATAGAACATGCTGCGATTTTAACGCAACGCACAAGTGATGCGTGAAAAAAAACGCCCATGTACACAGACCCATTGAAATGAATGGGTCAGGATTCAGTGCGGGTGCAATGCGTTCACATCACGCATTGCACCCGCGCGGAAAACTCTCCGTGTGAAAGGGGCCTAAAGATGCAACAGTTTTATCATCCAGCACCAGCCACTATAATAATTCTGGCCCAGTTTAAGACTGTCTGTTTACATTGCTTTAGGTTTTGTCCCTACTGGGTTCGGCTGCTTGAAAATTTACTAACATTTTAAAGATTGATGGCATAGACCACGGATATGATTGGTGTGGTCCTGACTGCAGATCCACCAATTATGGGAATGTTTTGTTTTCTTAACAAAGTTCAATTTTTTTGCCCCTTCATTCTTGTGATAAGTAGAGGTCCCAGGGGTCAAACCCAGGGGTCTGGATACCTGTTCCTTAAAAGCTTTAACGCCTGACAAAATTATGGAATTATCACCCTTTTTACTTCATAGTAAATACACAAATCACAAATATGAGACAATATTATTTGTATGTTCTCTCCGTGTTGCGTGGGTTTCCTCTGGGTTCTCCGGTTTCCTCCCACACTCCAAAGACATAATGATAGGGAACGTAGATTGTGAGCTCCACTGGAGACAGCAAGCACTTATCATGTCTGTAAAGCGCTGCAGAATATATCAGTGCTATATAAGTCAGTAATATAGATAAAAACAATACTTGCTTGACAAGCTGAACATTCTGACTTTTTGAAACAAACCTCAAACAAATGGAATTAAATTATTTTAGTAAATTGCATATGTCCTTCCAGATCAAGTACAGGAAAAAATTTGGAATTACTCAGTGTTGGGGCTGAACTGCAATACTAAGCACAGCCGCTGTATAATGTATAGTGCTGTGCTAGATAAGCTGAAAAGGCCACGGCACGACTGCGAGCACTGCTGCCTTCTCAAACAGCGGATTGGCCTATCCAGAGGATAGCCATCAGTATAAAAGTCATGGAAAACTCCTTTAAGTGACAGCTGCCGTTCACATGAGTGAAAATAGCTGTAGCGGCCCTCTACAATGTCAACATTGAAGAGGACACGGTACTCACATGAGCACTGCGGCCCCTTTAAACAGCTGATCTATGGAGATGTCGGGAGTTCTGAGGATAGGTCATCAATATCATGAAACTGGACAACCCCTTTAACACTTGGATAATAAGTAAGCCAGCACTTTATCCAAACCTAGGCCTCTCACCCAGTTAAGCCAGTACTTACTTATTATCTAAGTCATGTCTCAAGGCCTGTTTAAAAGGTCAAACATTGACTTATTGGATAGCTACCTTACATATAATGTCAACAGAGGCAGATTTTTCAAAAGCTCATTTGCATACCCTCTTCCCAGAATTCCAGAGGAGCATGTATGGCCGATAAGTCTCCTTACACCGATTATGGTGCTCTCCATAAAGAGAGGTAGTACCCCCCAAATCCTGACAGGCCTCTCAACCAGCTAAGCCAGTACTCCCTGCTCTGCACTGATGAGGGGCAATCACCCTGAAACAGCTGTCTGTTGATGAGGTGCTGGCTCATTTATTATTATTTATTATCCAAGTCATGTCTCAAGACCTATTTAAAGGGTTGAACATCGACTTATAGGATAAATGCCTTACATCTGGTGGCATTAGAGGCAGAGCTTGTTTATGGCTCATTTGCATACTCTCTTCCTAGACTTCCATAGGAGCATGTATAGCGTATAAGTCTACTCATGCCGATTAAGGCATCCTCTGTAAGGTAGGGTTGTCACGATACCAAAATTTTGATTTGATTTCTATACCATAAAAAAGTAATGCGATACTTGATACCATTCAATACCACACGAAAAAAAAAACACCAAAAAGGCGCGTACATTCCGCATTTTATGGAATGTCGGCTCATAATTAAACAGTCCTATCCTATTATTTGGGGGGACAAGGTGACAAAAAAATGGCTAATAGTGCAGTTTTTATTCAATTTTTTTTCTGTTACGTTCACCGCATAGGAGATATTTTTTAAATTTTAATAGTTTGGGATTTTCGGACATGGTGATATGTAATATGCTTTTTTATTTGTTGTTTATATATTTTATATGTAAAATTGAGAAAGGGGTGATTTATACTTAATACTTTGGTGTGTTTTTTTAAACCTTTTTTTAAATATTGTATTTAATAACTATTCCCCCCCCTTAGGGGCTAGAACCTGGGATATTTTAATCCCTTGTCCTATTCACCCTAATAGAGATCTATTAGTATCGGTAATAGGTAAATCCCGCTATCTCAAATCATGACCGGCAGATGGTCCCTGAGGGCTGGAGTTGAGGAACACTGGGCCACATTAATTGAGCACGACCTTTTTTTTGTAGTAAAAAAAGACTAGCATATTTGTAATGCCTGTCTTTAATTTTTCTCTAATTTAAGATCCTTTACTCACTGGTTTGCGCATAAAAAAATGGCACAAATAAATGGAAAAAAGTTGCATCCCTATCTCTTTCAATGTAAAAATTGTGCTAGTTCCCTCTGAAATCAGATGGGGAAAATTAGTCTGGTCAGGAGTGGAGTAGAAATAGGCTCACACCAGTTATTTAATCAGTTATTTCCATCAGTGATTGTGAGCCAAAACAAGTAGTTAAGCCTACTCAGAGATAAGGTATAATGGAAAGATTTGCACCTGCTTTTTACCCTCTCCTGGTTTTGGCTAACAATAAATTGATGGAAATCTTTTAACTGACCAAATAACTGGTGTGTGAACTTGGCTTAAGACTTTTTTGCTACAAATTCAGGCACACCTATATAAATAGTTCATAAAAAAGTTAAAAAAGTTTTAAAACATCTGAATTAGTCTTAAAACTCAAAACAGGCGCAACAGGCACAAATGCCTCTTAAACAGGTGCAAAATCAGAAATAAGACTATCTAAAACATCTTTTTTACACCTGAAAACAGGTACAGACACTATACCAAATGTACCCCACATGTCCAACAGTAAGCATTACCTAAAAGACTTTACTGACTCTCCCCAAACAGGTGATTTTGGAGGAGAGGAGGATTCGGAGCATTGACTTTCAGCTCCCTACCCTTTTCTTTTCCAGGGAGATAAGCTGCCATCACAGGTCCCTTGGCATTTTTCTTCTCTTCCCAATGAAAGCACATACATCCACAGCCAAACTGATTGTGTATGCGCATGGGAGAATCAGAAGAGATAACTGTCCACCGAACAAGTGTCTGGCCGCCAGCTATTGAATGTGTATGGGCACTTTTAAAAAGCAATATATTGTCAGAAAATAACTATGGGGCACATTTATTAAGACTGCCGTTTCAGAAGCCGGTCTTAATAAAGACCCATACCTGGCGGAGGATCCGCGGAAGTTATGAAGAGAGACATTCCTCTCCATAACTTTGGCGCATCCAGCACTGCTGCTAAATAAATTTAAGACAGCTTCCTTACTGCCTTACATTTAAGCCATTTTCTATGGCTAAAACAGTCCCCTTTCTCACCAATGCCACGCCACAATTTTAGACCTGGCTCGTTGCGCCGCCATCTGCACCTGAAATACGGCTAATTTAGGCATATTTCAGAATAGTAAATGACCTTCTGTGTGGGTAGTGTAAAACATATCTCTACATTTCTGTTAAAAGCCCATAGCAACAGCTCAGGCAAGATAGCTGATATTGATGGCTTATCCTATGGATAGGTCATCAGTATCAGATCGGGGGGCTCCGACACCCTGCACCCCCACTGATTAGATGATTCAGATCGGAAACTATACAATGGGCTGAGTCAGAAGCATCTGGTTCCATCCACTGTGTGGTGGCTGTGCTGACTTAGTGCAACTCTGCTCTCGTTCAAGTGAATTGATGCTGCAGTACTCTGGACTAGAAATAGGTTACAGTATCGGCGGCTGCCCTGAAATAGCTGAACGATGGGGATAGGTCAAAACAGCTAACTATTAGAAAACCCCTTTAAATGTTTGTTTTCTTTAAGGCTGGCCAGCTGACAGTTATAGTGCACACGAAGCGAGAAACATTTTTTTTTGTGATTCTGAAATAATAAAATAATATGTAGTGAGTTCTGTATAATAAGCTGGTAGGACATGATAGTATGTATGCTTGAATAGTCATTTTTTGGGCTCTCCATTATGTCATTCAATGTTCTTCCAGATCTTAAATGGAAAGGGTTCATATCTGAACAAGTCATTGATACATCACCGTACTGTATTACTTACTTTGTTGTACGAAGCTGATGGTGTACATTCTTTTATTATCTTTTATACAGAGAGCTTAAAAAGTGAAGCTCAGAAGCGGAGGGAAAAGCTCTTACTTGATGAGCTTGTATCTCTTGTAGACCAACGAGATGGTCTCGTGAGAGATCTACATATCAAAGAGAGAAAGTATGTATCTGTGCCTTTAAATATTATCTCATCATTCTCACATTTCAACCAGTGTGACATTTGCTTTTGTGATAATTTGTTGCAGGGCTGTAGAGGAAGATGAACTCATAGAAAGAAGTCTTGAGCAGAGGAGGAGAAAGCTGAGCAAAAAAGACAAATGTCGGATCAGTTGAAGTGATGGGGGGCCCAAGACAATTTGAACAGCTTAAATATGTGCAATGCTTATCACAAACTTTTCAATATTACAATGAACTTCACCAAACATATATGGGTAAAAATATTTGAAACATAATATTTAATGCATGCCACCAGGCTAAAGAAGAATCCATAGCCAAGATGCTGAGATCCTTTCCAAGCACTATCCACCTACCTTGTTCCTGTATATTTCTATTTGCTGCTAGAGATCTATAGAGAATGATATTTACCTGTGTGAAAATATTTTATATGCGTTGAGCACTGCTCTACATTAGTGTTAATAGTTTGAGTGTGTAAAATGATCTATGGTAACGAAAGAAATATCAGTAAACATCTTAAATTTACTGCTAAACCAGTTCAGTTCCATCAGGAGGACAATAATCCACCCAAGGCTTTGAAATCTAAGGAACCATGTTACCTACATCATTAGGAATGGATGCACAATCAAGATGTTATTTTCACATGGTCTTCAGAAGAAGGTGGTCTGATTTCTATACTTCTCTACAATATAAAACCCATTGATTTTTATGATGAGTGTCTATCAGTGCACAATGTCAAGACTTCCTCTATTGACTTTTCTCAAGTGCCTTAATGGACTGTAACTTATGGACATGGAGACAGACTTCAGTTTATAATTTGTGAGCTAAGGATATAAAACATATGTAGGCCTGGCAGTGGCATATAGCGGAGAGGGGTTCTCCACTCTCTAAAGAGACCGTTATAGTACTGCGTTTCGCCATCTACAACAAAAGGTTCTGATGTGCATGTTCTCCGTCATACTCTTTCCATGATCTCTATTTCTTACTCTTTTGTTTGCTAAAAATGTAGTTTATTTGGAAAGGGAAGGCTTTACAGGTTTACTCCACCAAGTATCTAGGGGGATATGACCAAAAGGCAGGGCTCACTCTTTCAAAGGGCGCATAGCAGCCATATTATCTGCCATTCTGGTATATATGATGGTTCTACTATGACATTTGTAATTCAGTAATTCTGTCCCACAAACAAATGTTTTCTTTTTACCTGAAGACAAGTAGACAAGTATCTTTGAAAGCTTGTGTTACTTACCTACTGCCATGGTCTTTTATTTTCATATCCCTATTCTGTTACTTACATAGGAGATTGGATAATTACAATTGTGTTCTGTTTCTTCTGCACATATGTGTTTTCTGATGAAATTAGTGAATTAATAGAAAACTCTTACATACAGTATATGCCAATCACAAGACCTTTCTGTTAATTTTACTGCTTACGCTATATCTAAGATGCCATCTATTCTGCTACCTTAAACACATGAAAAAAATACAAATGAAAGGAGCAGGCAGCCTCCTCAGATTATTTATTTTTTGTGAAGTCCAAAAAACACAGCTGATTATTTTTGAAATTTACATTTTCTGTCAGTATTATATAATATGCTTGATATTTTGAGTGCCTGACGTTACTTGGAACATGATTAATCTATGCACAAATTCGAGAATGTAACAGCAGATGCCTCAGAGGTATAGACTGTAATATGTATCAAAACCGTATTTCAGAAGATCCTCACTCTTCTTGTAAAATGCTAAGTTCACACTCGTGGCATAGTTCCATTAGAGAACACCCTGCTGGAGCTCTCTGGATCAGCATTGCCAGATGTAACCTCATTGCCAGCCAGCCCCATTGACTGTAAGGCCATCTGCACGTGATGTGGGTGATTTTCATGCGGATTCATTTGCATTTCTGCAAAATGTCCGAAATCGGCAGCTAAAATCGCAAACATAATTGACAATGCTGCACTGCAGGCCAATTTCCGCATGGAAATAATCCACAAAGTGTACATAAATTTTTTGTAATCTCATACACTTTGCTGGAACTATACTATGTTGCAATTCTTCAGCACAAGAATCCATGTGGAAAAAACATGCCTATTCCATACTGTGTGCAGGTGGCCTAATGGGGTCCATGAGCTTTGACTGCTACGTGGCAAATATATCGGGTTTCGGCCAGACAATAATAACATCTGGCATTGTGGGATCCAGAGAGCTCAGGCAGACTCTTCTCTGCCTGAACAGCCTGCCAAAACTATGCCGTGAGTGTGAAAGAAGCCTAACACAGTTTATTCTGTAGTTGAATTTGTCAGAAATGCCAACATGTTGCTTTATTTTAAATGTAAATTCCCCTTTTTACTGACATTACCATGGCTTACTGTTATTAATATGGTATACAGTATAATGTTTCAGTCAAGTAAATCAGGGATAGTTTCCAGGACTTACATATTGATGACTTATCAGTCATCAATATCTGATTGGTGGGGTTAGGACATCTGTGCCGATCACCTACAGGGCTGAAAAGAGTGCCATACATTGTATAGTGGCTGTGCTTTGTATTGCAGTCCAGTTCTATTCACTTGAATGTGACTGATGGACATCACATCACATGAGCACCATGGCGCCTTCTAACAGTTGACTGGAGAGGTTGCCAAGAGTCAGACCCCCACTGATCAGATATTAATAACCTATCCTAAAAAAGTCATCAATGTTCAGTATAAATCCTGTAAAATCTGTCTAAAATAAGTTTGCTTCATAGGCTGATCACAGACGTCACAATATTTTGACTACATAGTAACTGTAGAGATACAAGCTTGTTGGCTGGGGATTTAAAGCATTAATGGAGTTGGCCACTTTGTCGTGACATTTCTAAAACACCGTAAACTTTTGTGTTTTGGCACAGAAAACTCTAATCTCATTTACCCACCTGACCACCTTCCCAGCTGCACCCCCTTCTGTGCAATTGCTGAATGTGTTAAACACATGCACAGTGCCTAGACAGAAGAGAGAGCAGCCAGGGAAATCATTATGAGGGTAAATCACCATCTTCAGAGCTATAGATACAGAAACCACCACCATCCAGTGTTTTCAAACTGTATCCATGGGCAGCAGGAACGCTGGACCTGAAGAACTGAATGAGGAGATTTTGGAAGGAAATTTATTATCCCCCTACAGTGGTTTTTGGGCATAGAAAAGTTGCAAACCCCCTAAATCTCGGTGGAAGTGGTGTTTCTACGTTGCCCTTTCAGGCGTGGTGAGAGCAGAGAGTGGGTGGAGCCATCTAGTACATTTATCATTTCTGCCAGTTTTCTGGCATAAATGATGATAGAAATGTACGCCAGCTATGGGCTGGTGTAGATCTTAGTTTAGGTGCACAGACTGTCAGAGGAAGCACCTAACTGATGCATACCTCATCATAAATTAAGCATATCTTCTTCTGGTGGCAGAGGCCATAACAAAGACCAGTGTATAGCACCAGTCTTTGATAAATTTCCCCCTTAAAGTTTTCTCTGCCAGGACACACAAGTCTATGGCATTTTAGAAATGTCACTAGAAATGAAAAGTTAAATCAAGAGTTGATTTCAGGAAATTGGAGGTGTAAATAAAAACCATCAACTTTTGAAAGTTCTGTGCTGTAGCTCCCATCCCTGCCATTTGTGGTCCCAGCTAGATTGGAAGTCATGATGCTCTGAAATGGGACTTCACATGAACACTGCAGCCAATGTCCGGCCTCAGCGGTCATGTGTACAAGAATGGTACGTGACTGCTGAGCCTCTGTGGTTACGTGCTGTTTTTGCACACATGACCTCTGAGGCTAGTCATTGGCTGCAGAGGTAATGTGAATGGGACCAGAACATCATGACTTTGGATCCGGATGGAACTAGAAATAGCAGGTCAGAGTTGTGCCACTGGAACAACAGGACTTTCCAAAGGTAAGCAATGCTGTTTAATATTTTTTTTTCTTGTAACTAAGTTTTCATTTTGGTCAGATAACCCCCTTTTAAAAGCTATTGAGGCAATTTTTGTATTATTGCATTTTACTCATTTTGGGCTAAAAATAATTTTTTAACTTGAAAATTTTCAACAGCTTTTCCCATACGGCGTTCAGTTTCCTCTCTTTTCACAGTAAATCCCGCCAGAGAACCTTCTGCCCTATATTGATGTGATCGCTCCATGTGTAGCCCTTATCTCTGAACTCCTGACAGCTCATAAACACTCATTATAGCTAAACCCTTATCAGTTTAGTAAGAATTGATCTATAATGAGTGTTTATGAGCTGTCAGGAATTAAGAGATATGGGCTACGCATGGAGCGGTCAGAGCAATTCTACGACGGGATTATAAACAGAAAACAAGCCGGTCTCCAAATATATCTATAATGAAAGTTGTGTAGGAAGAGCTGTTACAATGTTTTAAGAAATTAAAATGAAAAGAAAGAAGCAGCAGAGCTACAATAATTCAACCTTAAAATCTATCTTTATTACAGGATTACATAAAAATACAAAGCACCCCTATTAATGTGGAGACAAGAAGCAACAAGGAGGCTGGGCAACACACAATATCAGGCAAAACGTAACATCTACAGAACCAAACTTCAATAGTATAATCATGTAATAAAGATTCATTTTAAGGGTAAATTATTGTGGCTCTTTCGCTTCTTTCTTTTCATTTTAATTAATTAGTATGTAGCGCAGAGCCAGATTATGGTGAAGTCACAATTTAAAGGACTATTAGCTGAATAATTTTTTTTTATAGAGACCAAATGATTAGTAAAATGAAATAATATAGAAGTTGTCCCCAAGGATGTCCATAGCCTTTAACTATGTTCTTCACTTTTATTGGCATAGCTTTGCACAGCATTCTTTGGTAAATGTTATTGTCATGGTACGAGGGAATACTTCATGAGATTGCTGCATTGCTTGATGTGTTGAATAAATGCAATAAAAGATTTTACTGTTTAACAACTACTGACTTCTAATCTCTTGAGATTATGCCATAGAATACTTGCTTGCTGAGGTAAGAGCTGCAAAGATGGCATACTGTAGACACAATGTGGTTGTAGAATGAGAGCAATGTCTTGAGCATATGGCTTTCTCTCTGGCAGAGATGGAGGTGAATGCCTGGGATCAAGCATAGCTAAGGCTACTTTCACACTCGCGTTTTGGGCAGATCCGTTATGGATCTGCAAAAACTGATCCGTTACAATAATACAACTGCATGCATCCATCATGAACGGATCCGTTTGTATTATCTGTAACATAGCCAAGATGGATCCATCATGAACTCCATTGAAAGTCAATGAGAGACGGATCCGTTTTCTATTGTGCCAGATTGTGTCAGAGAAAACGGATCCGTCCCCATTGACTTACATTGTGTGCCAGGATGGATCCGTTTGGCTCATTTTTGTCAAGCGGACAGCAAAACACTGCAGGCAGCGTTTTGGTGTCCGCCTCCAGAGCGGAATGGTCACTGAACTGAGCCAAACTGATGCATTCTGAGCAGATCCTTTTCCATTCAGAATGCATTAGCGCAAAACTGATCCATTTGGGACAGCTTATGATAGCCCATGACGGATCTCACAAACGGAAAGCCAAAACGCAAGTGTGAAAGTAGCCTAAGGCTTAGGATCTCAATAGCGGAAGAAAACGCTTCAGTTTTGCCCCCATTCATTGTTAATGAAGACAAAACTGAACTGAACGAAACGGAATGCTCCAAAATGAATTCCATTCTGTTTGGTTGCACTTCCATCGCGGACAGAATAATGCTGCAAGCAGAGGTTTTCTGTCCGCGATGTGGTGAGGAGCAAGACGGATCCGTCCTGACACACTATGTAAGCACGGATGCATGCGGTTGTATCATTGTTAGAGTTAAGCGAACTTGTATTTTAAGTTCGGCGTCCAAAGTTCGGGTTGGGGTTATCGAAGAATCCCGTTATGGATTTCGCTACCACGGACCTCTTATCCAATCCAGTACTGAGCCACGCCCCCTGCACTGATCACATGACGGGGACGTCATCCCAGGTCCTTAGTGTTGTCCAAGGTTCGGGTTCATCGAAGAATCACCTAATGGATTCAAAATTCCATTATAGTCCGTGGTAGCGGAATCCATAACGGGATTCTTCGATAACCCCAACCCGAACTTTGGATGCCGAACTTAAAATACAAGTTCGCTCAACTCTAATCATTGTAACGGAAGCATTTTTGCAGATCCATGACGGATCCGCAAAAAACGCTAGTGTGAAAGTAGCTTAATATGTTTTTGAGTATAGAAAGAGCTTCCTGTAGCACCAACATATTCTGCAGCACTGTACAAAGATTGCCATTTGTCATGCTAGATCCTGGCAGCTGCTCCTCTCTTTTTCTCTGTAGAGGAACTTGTTTGGTAATAATGTCTGCTTGGAAAAACCAATATGTTCAAGAAATTGCTTTCTTCAGGGAAGATGGGATTCGGTGTGGATCTATACAGATACGTGTGCAGTAATTCAGAGGAAGTAATGCAGAGGAAAATCGCTAAGTATTTGGTTAATGCGCTGTATACAAGTAAATTAAATTAGTATACTGTGTGACAGGTTCCCCATAATAAAGAGTACATATAAGAGAGAGATAAGTGGCTGTATTCAGCAGGCAAACTAGTGGGAAGAAGTGTACATTATTGCATAGCACTTACTTTCAGTGTTAACATTAAGTTTATTCACTTTTAGGACATCACCATACAGTAGATAATACCGTATTTAGAGATGAAAGAAAACTTCAGTTCGAGATTTGAGGCAAAACATGTAAATGAGAAAATATTCATATTTGTCTTTGGCAAATTGTATATCTCCTAACCAGTGGCGTAACTAGAAATGACTGGGCCCCACAGCAAATTTTTGAATGGGGCCCCCTCCCCTAGTAATGTTTTCCCAAACCCTTCCTTTCATATCACCCCCTTTCCTGTGGCTAGTAAAGATCGCTCTCTTAGACCAGGCCCAGCAGCTGTTCCATCCGTTTTCTACACTGTCTATACTGCCGCTGTATATAATTTCATTGTGTAATAATGTTGAGGGGCCCTGACAAAATCTTTAGTACTTCTCCTCCTCTTGGATGGGCCCCTTCTGGGTCAGGGCCCCAAAACAGCCGCTTCCCCTGCTTCCCCTATAGTTACGCCCCTGCTCCTAATGTTTAATGGAAAGAGGGACACATCAGGTACTGAGTGATTGTTAAAGGCATTATCCCACCCTCTGTTTTGCGTGCCGTGGCTGCTCTCTCCTCTTGGCAGACTGCTCAGTCAAGGGGCGTTAACCTTCCTATTGCGTGACAGCCCAATCAGCGCTCTTCTGACATAATCCCCTTGCCGCATGTATGTGTGTGCACGCTCACGTCTTAGCCGTGAGTGGCAGAGGCTCATGATACAGAGAGACCGTGCATGTGCTGACTTTAAAGCTGAAGAAATGACAGGATGAAGCGGTCATGCGAGAGGAATAAACATATGAAGGGTGGCAAGATATTGACCACGCATGAGCAGATATGCGCGATCCCATGAAGCTGGCCATCCAGCCTACAAGAAGACAGAGGAGGGACACCGCGCAAGCGCGGCCACCACTGCAGTGGACGTAACCATTGGATACCACATGTACACAACTCAGAGGAAGAAATGCAAATAGAGAGGAAAGGAGGAGGAAGCCATTAAAACATGTATTTAGTAAATTGCATGTGGTGGGATAAACAACACAATAATTGAAACGTCATTACATGGGATAACTTCTTTAAGCCAGTCCCTTCTCAAGCACTCCCCCTCCAATCCTTCTGAATGCAACAGAAATAAAATAGTCATGTTCCCTCAGATTCCATATAAAGAAATTATTTCCATACACATGCTGTGTAACACAGACTGTACGTCATCTGTTCCTCTGGGGCCTTAATGGAAACATAATGATGTCAACAGTAATATACAGAGCAGAACTTGGCAAAAAAAAACGGTGAAGAATCCAGCTTCCTTAATACTTGGGAATTCTATTTAGCAAAAGGGATAAAACTTGTACAGCAAAGACCAGCAGAGTCTGCGCGTTTCGGATCATTGAATTCAAATCCTTGCTCCTGACATAATGCTGCATTGCACATATAATGTTGAACAGCCAATGAAAGTACATAAACCAGTAACATAGAAAAAACCCAGACTGAATTATACTAAATAAGCAGAATAATATAAATATAAATATCATAAATTAACAACTATCCTACAAAAATACAATACAAAAACATATCACCCACATATCACCCACGTAATAATGTAAAATGGAATCATGTCAAGTAACTGGAACATCCAGAAGGATTATCTGGTCAATAGTTTCCTTCTGGGGTCCCCTTCCCTTAATGGGGCATTAACCCTTTCAAGGCCCTGAACAAGAAGCGATGGAATATCCCCGTCATGAACAGTGGCAAAATGTAGAGTTGCTGCTGAGACTTTTCTATTTTTGTAAAGCGATATAATCTGATACGTTTCCTGATTCTACAGCTCCCATATTGTAATCGACATAAAGTGCGTGTTATCAGGTATACCGCATAAGTCATGATCCAATTTAAATATTGTGCTATTTTGAAAAAGGTTTTGGCCATAGATTGGATATTTTATGTGACCTGCATATGGCTACACTAAATACACCTGGAATGCCCACATTTACAACTACCTTTAGGCCCCTTTCACACGAGCGTGTCCGGATTAGGTCCGGATGCGTTGCGGATGCGTTCAGTGAAAACTGTGCGATTTCACAGGCAAAGCCATTCAGTTTTGCGTGCGATTGCGTTCAGTTGTTCCGTTTTTTCTGCGCGGGTGCAATGCGTTTTGACGCGTTTTTCACGCGCGTGATAAAAAACTGAAGGTTTACAAACAACATCTCCTAGCAACCATCAGTGAAAAACGCAACGCACCCGCACTTGCTTGCGAATGCAATGCGTTTTTCACGCAGCCCCATTCATTTCTATGGGGCTAGGGATGCGTGAAAAACGCAGAATATAGAACATGCTGCGATTTTCACGCAACGCACAAGAGATGAGTGAAAAAAACGCTCATGTACACAGACCCATTGAAATGAATGGGTCAGGATTCAGTGCGGGTGCAATGCGTTCACATCACGCATTGCACCCGCGCGGAAAACTCGCTCGTGTGAAAGGGGCCTTACACTGCAGCCAGGCAGGTTTAGAAGCTGGGTGATCAATGTAATGACCTTGCAAAGACAAATGGCCTCACAGAGGGGAGAAAACTCCCTTTGTGTAGTTTGGAGAGGGAATAAAAAATTAGGGTGATAGAATGTTTGACAAAAATAAACTTTTTTTTTGTGTGGAACATTTTCTCAGTTTATTGAATTCCCCCATGTTGTAGCGATAGATAGGTAGTAGTATAACTTAATATTTCCTGATTTTTTTGTTTATAAATCTCTTTATCTAATAAGACCACAGCCCCCCTTTATCTGCCTGTCTGATGAAATATCTTTCCTACAGGACAACTCGTTCAGTGTTTCCTGTTCAGCAAGAGTTAAGATGTCCTTATAATGATGAGAAGGAATTTTTTCATGTAGACACGAAAGGTCTCCTTCAACAAATACCTGGAGGCAGCCCAACACCGCGGCTCTAGATCGTACCAGGTAAAATCATGATTGTATATTCTAAAAGGAACAGACAGGGGCAGATTGGCCATAGACCTTCCAGGGAAATTTCCCAGTGGGCCGATGCCCAGGGGGCCAACCAAGTCTTTCTCTCTGCCGATGGCTGGGTACATAATGAGCTCTCAGTGGTAATTAACGCTGTGAGAATCAGGTACTCATGTATCCGGTCAGTGACCACATATACACTCCTGAATTAAGCTATGGCCTTCATCTCACCTCCTAAGCTCCCTGTTCCATATCTTAATCACAGACAACTGGAGGAGGACAGACAATGGCAGTTATTCATGACTGCCACAGAGGGACAGCTTTTGGGGTCATATGTTGTGCTGCCCTGTGGTACAGTATATGGTATTTTGTGCTATGGTATTGTTGACCCACCTACTTGTGCCCGCCTCTTGTCAATTTCGACACTCCTACAACATAAGGCCACTTTTACGTTTTTCCAGGGTCACTTTAAGTTCCCAATCCACCCCTGGGAACAGACATATTAACGGTCCATTCACACATCCGTGAATGAGTTCCGCTCCTGTTCCGCAGAATTGCTGGTGCGGACCCATTCATTCTCTATGGGGACTGAATGGATGCGGAGATCACACTATGTGCTCTCTGCATCCGCATTTTCGGAGCGCGGCCCGAACTTCCAGATCATGTCCTATTCTTGTCTGCAGCTGCGGTCAAGAATAGGACTTCTCTATTTAGTGCCAGCCATGTGCGGCCCGGTGTATTGCGGATTCGCGATACACCACGGATATGTGAATGGACCCTAACAGAATTAGCAGTGTCAGCAGGTGCATGCGAATCTTCCAGATCTGACATAGTTATTAATTCACTAAAATTCATAGTTGTCATATGATCTTGCAATTCACAGACACCTGCATGTGAAACTGAAGGCTGACTGTTACATTGGTCCTCATTCATATTGTAAAAATGGTTTTTCAAGGCAAGAGTGAAACCTAACCAGTAGAGAGGCTTATAAATCCACAGAAATGGGTAAGGCCCATCTGAAGTAGTCTCTGCCTGTACTTAAAAGGGATGTCTTACTTCAGTTAATGGCATTTATCATGTAGAGAAAGTTAATACAAGACACTTACTAATGTATGGTGATTGTCCATATTGTCTCCATTGCTAGGTCATCGATTTCAGATCGGCAGGGGCCCGACACCTGGCACACCACTGATCAGCTGCTTGTAGAGAAGGCCGTGCTCCGTGCGAGTTCAGTCTTCCCTTGTTTACCCGCTCGCTGTCGACACCACAGTGGTGAGCAGAAATTACAAGCCATTCCATTTACCTCTAAGGGATGGCTCATTCCTATACACTTGAAAATTGATGACCTATCCTAATGTCATCAATATGAACCCCTTAGTGACCTCCCATATGCCTTTTTACGGTGGTCACTAAGGGGTCTAAGTGCTGCATGGGTCCCCCGTGCAGCAGGTAGCGGGGACCCAGCTCTCACATGAGAGCCTTGGTCGTGCTCTAACAGCCCAAACCGACAGGAGTTCCAATCCGGGCTGTTTAACGCTTTACATGCCGCGGGCAATGGCACCTGCCACATGTAAAGCGCTGACAGAAGGAGCGGACTCCCTCTGTCTCCCATTGGCACCCCGGAAATCTGATGTGTTATTTATTGTATTTCATGCACTGTGCCTGGTTTACCAGAAGGTGGCAGTGTGTCTGGCAGTGAGCTATAGCAGTGAGGTATCTAGAAATGACTGGGCCCCACAGCAAATTCTTTAACATCCCCTCCCCCCGCAACCCCCTCCTCCTATGCAACCGTCACTCCTGTAGCTGGTCAAGATTTGTCTCTCGAATGAGGCATGGCAGCTGCTCCATCCTTTTTCTACAGCGTCTCTGTATATAATTTTATAATACTGTTCAGGGAGCCTTGACAATCTTTTAGTCCTTCTGGGTGGGCCCCTTCTGAGTTTGGGCCCCAAAGCAGCTTCCCATGCTTCCCTTATAGCTGTGTTGGCTAACCTCCAGCACTCCAGCTGTGGTAAAACTACAACTCCCAAGATGCACACTTGCTTGGCTGGTCTCAGAAATGCATAAAAATATATGGAGCATGCTGGGAGTCATAGTTCCACCACAGCTGGAGTGCTGGAGGTTATCCATCACTGCTCTATAGCTATGCCCCTAAGATATAGGTAGAATGGAACTAACCATTCCATTCTCTCACGCTCCTTGGAGGTTTGGGCTCGCCCAGATTTTGCAAGAGGAGGGGTGCCTGTTCAGAGTGAGTTGAGCCTAAGTTTTGGTCCTAGCCAGAGGCTAGAGAAATAGTGCAGCACTGGCCTAAAAGCAGGGAATCTGCAGCCAGAGTCAAGTCAGCCCTAGTCCTAAGAGTTGCAACTGGGACTCTATAGTCTAAGTGTGGTCAGAAGCCCATCGGACACTGAGCCTGCTATCATTGGCATGTAGCCCAGATGAAAGAGGGCACTGCAAGGTACCAGACAAGAGAGAGAGTTTCGCACAGCGGTAATAGAGGAAAGAACCCAGTTCACCTTCCAGTGCACCCTAAAACCTGCTGGAGCCAAGAGCTACTGTGATTCTGTATGAGCTGCTACCTGTTTATACCAATATTGAGTAAATCAACTGAACTGGCATCAAAGTCTGGACCTTCCTCATTTCAGTTCCTACCAATTACGAACATTCTGTGTAGTGCCAAATCTGGTTAGGAGCACCATGACACCCCTCATAGCCATACCACTGCTCAGCATCCTAACCCTGGAACTAGTAAAACCTCTGGGGATGGGCTCGCTGCACGCTAGACATGTGGATATAGGTGTCCACTATAATGCAGACTTGATGTTAATCTGAACGAGCGATGGTTTACGTAGGTAGTGGTGTTTGAGCTGTTGTACCTCACCTTGTAGCAGTGTCTGTAGAGCTGTATTTCGCTAATCACTCTGCTGCCTTGTCTCTCAAGCATTTTCTTGAGGCAGTATTAGGTTGTTCTCACAGGACTAGCCCACTCCTACCAAGAAGGGAAGAACAGGGTGATTATCCCTGTTCCTGCCAACCATTACCTCCATTGCTGGAATAAATGGTCAAAAAAATGAAAATATATAACATTACAATACATTATGAACATTTGCAGATACTACCAGGTCCGGGGTACTGCATGCTCATCATCACACCTCCTCAGGCAGAGCGCTCGATAGTCTCACTGCTTTTACCGTAAATAATCCTCTTCTATGTTTGTGTAGAAACCTTCTTTCCTCCAGACTCAGAGGATGTCCCCTCGTCACAGTCACAGTCATAGGGATAAATAGATGATGGGAGAGATCTCTGTACTGACCCCTGACATATTTATACATAGTAATTAGATCTCCCTTCAGTCGTCTTTTTTTCTAAAGTGAATAACCCTCATTTTGATAATCTTTCAGGGTACTGTACTCCACCCATTCCAGTTATTACTTTAGTTGCCCTCCTCTGAACCCTCTCTAGCTCTAGTATGTCTTTCTCCATAGGTGGTCTAAAGATTTGTAAAGTGGTATTTTGTGTTGCACCCCATGATCTTATTGGTCTTGGCAGCAGCTGTCTGACTTTGGTTTCAACAATTTACCAGCCGCTAAAATTCGTAACTCCTTTTCCATGTTAGCTGTATGCAATGTTTTTCCATTTAGTATGTATGGGTGACTTGCATTTTTCCTTCCCATGTGCATAACTTTACATTTGTCAGTGTTAAACCTCATCTGCCACTTCTCTGCCCAAGCCTCCAATCTATCCAGATCCCTCTGTAGCAGAACACTGTCCTCTTCAGTGTTAATTACTTTTCACAGATTAGTATCGTCAGCATTCTAAATCCATAGGAATTAATATGGAGCTGGTCCTCCATTTGCAGTTAAAACAGCTTCCATACTTCTGGGAAGGCTTTGTACAAGATTTTGGAGCGTGTCGGTGGAAATTTATACCCATCAAGTATTTGAAAAGTCAGACTCCGATGCTGGTCAAGAACGCCTGGCTCACAAGCTCCATTCTAGTTCACGCCATAGGTGTTGAATAGCGTGATGGCAGGTCTCTGTGCAGGCTGGTCAAGTTCTTCCACACCAAACTCACCCAACCATGCCTTAATGAACCTGGCTTTGTGTACTGGGGAACAGTCATACTAAAGAAAAGGACATTGCCCAAATGTTTACACGCAGTTGGAATATGTAATGGTATGGCTATTCGCTGGAGCCACTACTCCATGTGCCCTGGAGCCGGTTTCTTGTGAGTGTGAATGTTACCATTTTGTTTGTATGTCTTCCTTGTTCAGTATGGCCGGGGTTAATAGCCTCTTGCTTGCTGTGTGTTTTTGTGTGCCTTGTAGAGGCTAATGCCTCTTTTTGGTCATGTGCAACTGCGTGTTTTTTGGGCTAATAAGCTCAGCTATATGTTATGTCTGTCCTGCCCCATGGCTGAGCATCAAGAACAGTTTCTGTATCAGCTTTTGCTGTTCTGTTTGCCTGTCCAGTTCTTGCAAGTCTGATCTGTGTCCTGGGTTTTGTGTATCCTGACCCATCCTGAGTTCCTGCTGTAATCAGTCTGTGTTCTCTCCTTTTCCTGTCTCAGTTTACTTCTGTTCATGTTTGAGTCGCTCAGTCTGGTATTTCAGCTCCGTTTCCTGGCTGCCTGTGTTTTCTATGTGGAGACGTATTATTTTTTAGTTTCTGTCCGGTTTGTACCTGAGGGTTTGGTTTGTTCTGTAGTTCCTGAGCCTCCAGGTGCTTGCACCAGAGTTCCTAAGTCTGATTGTCAGCTGCATATATACCAAGGTCATGCCAGGAGGTAGCAGACTGGTCGCTAACCCACAGTGAAGTCGGCATCCTTGCACATGTGTTAAAGGTTGAATATTGGGGGGGGGGGTGCGAGTAATGATCTGTAACTCACTCAATACCCCATAAGGACAAAGTGAAAACAGAATGTTTAAAATTTTTGCTAATTTATTAAAAAGTTGTTTGATTGGGTTAAAGTCAGAGTTCTGGCTGGGCCACTGAAGTACAGTCAGAGAGTTGTCCCAAAGCCACTCCTATGCTGTTTTCCTGTGTGCATAGGGTCATTGTATTGTTGAAAGGCAAGCCTTTAGCCCAGTATGAGGTACAGAGCACTCTGTACCAGGTTTTCATAAGAATATCTCTACTTTGCTCCACTCAGCTTTCCCTCAACCCTGACAAGTCTCCCTGTCCCTTTCTCTCAGGAAAATAACACCCCCGTGGCATGATGCTTGTAGGGATGGTATTAGACAGTAGATGAGCTGTGCCTAGTTTTCTCCAGACATGGCACATAGAATTGAAAGAAATAAAATGCAATTTTGGTTTCGTCAGATCAGAGAATCTTGTCTCTTACAGTCTGAGAGTCCTTTAGGTGCTTTTTTGCCAACTCCAGACTTTTATGTGTCTTTTATTGATAAGAGGCTTCTTTTTGTCCATTCTACAATAGCACCCAGATTGGTAAAGTGCTGCAGTGATGGTTGACCTTCTGGAAGTTTCTCCCATTTGCACACAAGATCTTTGGAGCTTAGCCAGAGTGACCACTCATAGTTACCTCTCTAACCAAGGCCCTTCTCCCCCAATTACTTAGTTTGGTAGGGAAGCCAGCTCTAGGAAAAGTCCTCATTGTTCCAAATTTCTTTGATTTAAGAATCATGGAGGCCACTATGCTCTGATTTTTGTGCAGCAGAACTTTTTGCCACCTTCTCCAGATCTGTGCTTCCACACAATTCTGTTGCACTACAAGCAGTTGTTTCATCCTCATGGCTTGGTTTTTGCTATGATATGCATTGTAAGCTGTGAGATCTTAGACAGGGATGTGTCTTTCCACATTGTTTCCAATCAACTGAATGTTCCACAGGTAGACTGCAATCAACTGAATGTGCCACAGGTAGACTCCAATCAACTTGTAGAAACATCTCAAAATTCTGAATACTTAGAATCATGCAAAATGTTAGTTTTTCCTTTTTAATAGATTTGCAAAAATTTCTAAAATTCTGTATTCCCTATCTTAATACGGAATGTTGAGTGCAGATTATTGGGAGATAAATTGATTGGAGCCTCCACAGACATGAGGTATAAGGGAAACATCTGCAGCTGTTCTGTGTTTTCCAGCTGCACCTGGTTTTGGCTCACATTCACTGATGGAAATCTCTGACCAAACACTGATGTGTCAATAGGGGTCCATTCACACGTCCGCAACTGTTTTGGGGTCCGCACATTGCGGATCTGAAAAACACGGACACCAGCCATGTGTGTTCCGCAGTATGCGGATCACACATGGCCAGTACTATAATATAAATGCCTTTTCTTGTCCGTGGCGGCGGCCAAGAATAGGACATGTTATATTTTTTTGTGGGGTCATGGAACGGAAATGCGGATGTGGACAGCACACTATGTGCTGTCCGCATCTTTTGCGGCCCCATTGAAAATGAATGGGTCCGCACTCATTCCGCAAAATTGCGGAGTGAATGCGGACCTATTTTGCGGACGTGTGAATGGACCCTTAGGCATAATAGTAAACTGGTTCTAAAATAGTGTGAACGGTATATACACAGTTGTGGCAGTTGACAGCCCAAACACCTTTTACGGTTGACTTCTTCTGGAGTGCTCAGACCGTTGGAGGGAGCCTCATAAGCAAGTCTTAGAAAAACTATGCACTATACTATCAGGAATTTAGCAGGTCTAAAAAGGGTTGTCCAATCCTTTTTTAATGACAGACTATCTATCCTCAGGATAGCCCTGGCTATCAATATCTGATTGATAGTCTGACACTCTGCACACCCACTAATTAGCTGTTCGGGAGTAGCTCTGACACCAGATGTATGCAGAGGAACTACACAGCTCCATCCATTGTGTATTGGACGGAGGTGATTACTGCGGTGCTGCTCCCACTAAAGTAAATGGGAACAGTGCTGCAGTAACCAGCTTTGTCCACTACACAATAGATGGAGCGGTGTAGTTCTAGCGCCTACTTGCAGTGCTGGAGCTACTCTTGATTAGCTGATCAGTGTAGGTGTGAGGTGTCAGACTGCCAATCAGATATTCACAGAGACACATCCCTTATTTTTATCTCTATTGCTTTTGCTTCAACCCTCCTTGGGTAATGCATCCTTCCTCCTAAACCTCAGAATGACCATATTTATTATTATTTTTTTAGATAACTTTCCATGTAAGAAAAAAATATTTATTATTATTTTTTTAGATAACTTTCCATGTAAGAAAAATGTTCATCAAATCTTGTCTTTTGTTGGCTGACTGTTAGCCTGCTATTGGGGGTTGTTTGGTTTTATGATATTGATGACCTATAGTCAGGACAGAGTAGATCAAAAGGCAATGGCAGCATTTCCTATATTCTTCTTTATTCGGACTTCATAGCATACATACAAAAACTGCAACGTTTCGGCTGTCACCAGCCTTTGTCAAGCACAAATACAAAGTGTCCAACAAACATATGTATAATAAAAGGCAGTACCTCCCGCTATTTGATAAACCAATCCCAAGCCGTTGCATACCATCTACCTACCGCATAGACCTATCACAATGGGCATTGTTTCAAAACCTACTTTACATAATTACATTCAGCACTTCACCTGTATAATCAGATGATTTTCCTATTTCATGACGTAAAGTCATGATTTTATTAAAGACACGGAGGCGAGTATTGCTATTCTCCTTCTTTACTCTGACCAATAGCAGCAAAGAAAAAAATGAACATGTGATCAACCCCTCCCCATAGTCCCAGTATAACAGGCAACTCCTCCTGCAAAACCTCCTCTTTCTTTGTAATTGAGTCCAAAAAGTCCAAACAAAACTGGAAACCAAAATCCCCGAACCTCACGGGAAAGAACCGCCATCCATCCGGAAGCGAACCAGGAACAACTAGAACTAAACGTTGACGGATACTCCACATCCCGTCCATAATGAGATCGGCTGGAACCTAACTGCCGACCCTCCGAACCACCACACAGATCAAGGAAGACTGCGTACCATGCCAGTCTCAACCTGAAAGATGAAAATAGAGAGTGATAGAAAAACAAAGTGATACATAGTATCTAAAATAAAATGGTTGCGACAAACCTACTCAGGAAAAACACACAGAGTGAAATCATTATGTGCATGACAAAACAAAACCACCATATACATAATCATAAATACTTACATAGGGAGGGAACACAGAGGGCGGGCAATACTCGCCTCCGTGTCTTTAATAAAATCATGACTTTACGTCATGAAATAGGAAAATCATCTGATTTTATTACAAGACCCGGAGGCTCCTATTGCGAGTTCAAAGTCTAAGACACGTTATCAATGATGGAAGAAAAACCATGCGGACTTGGTCTAAAATAAAATTCCCTGAACGTGGAGACACTGGACCAGTCCGCCAATTTTAAAATGTCCTCCAGTCTGGCACCAGAAACCGCCAAAGAGGTAGCAGATGCCCCCTAGCGGAATGTGCAGAAAAAGAGAGACGTCCACACCCGCCAACTCCATGATCCACCTCGCAAGCGTGGGGGTAGACACTGGCGCAAAAGGCCGAATCGTGGAAAGGAAGAGCTGCGGAACTCATGAGGACGATGAGGAGAAGTGCGGGCTTCATATTCCTTGAGGCATGTCACGGGACAAAGCGAAGGCGAAGCCGTGAAAGCAGGGTAAGAGACCGAACGTATGTGGGTCTTAGTCCTCCTAGAGATGTCAAAAGTGACCCCATCCGGGTGTACGAGCGAGCATCATAATCCAAAGCCCGGACATCCGACACCCGCTTGCAGGAAATCAGGCAAAAAGAGTGACAAGCTTCGCAGATAACTGCCTTAGGGAAAGCTCTGAATTCTGAGGCCAAGAGGACAAAACGAAAGGACACAAGACACGTCCCAAGTGGCCGTGAATCTTAGTCTCGGGGTCGAGACATACGAGAGCCGCGCAAAGACGCCAGACCAAAGGGTGTTGACCTGCAGGAGTACCGTCAAAGCCTTGAGTGAGATGGCCGATCTGAACAGGCTGATTGTGCGATAAGCCTTGCCCTGGTCGAAGAGGGAAAATAGGAAATGCAAAATCTCCGTCACAGGTGCTGAAACGGGATCCAAGTCCCAACCAAGCACCAGCCAGCCCAAGACCCCCAGGCTGATCTATAAGATCTCCTGGTGCCTGGGGCCCATGCGTTCTCCAAAAGGACTCTAGCTGTGCCCGAAACTATACTCCCCTGAAATCCGACACGCCAGCAGGCGCAGGGTCCCGTCCGAGATTAGAGGATGCGGCTGGTGATGAGGGCCACGGAGGAGAGTCAGAGACGTCAGGAGCAGACGTGGGATCTCGATCATCATCTCCAGAAGGTGGGGAAAACCACGATTGGGAGCTCCAAAACGGAACCAGCAGGGTCAGTTCCGCGACACACCGGCGCACTTGAAGTAGGGTCCGGGGAATCAGATGGAATGGTGGGAATGCGTAGAGGAGGCCCTTGGACCAATCCTGGAGAAACGCATCCACCGCCTCGGCTTCCGGATCCGGTAAAACCGTGGCAGTTGAGTGTTCAGGCGGGAGTCAAACAGGTCGATGCAGAAGGGTCCCCAAGTTGACATCAAAGAGCGGAATAACGCTGGATCTAACTGCCAGTCGCTGGAGTCCGATAAATGACGAGAGCTCCAGTCCGCGTGAATGTTGTGAACGCCCGGAAGGTATACCGCCAAGACAATCTATTCCTTGGATAGGCAGTAGTCTCAGAAATCCTTCGCCAAACGTGACAATACAGTGGACCGGGTTCCACCCATGCCGTTGATGTAACGCACCGCTGACACATTGTCCATGCGTAATTGAATGCAGGATCTGGCTGTGTCCCTCATGAAGCTCTTGATTGCGAACAAACCCGCCAACAGTTCCAGCGCATTGATGTGGAATCCCGTTTCGATCTCTGACCAGCCGCCTCCAGTCGTGATTCCCTCGCAGTGAGCCCCCCAGCCCGACAGGCTGGCGTCCGAGTCCACCACGAAATCCGGACGATGACCAAAAATAGCCTTGCCGTTCCAGGCATGCAAGTTGTGGATCCACCAGGATAGCTCTTCCTTGGTCTCTTCGTCCAAGGAAATCCAGTTCGCGTAAGGAAGCCCCCGTCCGTAGATGAGAAATTTTCAGCCGTTACGGAGCCCGGTAATGAAGCGGGGCTGGGAATACCGCCTGGATAGATGAGGCCAAAAGACCTATGATCCTCGCTAGTTGGCGCAACGGGATCTGGCAGGATGACCTGGCTCTGAGTAATTCTTTCCGAATTGACCGAAACATGGCCGATGGTAAGCTGAGGGTCCCCGCTGTGGAGTCCACCATGAACCCGTGGATCTCCATTTTGCGAGACGGAGAGATACAGGATTTCTCCCGGTTGAGCAGGAACCCCAGATCTGAGAGAAGGTCCATGGTCCAGCGAAGGTGATCCAGTAACACCGAACTGTCCTGAGCCATGATCAGGATGTCGTCTAGATATATGATGAGGCGAACTCCCGACTGCGTAGCCAGGCCATGGCTGGGCGCATCAGCTTGGTGAAACACCATGGAGCCGAAGAGAGGCCGAATGGGAGGGACGTAAACCGCCAAATTCTGTCCTGCCAAGAAAAACAGAGGAGATTCCTGGACGCGTCCTCTACCGGGACCGTAAGATAAGCATCTTTTAGGTCCAATTTGACCATCCAATCGCCCATCTGCAATAAGTCCTGCAGCAGGTGGATGCCCTCCATCTTAAAGTGGCGGTATATGACAAACACGTTGAGAGCGCGTAAATTGATGACGGGCCTCATTTGGCCCCCTTTCTTTGCAACCAGGAAGATGTTGCTGATTACCCCATAAGGGGGTCCTGGGGCTGGCTCTATGGCTCCCTTGTGGAAAAGATCCGACAATTCGGAATCCACCAGAGTGCGGCTCCTTTCTGACAGCACCACGGGGTGTGGAGCTGGAATGGACAATCGGAGGGTCGTGAGTTCGATATGGAAACCCCTGACCGTGGATAGGACCCATTGGTCTGAGGTGATGTGAGACCAGGCCTGAGAAAAAAGACGTAGCCTGCCCCCGACACAAACACTTAAAGAACTGAAATGGGGTATCGGTCTTACCGTAGGGGCGTCTGGAATTGGGATTTCCTCTGTATCCCCTAGACCCCCAAGAACTTCCACGGAAAGGGAAAAAGGATGCTGGTTCCCGTCTGTGCTCCTGGAAAGCCGGTCTCTGGGAGAAGCAACCTCAACCCGAACCACGGGATTGAAACTGGGCACGGCCGGACAGACGGCCCCTGAAACTGCCGACCCTGGTAGAGACCCTACCGTGGAATACTCTCTTCATGGAGCTCTGGGCTTTGTCTAGGGCGGTGAAAGCTCCTACAAAGCGACCTAGGTCCTTGATAAAGGACTCTCCAAATAATAGGCCTTGGGCCTCTTTACCAGGCTCGGTAAGCGCCAGGTTTGAAAGCTTCGGCTCTATTTTAAATAAGATGGCTTTACGCCGTTCAATGGATAGGGACGTATTTACGTTGCCTGCTATGCAGATGGCGCGCTGCACCCATTCGCGCAACTCAACAGGGTCTACCCCTCTGTTCTCAGCCTTTGCCACTTCTGCAAGGTCAAATATCTTGGCTAGAGGGCCGAAAATGTCAAGAAGTTTATCTTGACAGGAGCGTAGGGCTGACTCCAGGCCTCTACGCGGGTTCCAACCTGCCTTAGCGAGAAATTGAGTCATTTTGGGGTCTACAGACGGGGTCTCGCAGACCTTATTGGGGACGACTGGTCTGGGGCATTCCGCCCTGAGTTTGTTGCGAGCCTCTTTGGACAGAGGGCAGCGCACGCGAGCCTCCAAATATTTGGAAACATGTTCCAGAGGCAACCATTCCGCAGAACGCGGGTGATGGAGCGAATCTGGGTTGAATAACGGATCCCCAGAGGGGTCCACTAAATCTGCAGGCACAGCATCCGCAGACGACAGCTGGGCCCTACTCCCGGGTATGGGGTTAGATTCCATGACCCCGGAGGGGTCCTGCTCTGCCTCATCAAAGGCGTCATCCATAGCCTCCTCCTCGGACCCGATCTCAGAGTCGGTATCCCACTCTTGCTGTGCTCTAGCACTTTTCCAATTTCGCGTACGTTCTGCCTGACGCGTACAGGCTCTTTGCGCGAACTAAGCGCGCCAACATTGGTGGGAACATCATCACCTTTCAATCTTTTTCTGGAGGCAGATGGCCCTGGCCCGGCCGGTTTAGAAACCGTAGCGGGCTGCGATATTTGTGAGGTAGCTGGATGGGCAGCTAGGGCCTGAGCAATAGACTGGGATATGACAGAAGTCATTGATCCCATAGCCTCTGCAATGGCATTGGAAATAGAAACTTGAAAAGCATGGGATGGGTCATTAAGGACTCTGCCCTGACCATCCTGCACTGAGGGGGTTAACTCAGCCAGAGGAAAATCATCCTCTGCTGAACCCTGTCCCCTGTGCTGTGAATTAGGCATCTTCTGGCCCCTAACAATTTGTGATATAATGGTAAGGGGTATTGCTGGTGGCACTAGGGACAAACTGGCTAGAGGGATTTGCCCCAGGCCAGGAGAAGAAACACTGAGTACAAGAGGTAACCTGAAAGAAAGAATGGCTGCAGGACGAGGCAGCCGAGCACAGGAGTGTACAGGAGCAGGAAGTGCCCGAGATAACAGAGCAGGAGGAAGGGAAATCCCCGACATGAGGGAGATCAAAGCCACAGACCGCGGCAAGCACAGCAGGGAAAACCACCGAGGTGAGAGAGAGAGATAAGGTGGAGGCTGCAACTGCAGGAGAGCATGAGTCACAGGGACTTACATGGGTACAAAAGTCAACAGCATTACACACTTACAAAGAGAGCAGCTCAAATAAGAGATAGCCATAGAATATAGGAGAGAGGCAAAGAGATATAACCTATAATGCACAGAGCCTGACAGACAAGGCAAACCCTAAGGAGAGAAACAGGGAGCAAAACTCCCCATAGACAGATAATGGATGGAAAACTACAACAAGGATATATATATATACTGTATAGCCAAACAGGCAAAAACCTTCAGTGTGTACTTATCTCTGCGGTCAGCAGCAAAGAAAGAGGAGGTTTTGCAGGAGGAGTTGCCTGTTATACTGGGACTATGGGGAGGGGTTGATCACATGTTCATTTTTTTCTTTGCTGCTATTGGTCAGAGTAAAGAAGGAGAATAGCAATAGGAGCCTCCGGGTCTTGTAATAAAATCCAAGTACGTCATAATACGCTTTACTATGTTTTGTACTTCGCGTCCACTGCTCGGCATTGTGCATGCCTCCTGTCATGGATCATCAGGCAACCTCACAGGAGCTGACCCTCTCAACGTGTCACTCACGTCCCACCCGCTCATCCAATGGGTAGTCTGGCGTCTCATCACTATGGCAACATCCGCCACTAATCCCGGGAGCAGCACAGGCAGTGTACTCGAAATTTGATGAGAATATTGATACCTTGCATGCATGTAGCGATCATATATATTATATATCGTTGTATCATATACTTGTTGTATCACAATTGTTAATGCGGCTGAAACAGTGTATCATCATCTTATAAACATATCGCACAATACCCCACATTGTGACAGTATGAGACAGTATGGCAATATACAATGGCTGGGACATTATCTTCATCTTATAGACATATTGTACAGTACCCCACATTATTGATATTTGATATAATTGATACTAGTGTGATCATCACATGTATGGGTTGTATACTACCTCCCTCAATAGTGAGGTCAATATATTTTACCATCTTATACAATCCCTACTAGTATAATTAATCCATATCAGTGGAGAATTCTCACAACTACTCCCCGGGAGGTCTTCAACGACTTTAAAAAAATTTTTTTTTTTAAACCAACACAATGTATATATATATTAAGCCCATAGGGCTGTTATGACTTCAGGGTGTAAATCCATTTTAATTACTTTTTTCTCAATACTTTATTTTTATCCCCACAATCAATAAAGTGTTTAGCAACTGGTTTTTCAATCATCACCTTTATAGTCAGGATAGGTCAGTGGGGGTCCAACCTGGCATCCCTGCCAATCAGCTATTTGAAGGGTTCACAGGGGTCTTGCGAGCACTGCATCTTCTTCAGTGTGATCTTGCACATAATCTAGATTGTAGTGGCAGTGCAGTGTATTTACAGCTTCCTCTCCCATTCAAGTGAATCGGATGAACAGGTGTAATTACACTGCACCGACACTACAAGAGAAAAGCCATGCAGGTAAACATTGAAGAGGATGTAATGCTTGTACGAGTCCTGCAGCCCCTTCAAACAGCTGATCGGTGGCGATGCCAGGAGTCACACCTCTGTCCAAAGAATGGCATTTGCAGCTCAATAACCACCTTTTCTTCACAGGGAAAACATTGACCTATCAGTCACCTGGACATGATGACTGATCCCTAAATAATCTAAAATAATTGTAATTGAGTTAAGGTTTTAATCCTTACAAATCTCTTTGGAACCAAATGTTTTTGTGTGTCTAGATAATGCTAACACCCAGATTTATGGTAAAGCAATCCTCTTAGATAGCCTAAAGCTAACATAATGCAGCCAAGTATCCATTGCATGATGCCTAAGAAAACGTGTTTGCCTCCTTGAAATTGAAATTCGTATTAGTTGATTACAGGAAGACAATTAGATTGTGCAGAATGTAGTTTGTCTATAAAAAGAGTGACTTCTTTGGGAAGAAGAAGTCTATAAAAAGACATATTTTCTTGCATGGCTAAAGTTGTTAAAGAACATCAGTCAGCATGGTCAACCATAATAAACCAGGCATATTGGGTTGATCACTGCTAAGATATCTTTACTTTTATTGTTATGCAAATTGGTCATTTTGAGCCCTGAGGACCTGGTTGTAGTGCTAGGAGCACCGCTACTGCTACGAACCTTTGTTCAGTACACGCTCCTCCTCTTTAATTGACAGGCTAGACCTCTTATCTTATCTAGGTTTTAGCAAAATCATGCATTCCATATTCCAATAATGTGCTTTCGAAATTATGTGGAGGTCAGCACTTATTGGTGGCAGCAGAGCTTCTGGACAAATAGAAAACAGAAGATTAGCATGTGCATATGTATTACTGCTTTGTTAGGAAGCCCATAAAATGCACTGGTGCAACCAATTACCTTTAGGAGTCACATAATTAGTGAAATGATGTCCACTTGTGTGCAATCTAATTGTCACATGATCTGTCATTACATATACACACCTTTTTTTAAAAGCCCCAGAGGCTGCAACACCTAAGCAAGAGGCATCACTAACCAAACACTGCCATGAATACCAAGGAACTCTCCAAACAAGTAAGGAACAATGTTGTTGAGAAGTATAAGTCAGAGTTAGGTTATAAAAAATATCCAAATCTTTAATGATCCCCAGGAGCTCCATCAAATCTGTCATAACCAAATGGAAAGAACATAGCACAACAGCAAACCTGCCAAGAGATGGCCGCCCACCAAAACTCACGGACCGGATTAAGATGTGGCAAGCTCATAGAGGCCTATCCAAAGCAACTTGGAGCTGTGATTGCCGCAAAAGGTGGCTCTACAAACTATTGACTTTAGGGGATGAATAGTTACGCACATCGACTTTTTCTGTTATTTTGTCACAAAGGAGAAGTCCTCACTAACACAGATTTAGACAGATTTGTGAACAATATTTGAGAGTAATAGGTCTTTTGTGTATGTAGAAAATGCTTCAGATCTTTGAGTTCAGCTCATGCAAAATGGGAGCAAAACCGAAAGTGTTGCGTTTATATTTTTGTTCAGTGTATCTTCTGTGATTTTTTTCATATATGTAGCCATGGACATCCGAATTTTTATTTAAGGGTAATTACTAGGATAACTAGGGAGAGTTCACCTCACCCCAGCCTCAACAGTCTGGGATACTACCCCCTTCTCATTTGCATTCTTTTTTATTGGCCTTGATTTACTTTGATACTATTATGTTATTTTTATTGTTTAATGTTTAATTGTTGTGGGCCCTTATTTTTATTTTGAATATATATAATGGTGGTCCTATATTGACCAGTTTTGTTATTACCTAATAAAGGTTATGTTTTAAGCCCCACGTATTCAATGATAAATGTTTTAAGTGAGCATGGTGTGTCTATATTCTAATATAAAATAAAATTTGAATAAAAATAAAAACTGTTTGAGCTCAGTGACTACGTTTGGTTCGGCCAAACATTTTATGTGTATTCAATGGGGAGAGAGAAGAAAGCCACTGCCAGACACATTTGGTGGTGGCTTATCTTCTGGGAGAACAAAAAGATCTGGCAAAAGCATTTACTTGCCCCACCATTTTCTTGCCCGACACCATCTGTTGGGTGAGAGCAGGGTGATCTCCATACACAGTAGACTGTCGACTGAACCTGCTGTTCTTAGTGGGTTTGACTGACAATACACTAATGTGTATTGGTGCCTTTAGGCTTACAAACTGGCATCTGTTTTTTCAGGATCTGTTATTTTGATATACAGTATGTCTTGTCTTTGTCTTCTCTTTTCCACCTTTCACCTCCCTTTTCCCCCCCCTCATTGAGATCATTCACACTGTAGTGCCTAGATCAGTGGTAGGCAAGCTATATAGCTACATGATAAATACATGGAAGATATACCATATTGGTATTCAGGTTAAATTGCCGTGTTGGCACTTTCCGATAAATAAGTGGGTTTTATGTTGCATTTTGGGCACTCAGTCTGCAATAGGTTCGCCATCACTGACCTAGATCATGGAGACTTTTGATTTGTTCATATAACACAAAGGTCCTAAATTAAACTAAGACACATAGTTAAAGTACTTACTACAGTATTTATATAAAAGAAAGTTTTTAATAACATTATTACAGGAGACCATTTTGATTGTAATAGAATTATTACAGGAGATCTATTTAAATCATTTGCAGTTTTGCAGGATTTTTATTTATACAATTTTTTTGAAAACCCTGTATCATTTTTTTTTTCACTTCACACATACTTGTTACTTTGTGTTGGTGTATCACATAAAATCCCAATAAAATAAATTTAAATTTGTGGGAGCAATGTGAAAAAATGTGGAAAAGTCCAAGAGGTATGAATACTTTTCAAAAAACTGCAAAAAACGGACTCTATAAAAGTGGACTTTAGCATGGTATTAAATACATGGAATCAGTGGCGTACATATAGGGGTCGCAGGGGTCGCACTTGCGACGGGGCCCGGCACTCAAGGGGGCCCGGCCGCCTGTGGACCCACCCCCCACCCTAAATCATGTTAAAAATGGCTGTACACACATGTAATGGAGCACTCTAATGGGGCCCAACATGAAGTACAGTGGCAATTTCGGGCCCCATCAGAGCGCTACATTACATGTATAATATGGGGAGGGGGATGAGGGGCGCGCACTCACTTACAGTCTCACACCTGGCCGCCGGGCCGGCATTTCCTTTCCATAGTGAAGCAGGGAAACCTCTCTCATCCCTGCTTCACAGCTTAGGAGCTCCCCTGCTGGCTCCACATCGCGCTGCTGGCTGTGGGAGGAGATCTGAAAACCCGGGAATCTGCCTTGAGCACAGCCAGCAGCGCGATGAGTGCGGGAGCCTGTCATCAGGGAAGAAGGTAAGTATGTTCTTTTTTTAAAAAGACTGCAGACTGGGGGCAAAGGGCAAGTGGGGGGGCCATAACTAATTTGAGGGGGCACCTAAGCTGGCATAACTACTGTGAGGGGGGCACATATGAAGGCATAACTGTGAGGGGGCACATATAAAGGCATACCTACTGTGAAGGGGGCACCTAAACTGTCATAACTACTGTGAGGGGGGCACATATGAAGGCATAACTATGAGGGGGCACATATGAAGGCATTGCTACTGTGAGGGGGCAGGTAATCTGGCATAACCACTGTGAGGGGCACATATGTGGGCATATCTAATGTGAGGGATACATAATCTGGCATAACCGCTCTGAGGGGGCACATATCTGGGTATATCTACTGTGAGGGGGCACATAACTGGGCATAAATACTATGAGGTGCATATAATCTGGCATTATTACTGTGAGGGGGCACATAATCTGGCATTACTACTGTGAGGGGCACATAATCTGACATAACTCTGAAGGGGGCACATATTTGGGCATATCTACTGTGAGGGGCACATAACTGGGCATAAATACTGTGAGGTGGCACATAATCTGGCATTACTACTGTGAGGGGCACATAATCTGGTCATTACTACTTTGAGGGGACACATATTTGGCATTAATACTATGAGGGGGCACATAACTGGGCATAACTACTGTGAGGGGGCACATATATGAGTATAACTACTGTTACAGGAACAAAGGTGGGCATTAGTACTTTGAGGGGCCTCAAGGTGGGCATTAGTACTGTGTGGTAGCACTAGATTACCCTGCTATACCTTGGCATGGCTTAGTCTTACAGGCCAGCACAGCGACCCCTGCTGGGGATTTCACAGGGGCAGTCACCATCCCTTCCTTATGTGATTATTCTTTTTTTCTCTATCACCACAGGGACCTTGTTCTGGATCCAGCGGACATCACGCCAATGCCAGCGACACCCTGGATGAGGTAGGACCAGATTTTATTAGGACTGGGTGAGTGTAACCATTGGGCTTAGGGCTCTTTAACACGAGCGGATCTTGTGCGGCTAACCGCTGCGTGAAAGGGATCCAAGCCCCGTTCTGGGCAGCAGACACACGAAGCAGTGACATGATTGATAATGCTCCGTGCCTCTTTGTGTTCTTTTTGCTACAAAATCACAGTGAGATAAGGTTGCCACCGTGATTTTGTAGATAAAAAATCACAGTCAATCATATTACTGCTCCGAGTCTCTGCTGTCCGGAATGGGGCTTGGCACTTATTCACGCAGCAGATTAGCCGCACGGAAAGAGCCCTTAGTAACCCAAAGCTTAAAGTGTAACTGCCTTATAATTATTTATTTTTTTTGCTAAAGTGTAGGGCAAGCGATAGGTTATATTTTTGTAATATACTTTATTTAGCCAAAACGTTTAATTTTAGTAGTAAACTGGGGCTAAAATGGCCCTTAGCAGCGCTCTCAGAAATGAAGGGGGGGGGGGTTGGAGGGTGGAGGGGAGGGGGTCCTATTAATCAGTTTTGCACCGGGGCCCCATGGATTGTGTGTACGCCACTGCATGGAATTACATAAAAAGCATCTAGGATAATTTAAGGATCCTGTCAAGCAGGACCAGGATGACAGGAAGGTGAGGGTAGGCACCCGTCTAGGGCGCCACATAGTTACCCATAATGGGGGATAAATCATGGCCGTATTTGAGTGTAACGATGAAAGAGGTCATGATCACATTACTGTGACCTCCTGCGCTGGGTTTGGCGTGACTACTTCATTGCACGAGACCCAGCGCAGCAGCGGTGATGTTATTGGGACAGGCTGTGGTCTGCATTGCAGATGGTGGAGGGGGAACAGGAGTAAGATGTGTGTGTTTTAAATACTAATGGGAGCACCATTGTATTTAACTAACACCCAGATAGACTGGGAAACTGAAACCTGTACATCTCATAAAGGAAACAGGTTCTTGGCAATAACCAAAGACAATTACCTTTCCCAACTGGTTCAGGACCCGACTAGAGGGATAGCCATACTAGACCTGACAGAACAACAGATTAGCAGGTTGGGGGACACCTGGGAAATAGTGACCATAAAGTAATAACCTTACAATTGTCATTCAAAAGACTATTTCTTCAGGGAGGAACAAAAATACCAAACTTCAAAAAAGCTAAATGTAGCCAGCTAAGAGAGGCCATAGGTCTAACTGGGTCAAAGTCCTCAAGAATTCAAATACAGCGGCAAAATGGTATATTTTTAAAAGCATCCTAAAATCTAATTGTGAGAGGTACATGCCTTATGGGAATAAAAGGTTAAGGAACAAGAAAAAAACCCAATGTGGATAAATAGAACTGCAAAGAAAGCAATAAATGACAAAAAGAAAGCATTTAAATCACTAAAACAGGAGGGTAGCGAGGAAGCACTGACAAACTATAAGGAAAAAAATAGAATATGTAAAAACAAATAAAATGTTTTTCAATTATATAAATGGTAAAAAGTATAAATCTAAAGGTGTCGGCCCTTTACAGAGTGATGAGGGGGGAGTTGCAGAGAGGAATGAGGAGAAAGCAAAGCTATTAAATATTTTTTTCTCCACTGTATTCACTAAGGAAAATAAACTGTCAGATGAAATGCAGAATGGAAAAGTAAATTCCCCATTAAAAGTGTCCTGTCTGACCCAGGAAGAAGTACAGCGGCGTCTTAAAAATATTAAAATAGACAAATCGCCAGGACCAGATGGCATACACCCCCCGTACCCTAAGAGAATTAAGTAATGTCATAGCCAGACCCTTATTTCTGATATTTAAAGGGGTATTCCCATCACAATGATCACTGTTAAATCTGTTAATGATTTGACAGTGATAATTTTCGTAAATACATTTTATTACCCAATTCCCACCCTTTTTGAGAAAATTAGTCCCCTCTTACCTTTCTGCTGTCTTTCGTCTCCCCTGGTTACGGCCACCTCTCGCCTGTCAAATCCTGTGGCCTTGCTTGCGCAGAAGACTGAAGATTTTCTCCCAGCCGGGCCACGCGATGTCCTGAAAGCGCAAGCTGCTGCGCATGCGCCATGATGACTTCTTCCTGGCCAGTATAGTACAGAGCCGGGAACATGCATGCCGGCTCTGTACTATACAGGCCAGGAATAAGTCACCATGGCGCTTGCGCGGCGGCATGCGCATTGAAGACAGCATGTGGCCCGGCCGGGAGAAGATGTCAATCAAGCTGACTGAGCCCGCCCAGTC
This sequence comes from Bufotes viridis, assembly GCA_033119425.1. NCBI lineage: Eukaryota > Metazoa > Chordata > Amphibia > Anura > Bufonidae > Bufotes > Bufotes viridis. Next base: position 63,427,680 of record CM065598.1, read on the forward strand.
GAATCCAGGAAGTGAATGTCGTGCTCGCCGCAGGTAAGTTTGAAAACTGTTGATGGGACAACCCCTTTAAGGACTTTATACTGACAGGGAGTGTTCCACAGGATTGGCGCATAGCAAATGTGGTGCCAATATTCAAAAAGGGTCCAAAAACAGAGCCTGGAAACTATAGGCCAGTAAGTTTAACATCCGTCATGGGTAAACTGTTTGAAAGTTTTCTAAGAGATGCTATCTTAGAGTACCTCAATGAAAATAAGCAAATAACGCCATATCAGCATGGCTTCATGAGGGATTGGTCATGTCAGACTAATTTATTCAGTTTCTATGAGGAGGTAAGTTCTAGACGAATCAGCGGATGTCGTATATCTGGACTTCTCCAAAGCATTTGACACTGTACCTCATAAAAGGTTAGTATATAAAATGAGGATGCTCGGACTGGGAGAAAATGTCTGTATGTGGGTAAGTAACTGGCTGAGTGACAGAAAACAGAGGGTGGTTATTAACGGTACACACTCAGATTGGGTCACTGTCAATAGTGGAGTACCTCAGGGGTCAGTATTTGGCCCTATTCTCTTCAATATATTTATTAATGATCTTGTAGAAGGCTTGCACAGTAAAATATCAATTTTTGCATATGACACTAAACTGTGTAAAGTAATTGACACTGAAGAGGACAATATACTGCTACTGAGGGAGCTGGATAGATTGGAGGCTTGGGCAGAAAAGTGGCAGATGAGGTTTAACACTGACAAATGTAAGGTTATGCACATGGGAAGGAATAATGCAAGTCACCAGTACATACTAAATGGCAAAACACTGAGTAACACTGACATGGAAAAGGACCTAGGAATTTTAGTGAACAGTATACTAAGCTGTAGAAACCAGTGTCAGGCAGCTGCCGCCAAGGCCAATAAGATAATGGGTTGCATCAAAAGGGGCATAGATGCCCGTGATGAGAACAGAGTCCTACCACTTTACAAATCACTAGTCAGAACACACATGGAGTACTGTGTACAGTTTTGGGCTCCTGTGAACAAGGCAGACATAGCAGAGCTGGAGAGGGTTCAGGGAAGGGCAACTAAAGTAATAACTGGAATGGAGCAACTACAGTACCCTGAAAGATTATCAAAATTAGGGTTATTCACTTTAGAAAAAAGACAACTGAGGAGAGATCTAATAACTATGTATAAATATATCAGGGGTCAGTACAGAGATCTGTCCCATCATCTATTTATCCCCAGGACTGTGACGAGGGGACATCCTCTGCGTCTGGAGGAAAGAAGGTTTGTACACATAGAAGAGGATTCTTTAAAGTAAGAGCAGTGAGACTATTGAACTCTCTGCCTGTGGAGGTGGTGATGGTGAGTACAATAAAGGAGTTCAAGAGGGGCCTGGATGTATTTCTGGAGTGTAATAATATTACAGGCTATAGCTACTAGAGAGGGGTCGTTGATCCAGGGAGTACTTCTGATTGCCTGATTGGAGTCGGGAAGGAATTTTTTATTCCCCTTAAGTGGGGAAAATTGGCTTCTACCTCACAGTTTTATTTTTGCCTTTCTCTTGATCAACTTGCAAGATAACAGGCCGCACTGGATGGACAAGTGTCTTTTTTCGGCCTTATGTACTATTTTACTATGTTACAGAAGGGGGCATTAAATACTGGTACTAGGAGTGAAACTACAGAGGGGCATTATCTAATGGCACTACAGGGGACATTATATACAGTGCCTTGAAAAAATAATCATACCCCTTGAACTTTTCCATGTTTTTTTTTACATTACACCCACAAACTTTAATTTCTTTTATTGGGATTTTATGGGACAGATCAACACAAAGTAGCAATTATGTGTGAAGTGAAAAGAAAATGATACATGGTTTTCATAGTTTTTACGTTCAGCCCCCTGTACCTTGATACCCCTAAATAAAATCCAGTGTGACCAATTGCCTTCAGAAGTCACCTAATTAGTAAATAGAGTCCACCTGTTTGTAATTTATTCCCAGTCTAACTACAGCTGTTCTGTGAAGTCCTCAAAGGTTTGTTGGTGAACATTAATGATCAAAAAGCATTATGAAAGCCAAAGAACACACCAGAAAGGTCAAGGATAAAGTTGTACAGAAGTGTAAAGCAGGGTTAGGTTATCAAAAAAATATCCATTGTCTTCAATGGTGCTGAGCCGCACCCAGGCCAGTAATAGTAATCGTGATGTCACTGGCCTGTGGGAAACAGAAAGAAGGCTGCTGAGCTACTGCCAGCACTGCTGTCTCCTCAAACAGCTGATCAGTGGGGGTCCCAGGTGTCAGACCCCTGCCTATCAGATGTTCATGATCTATCCAGAGGATACAGAGGTACAGAACCCCAGTAAGTTCAAGGGGCATGAATACTTTTTCAAGGAACTATATATACTGGCACTACAGGGGGCATGGGGAGCATTATATATTGGCACTACAGGAGGAACATTACAGCTAGGTCCATATATATTTGGACAGATACAACATTTTTTTAATTTTTTTGTTCTGTACATTACCACAATGGATTTTGAACAAAACAATTCAGATGCAGTTGAAGTTCAGACTTTAAGCTTTAATTCAATCCCTTCATTTTAGGGACTGAAAAGTAATTGCACAAATTAAGTAATTATATTAAGTATACTTGAAAACCCTTTGTTGGCAATGACTGCTTGAAGTCTTGAACTCATGGACATCACTAGATGCTGTGTTTCCTCCTTTTTAATGTTCGGCCAGGGCTTTACTGCAGCAGTTTCAGTTTGTTTGTGGCCTTTCTGTCTGAATTTTAGTCTTTAACAAGTGAATTGCACGCTCTATTGGTTTCAGATCAGGTGACTGACTCGGCCATTCAAGAATATTCCACTTCTTTGCTTTAATAAACTCCTGGGTTGCTTTTGATTTATGTTTTGGGTCACTGTCCATCTGTTTTATGAAACCCCGACCAATCAGTTTGGCTGCATTTGGCTGGATTTGAGCACACAGTATGTCTCTGAAAACCCCAGAATTCATCCGGCTGCTTCTGTCCTGTGTCACATCATCAATAAACACTAGAGACCCAATGCCACTGGCAGCCATGCATGCCCAAACCATCACACTGCCTCCGCTGTGTTTTACAGATGATTTGGTATGCTTTGGATCATGAGCTGTACCATGCCTTCGCCATACTTTTTTCTTTCTATCATTCTGGTGGAGGTTGATCTTGGTTTCATCTGTCCAAAGAATGTTCTTCCAGAAGTGTGCTGGTTTTTTAAGATGTTTTTTAAGCATTGTCGAATCTAGCCTTCTTGTTCTTGAGGCTTATGAGTGGCTTGCACCGTGCAGTGAACCCTCTGTAGTTACTTTCATGCAGTCTTCTCTAATGGTAGATTCTCAGCAAAATCTTCAAAATGCAAGCACCACACCTCAAATCAAGTCCAGGCCTTGTATGTGCTTAATTGAGAATGAATTAATGAAGGAATTGCCCACACCTGCCCATGAAACAGCCTTTGAGTCAATTGTCCAATTACTTTTGGTTCCTTTAAAAACAGGGTGCCACATGTAAAGGAGCTAAAACTCCTAAACTCTTCATCCAATTTTAATGTGGATACCCTCAAATGAAAGCTAAAATTCTGGACTTTATGTCCATGTCCATTATATAACTATAACCTGAATATGTTTTAGTAAACAGGTAATAACAAAAGACCTAACTGTATATTCTGGTACTATGAAGGGGGGGGGGGGTATTATCTACCGCCTTTACAGTGGGATCATTATCTACTGGCATGACAATGGGAGCATTATATATATATTCTGGCACTATGGGGGGTGGAGAAGCATTTTATACTGGAACTATGATGGGAGGGGGGGGGGATTATAGATGATGAGGGGCAGGAAGGGCTTTATATATATACTGGGGACACTATGGTTATATTATTACTACTGGGAATACTGTAGGGACATTATTATGGAGGGCATTTCTACTAATGGGGGGCACTCCTGGAGAGTATTATCACTATAGGGGGCACTCTTACTAATGAGGGCAGTCTGGGAGCACTATTACTACGGGGGACTATCTGTATGGCCCTGACAGTATAGTGTTGAGTGGCATTGAGGAACACAGCGGGCACAGTATTGGAAGTAGCAGAAGAATGATATTGACTTGTATAAATTTGAGGGCTGAGTTCTGAAATCTACTATGTGTACCATATAGTAACACGTGTCTTCTTATGTGTTAGAGAGAGCTACACCCCTGTTTTAAAGACGTCTGCCCACGATGGTCTGGGCCTAATGGAGAAGAAAAGGAAAGTGATGAACAATTAAAATACATGGAGACATTACCTGTAAATCACTGGATCTGCCTTTGACTGCTTTTTTTCAAATGTGTTTTAATATCTTCATTAGAAAGTAGGGTCACTTTAAATTGATTTGGATGGGGGCAGGCTACAATTTGCCTGCTCCACCTAGGAAACCGAAATACCTCATTCTGGCCCTGCTGTCAAAGGGCAAGTATTTTTATTCCTCCCAACCATCCTGGATCTGGTGGGATAATCCCAGATTTCAGTTTCTGTCCTGCGATACCAGGACAGTTGAATTATGTCCTGAGGGAGCAGAGTCAATTGAATGAAATGGTAAATTTCACTCTCCCAGCTAGTGCTATCCCCAGTAGATGCCATGCGGTGACCTCATTGCACCTGCTGGGCTAAATTAGGCTAGGGCTAAATGTCGACATGTGTCGCACGACAAAAAGGGAACAACTTCACTGCAACATGTGTCGCAGGACCTTTATTGTAATGGTAGTCTATGGTGTCGCACTGGGAAATGTGACATGTTGCGACTGTGACACGACAGTCGCACAGAAATCCAATATATTTTTTGCGACTATCATTACAATAACTGTCACACGACATTAATGTGACATGAATGTCGCAGGGCACATGTTGCGTGTAGCCCTAGCCTAAGAGAGAGCACAGGCTGGAGATGATGATCAAGTCCATGTCCCAGCCTGTGTGCTCTTATATTCAGCCCAGCAAGTGCAATGATGTCACTTCATCCCACCTGCTGCATTCCACCATTCTCTGTTCAATGGGGGAATAGGGATAAGTAAGTATTATTTTTTATTTTAATAACAATACAAGTTTATCTGCTGTAGAAGGGCATATCTAATGCATGTGGGGGTACTAGGGGGGCATATCTACTGTACGAGAGTACTAAGGGGGCATATCTACTGTGTGTATGGACTCTAAGGTTTCATAACTACTGTGAATGAGGGTACTAAGGGGGTATATCTACTGTATGGAGCCAATAAGGGGGCATAGCTACTGTGTTGGGGCACTAGGGGGGGCGTAACAACTTTCAGTGGCTGTCCCTGTGGTCCAGGTATGGGGGAAGTATGTCCCGCTCTCAGGCAGCTGTCCCTGCTTCAGCAGAGACAGTTGCCTGTAATGATGAAGCAAAGAGCGGTTGGCTCCCTGCTCCATCATTCCTCCTCCCTACTGGCACTCCACACTGCCAGCAGTCAGCCTCTGCTCCTTCTCCTCCTACACAGACCATAGCAGCCAGCTGCTGCTGGGGAATGAGGTGAGTATGAAAAGTATTTTATTTTTTAACTTTCTGTGAAGGCACAATCCTGGGCATATTTCTGTGAGGGGGAAAAATCCTGGGCATATTACAGTGAGAGGAACAATCCTGGGCATATTACTGTAAGGGGGCACAATCCTAGGCATATTACTGTAAGGGGGCACAGCTAGGCATATTACTGTGAGGGGGCACAATCTTGGGCATATTACTGTGAGAGGCACAACTGGGCATATTACTGTGAGGGGGCACAATCTTGGGCATATTACTTTGAGGGGCACAATCTTGGGCATATTTCTGTGAGGGGGGAACAATCCTGGGCATAGTACTTTGAGGGGCAAAATCCTGGGCATATTACTTTGAGGAGGCACATACCAGGGCATTGCTACTGTGAGGGGGTCACATATCTGTCATAACTACTGTGAGGGGGCATATATCTTGTAAAAAATACGTTAGTACTGTATGTAGAGTGTGGTCACCTCCTTCCTTGTGCTATTTGGAGAGAGATGTGTACTTACAGTATATTTCAAATTCATAGGTAAAAAAGTAAAAGTTATGTCATCTTTTTTACACATTAAAATATTCAATCCTGTAGAAGAAAAAAACAAGAATTCGCCGTCCAAGTTAAATGGCTGAGAGGCTACTCTTCCTCTTGGTGTCATCAAAGACATCTTCTTGATGAATTTGCACACTACCAAGATACTCTGGCCAGTTTTCTGGTATGATGACCAACACTGTTCCGACACCAATAGCCAAGATCCCCATCAACTTCCCAGTAGAAGGAACTTCCAACTGGTGATTCATAGCTGAGAAAACAAAGGAATAAAACCATATTTTTACATTACTGGCAAATGATACATTGATGGTCTGTCTTCATTCCTGGACAAGTTGAGAAGATTAAAACTGAACCTTTCTTCATCTGAACCCATGATTCCTCCCTGCTTCTTGCTTGTGGGCCAATGAGAAGGCTGCAATGTATTTGTCTGAGCTTAGCAACATCCCTAGCAACCAATAGGAAAGTTGGCTACCCCTTACTATATAAGAACCTCCCCAGCAGCCATTTTCTGCAGTTTATTACAGTTCTAAAAGAGACAGCAGTGTCATTGCTGTGCTCTGTGCTTTCCTGTGTCACATGACATTAGATAGTTAGTTAGCTTGTATATATAATACAGATATACAGATAGTTAGTGGGGGATAGTCAGTGTAGGTTCGATCGTGATATAATGTAGCTGATACGTTCCAGTGCAGGGTGTTAAGTAGTGTGATAGGTTCTGCTGTTTATACATACATACATAGTGCGTTTTTCACTTTAAGGATCAGGCAATTTTTTTTGTCACTTTATGTAGCGATTAGGGATGAGCAAACCCGAACTGTATAGTTCGAGTTCGTACCGAATTTTGGGGTTCGGGTCCGTTGTTCGGCGATTTCTTCCCGCTTTCTGAACGGCTGCACAGCAGCCAATCAGCTAGCGTTTTACTTCTTGCCCTAAGAAGCCATCACAGCCATGCCTACTAATGGCATGGCTGTGATTGGCCAAGTGCAGCATGTGACCCAGCCTCTATTTAAGCTGGAGTCACGTAGCACCGCACGTCACACTGCTCTGATTAGTGTAGGGAGAGGACGCAGCTTCTGTGATGGAGAGATTAGGCAGGGAAAACTCAGCAAAAACATCTAAAGAAGTGATCGATCTACAGCTGTGAATGATTGAACTTCTGCTAGTTAATTGCTCACTGGTTTTTAGTCTGCACAGAGCGTTTTTCTGTCACTTTTTTCTGGGGAGATCGGCGGCCATTTTGTGTCTTGTGGTGCACCATCACAAGCTGCCACCAAGTCCATCAATCCATCAATACTAGAGTTTTTTTTTGCTATATCCTACATCAGGGGCTTGGCTGTGCTTATTGGGGTGAAATTCAATTGCCAAAATAGCAATACCATAAATCAGTGGTTTCAGCTGTGGCTGGCCAAGTTTAATTGTGTCCGGCAAAGGATATATTTTTTTCTGTGGTGAAATTCAGCAGGGTGGCCACCCAGTAGTCAGCAAAAGTTAGAATGTGGCAGTAACTGGGCGGTCGTTGCGCAGGCACTGCAGCATGTAGTCGCTCATGTCTGCCAGGCTGCCCAGAGGCAAGGACAAGCTATCCTCTTTGAGGGAGGTATATCGTCTGTGTCCTCTGTATCCCCCAGCATTCCTCCTACTCCTCTTCCTCATCCTCCAGAACTGTGCCCTGGCTGGACAATTGTGTTCCAGGCCAGGGCCTATGTTGGTGCAGATACCCACCCTCCGAGCCACTTGTATTTGGTTGGCCTTAAGTTAAGGATAAGGCATGTACAGTATATAGTTTTGTTTCTTTATATGGTTAGTTTAGCTACCTTATAGTTATTTTAATATGTTTTTAAGTAAATTTGTAAATAGTTTGTTAATGACTTGAGTGAAGGGGGGGGGGGGGTGTTGAGTGTGTAGGGTGTGAGGCTATTTGGGTTTATTTTCCATCCGCTTTCTACACTGTCTATACTGCCACTGTAATTTAGGCTATATGCACACGATAGTTGTTTTTTGCTGTCCGCAAATCGGGATCCGCAAAAAAAACTGATGGTCCATCAGTTTTTTTTGGAGGATTCCTTTGTTTTCACAGATCCCCTGCAATAAATGCCTATCCTCGTCCGCAAATGAGAAAAAAGTAGGACATGCACTACTTTTTTTGCTGAAGGGAAACACGGACAACGGACGCGGAACACACACGGATGAACGGTCAGCATTTTTTTGCTGACCCATTGAAATGAATGGGTTCCTGTCCTATCCGCAAAAAAAACTGAAACGGAAGCCGAGAAAAACAACTGTCGTGTGCATTTAGCCTTAATTGTATAATACTGTTGAGGGGGCCCTGACAAAGTCTTTTAGTCCTCCTCCTCCTTCTGGATGGGCCCCTTCTAGGTCAGGGACCCAAAACAGTGTGCTTCCCTGTAGCTACGCCTCTGAGCAGACCCATCAGTCAGTACCTGTACTCTTCCACCATGTTGCTGAAATGCTGCCTCCTGCTAAGACGTTCCAGATCTGCTGGTGGTGCAGGTTGTTGTGGCGTGATGACAAAGCTTTCTCACATTTCGCCAATGCTAACCCAGCCTTCTGAGGTGCTGATGGTGACCCAGCTGCCCGTGAGCTTGCTTGGGTGCCACCCTGCTGAGAATATGGTTCCTTCTCATCCTCCTCATCCTAATTATCCTCCTCATCCTCCAGAACTGTGCCCTGGCTGGACAATTGTATGTTGGTGCAGGAACCCACCACTTGGATTTCACTGGCCTTAAGATAAGGCGTGTATATAGTTTTGTTTGTTTATATAGTTAATATAGTAAGTTTAGCTGCATGAGTTATTTTAATATGTTTTTAAGAAAATTAGTAAATAGTTTGTTAATGGTTTGAGTGAAAGGGGGGGGGGTGTTGTGTGTGTTCGATTAACTGAATTGATTTTCACTGTCTGGTGTTTAGGAATTTCTGCACCCCAAATTCAGCACATGTGGCAGGCAGGGGATGTGTGTCAAACCGGCTAGGCCCAGACCTGCTAGTATATTTCGCCCATTAGCACACAACACCAGACCGGGCTGGAGGCTCAGTGGAACCAACCAATGGTCGGTCTGTTGTTCCATGCCTGTTCACAGCTCCTGCGCGGTGCGGGGTATTTCCCACAAACACACAAGTTTTAAAACAACCTGCTGTCGTTTCCCCCTGGCTGTGCTGCTGTGGGTGGTGAAGGTGTTACGCTGAGTGGATGAGGAGGAGGTAGAGGAGGAGGAAGCCGAGGAGGAGGGGGAGGTAACAGGATACAAAGAGAAATGCCCAGCAATCCTCAGGGGCGGAAGGACATTAGCAAAAATGCTATACGCCTTTGGGCCAGCCGCTACATTAACCCACTGTGTTGTTGGTTATGTGGATGTTGCCACAGATAGCGTTGCGCAGTGCACACTTGATTTTGTCCGCCACTTGGTTGTGCAGGGAAGGGATGGCTCGCCTGCAAAAGTAGCGGCAGCTGGGATACACATACTGTGGGACAGCCATCGCCATAAGGTTTTTAAAACTGTCCACTAGTGTTGAGCGCGAATATTCGAATAGCGAATTTTTATTGCGAATATCGGCACTTCGCTAATTCGCGAATATTTCGAATATAGCGCTATAAATTTGCTTTTTCGAATATTGTTTTTTTTTTTTTTTTTTTTTTAGTTATAATTTTTTCTTTCCATCTTCCCAAAAGTAGTTTTTACCTGTCCTGAGGATTCCTGGCTTCCTGGCTGCTCCATGGGAACGTCTCCATATACTAAAATGTACTGTCGGATTTGAGAATTACGTTGAAATCGCAATGCGATTAAGTCAAGTTATATTAATCGCATTACGATTACAACTTAGCAGTGCACTGCTATCTTACATATTAGGCTAGAATTAACGAATATGGAATATAGCAGCAGTGCTAAGTAGAAATGGCAATACGATTACTCCAAGTTACATTAATCGCATTGCGATTTCAATTAGCACTGCTACATTCCATATTCGTTAACTTAGTTAATTCTAGCAAGCTGACCCATTATAAACCCAGCTCGAAGTTTAAATCTCAATGCGATTAATATAACTTGAAGTAATCGCATTGCGATTTCTACTTAGCACTGCTGCTATATTCCATATTCGTTAATTCTAGCCTAATATGTAAGATAGCAGTGCTAAGTTGTAATCGCAATGTGATTAATATAACTTGAATTAATCGCATTGCGATTTTAACAGACATGGTTTACTATGGTGGCTAAACCGAAGATGGAGAATACTTCGTTATCTTCGTTTTGAGGAATATGACGAATACATTCGTCATATTCGCTAATTCTACCAAGCCAACCATAGTAAACCAGGTCTAAGTAGAAATCGCAATGCGATTAATTTAAGTTATATTAATCGCATTGCGATTTCAACGTAATTCTCAAATCCGACAGTATATTTTAGTATGGAGACGTTCTTGGCTTGGTAGAATTAGCGAATATGACGAATGTATTCGTCATATTCCTCAAAACGAAGATAATGAAGTATTCTCCATCTTCGTTTTAGCAACCTATTCGTCAACTTCGCTAATTCTAGCAATCAAATAGGAAGGTTGACTATAGAGACAGCTGTGTTTAATTCGCTATGCGATTATATTAATTTTTTCTTTTAATAAATAGAATAATTATAATAATTATCAAGTAATATAATTATTCTATTAAAAAAAGCTAAGTAATATAATCGCATAGCGAATTAAACACAGCTGTCTCTATAGTCAACCCTCCTATTTGATTGCTAGAATTAGCGAAGTTGACGAATAGGTAGCTAAAACGAAGATGGAGAATACTTTGTTATCTTCGTTTTGAGGAATATGACGAATACATTCGTCATATTCGTCATCTTCTCTATAATTCTAGATATGAAACCAATAGGAAGGTAGCCTAAGTTAAAATCTTAATACGCGATTATTTAAATCGCATATTAATCGCGATAACTAGAATAATGACAAATATTCGATTTCGACGAATATGAAATGAATATTCTTTCAAATATTCACAAATTTCGTCGAAATTGAATATGGCACCTGCCGCTCATCACTACTGTCCACCAGACAGAATGACAACATTTCAAAGGACCAGGAAGTTTGAAATAAGGCATTCAGAGCCATGGGTAGGGGGGTACTTCCTCTTTCTATTTCTTTTTCTCTTCAGTGTTTGGGAGATGGACAGCTGATAGCTGAACACTTCCATGGGATTTGGTGGAGATGGTTGGTGACAATGACAGATGTGGTGGCGTTGCTGCCATACCCTCTGTTTGCTGGGTGACAGGTGCCACAGTCACTCACTTGGGCTCAAGTTTAGAATGTTTATTTATTATTTTTCTATATTTTATTTTATTTTAATTCATTTCCATATACACATATGTTTGCAGGGCATTTACCTACATTTTGTTGCCTTTTGCAGCCCTCTAGCCCTTTCCTGGGCTATTGTACAGCCTTTCTAGTGCCCAAAAGTTCAGGTCCCCATTGACTTCAATAGGGTTCGGGTAAAGTTCGGGTCGAGTTCGGATCCCGAACCCGAACATCTTTGGGAAGTTTGGCCAAACTTCTCGAACCCGAACATCCAGGTGTTTGCTCAACTATAGTAGTGATAACTTTAAAACACTTTTACTTATCCAAGCTATTCTAAGATTGTTTTCTCGTCACATATTGTACTTCATAACAGTGGTAAAATTAAGTCAAAATATTAAATTTTTATTTATAAAAAAATACCAAATTTACAAAAATTTTTGAAACATTTTCAAAATTTCAATTTTTCTGCTTTTAAACATATAATGATACCTACTAAAATAGTTATTACTTTACATTTCCCATATGTCTATCTCAGATTTGGATTATTTTGTAAATTACATTTTCTTTTTTTTTGGAGGTTTAGAAGTTTAGAAGCAAATCTTAAAATTTTTAAGAAAATTTCCAAAACCCAATTTTTTTTTAAACTCGTTTTATTGAAAAAGAACACGGCAGGACATGTCATAAGCAGTATTACATGGTCATACAATCAGTATACAAATGACAAAGTTATGGTGATTTCCAATCCCAATATAGTATTGAGCAAGTTACAAATGAATATTTTGTTATACAAGTGCAGCAATTTAACCTTGTACAATAAAAGCAATAGTAAAGAGAGAGTAAAACGTCTACTGTGGTGATTCATTTTGCAGATGTTTAGTTTGTAGATGTGGTTGCATCGATGGATACGGTCAAGGGTGAGTCGTACCATAAACCCCATACATTTGAGAACTTTTGAGGGCATTTCCTGTGTATGAACATCACATTTTCCAGTGGAATCAGCTGATTTACTAGCCGCTTCCAAAGGTCTACTGTGGGTAAATCATCTGCCATCCACTTAAGAGCTATAGCCTTCCTGGCCATGAATAGAGTCTCCCTGAGTAATATTTTGTTGTAGTGGGTCCAACCATCCTGATCCAGGACACCAAGGATGCATATCTTAGGACACAATAGGATAGGACCCAGGCCTAAAGTGGATAAGACATCCAGCACTGCTTTTCAGAATGACCTAATGCGTGCGCATTCCCATAACATATGCCAGAAATCAGCGTTGGAATGAGAGCACCTAAGACATTTAGAGTCTGACATTCTTCCCATTTTGTACAATCTAGACGGAGTTAAATAACTCCTATGCAAGAAAAACATTTGGATAAGCCTAATATTAATAGATGGCGAAACCAGGGTGCAGGCCTCCAGTGCCTCAGTCCAATCTTCTGCCGTCGACTGAGGTATGTTACCCCTCCATCTATTCTCTGCCAATATTGGCCTAGTCGACATATGATTCCCCAGAAAATGCGTGTAAAGAGCAGAGATAATCCCTCGCGGTCGCTGAGACTTAATAATGCCTATCAAGGGGTAGGATGATATAGCCCTATCTGCATCCTTGAATTGTTCCTTCAGGGCATGACTGATTTGTAGGTACCTAAAAAATTGTGATATTACTAAACCTTTCCGCTCCTGCAGCTGAGAGAAAGAATGGAGAAGACCGCAATGGTATAAGTCACGCAGCGCAATGACGCCACACTCCTTCCAGCTGCTAGTCCCCTCAATGCCCTGGAAATGTGGGAATAAAGGGTTGTCCCATAAAGGAATATCATCTGCGCAATCTTTATATTGTTGTAGCTTAGCGTCTCTCCACACCTGGTGAGCTAACCTGTGGAGTTGTAATGCGCGTCCTGGGTATAAACCAATATTCTCTAGGACTGGCCATAACGTGGCGAGTCCCAGATAATATTGTAGGAAATATTCCGCATTTTGATGTGGAATCTCCGTAACCCATGAGGACAAGTAGAGCAGTTGCCCTGCCAGAAAGTACAAATGAATATTTGGAAGTGCGGCCCCTCCTTGCAATTTCGATCTAGAGACAGTTTATGCCTGGCATCTCCCCACACAAAACCTGTCATTAGTGAGTGGAGCCGGTCAACGGAGGGATGCATGTTCCAGTAAATATAACCCTTTAGGTAATAACACCATTTTTATAAGGTTAATTCTCCCCATTATGGATAGGGGTAGGGATTTCCATATCTTAAACTTGTCCACAAAAATAGTTTTTATAGGGGCAATATTTTTAGCAAAGGAGGCCTTTGGATCTTTGATGATATGATACCCAAATATTTGAAGCAGTCCACTACTTTAAGGTTGTGATGGATAGAAGGCCATGCAGCTTGCCATACTGGCATAAGGGCTGCCTTGCTCCAGTTGATATGGAGTCCAGAGAAGTAACCAAATCTTTCTATAAGGTCTATAGCTCTAGGAAAAGTAGTGTCTATGTCACTCATAAATAAAATGAGATAATCCGCATATAATCCCACTCTGTCCTCTCTCCCCCCTAACTCCACACCCCGGAACATGGAGTTGGTACATAGCCTAAGAGCGAGATGTTCAATAGCTATGGCAAACAGGAGAGGAGAGAGAGGACAGCCCTGTCTGGAACCCCATTCTAAGGCAAATAAAGTGGAGGCATGCCCATTAATCACAACTTGAGCAGTTGGGTTTTTATATATAATCCCAATCCATTTATGGAATACTGGTCCATATCCAAATTCTCTCAGAACCTGTAGGAGATATGTCCATTCCAGGAAATCAAATGCCTTAGCTGTATCAAGCGAGGTCATAGCCCACTCCCTGCCACCGTGTACACCTATTTGAGCTATTACCACCTGTGCTCTGCGGATATTATTGGATGTTGATTGGCCCGGAATGAATCCTATTTGGTCACCATGTATGATGCTTGCTATCACTCTATTCAGTCTGTTGGCTAAAATCTTAATTAGAATTTTATAATCTAGGTTTAGCAAAGATATGGGTATCCAGTGTCGCCTTATATAAATTGAGTAGTTGTGACCCCAAGACATCAATGTATTTAGAAATAACTTCCAAGGGAATCCCGTCTCGGCCAGGAGACTTCCCATTCGCTAGTCCATTGACAGCCTCCAGTATCTCTTCCAGGGATATGTCCTCATCTAACATACATCTATCCGCAGAGGGGATCCGAGGATGTGGGACCTCCTCAAGATAGCCTCATAGGTCAGGGTCTGAGTAAGTAACCCTGGAGTGATACAAATCTCGGTAGAAATCCTAAAATCCCGTCACAATACCTTCTGTGTTTTCCTGTAGCACTCCATCAGGAGTCTGAATGCGGACTACTGGGGGAGCAGCAATATTATTAGTAACTATCTGGGCCAATAACTTCCCTGCTTTACCACCCACCTCAAACGTTTGCTGTTTAAAGAAAAACAGTTTGCGGCTGCTTTTTTCTCTTAAATTAACCATATACATCCTTCCTACTTGCATCCAATGCTCTCTGGTAGCATCCGAGGGTTCAGAGAGGAATCTAGCCTCTGCCTCTTTAACCTTAGCATTAAGGTAATTTTCCTGCGTCTCTGTCACGACCCGTGGTTTCTGTCGTGACTCTGTTGTGTCGCATGTGATTGCCAGCGGCGAGGTTTGCCGCATGTGAAGTACTGTTACTTGGTAGTCTCACGTGCGGTTGCCACTGGCAACATGTTTGATTATGCATGCGTGTCTGGTTTCCCATTTGTCTTGGCAGCGTAGCAGCCTGAGCTTTGTGCTAGGCGGCTCGCTGTCAATGCATGCGGTTTCCTTCGGCAACGTGTCTTTGAATGTTTGCACTTCCCCTGTTTGGTGTGCATGGGGTTAAGGTGTGTTTGTTAGGTGTGGTGGGTGTGACCTCAGGCCTCCTTATATGTTGGTGTGTTGGAGCCTGAGGCCAGTTTGGTTTTGTTTGTCTGTGTAGGAGCTCTGCTTCTTGTGGGCATGAGCCTCCTTACCATCTGAGGTGGCCCATGCATTAGGAGTCTAGAGGCAATTTTAGGGACTCGCCAGGAGTTGATCTGCTCCTTGTTCCCTGCATTCCTGCTCAGTAGTTGCGGACAATGCACGTGGGGGGTTTCCCCCACTCCCCACCATGACAGTCTCCCTTTTAATATATGAAATTGAAGATTTAAGGCATCCTCTAAGGTATGCTTTAAGGGTATCCCACAACAGCAGGTGATCTTGTTCACCGGTATAAGAATCCAGAAACACTTTAAGTTGATCTGGGATTCTGTCATTGGTGGATATGAGAGAGAGACAAAACATGTGTATCCTCACCTTCAGTTGGGGGCGAATGGTATTGGGTACCTGAAGTTTAACTATGAGGGGTGCAAAGTCTTACAACCCCTAGGGACCATAATGAATATCCACAATATCCATACATGTATGGGGAGTGTCTAACATATAATCAATCTGGGAGAGAACCCCACCGGAGGGAAAGAAACAGGAATATTCTATCTGATCTAGATGTCTCTCTCTCTCCAAAGATCAAGCTATCCCATTTCCTTGGACCAATTAAATAGTGTAGTAGAGAAGGGTGAAACCTCCTGTAATGGACCAGCACGAAATCTGTCCATCCGAGTGCTCATGACCATATTAAGATCCCCCATACAAAGTAATTTGGCCTGGGGGTACTGGGCCGCAAAGCTGGCAGCAGTTTGTAAGACAGATAGGTTTGCCAGGGGGAGGGCAGTATATACTCAGGAGCACGTATAGTACACAGTTGACGTGGGCAAATACAAAAATATATCTCCCCTCTGCATCTACTTCCACCGTATGGGGCTCCCACCCCACGTTGCGATGAACCAACAGAGAAATGCCCCTTGAGAGCGAGTTGCCAAAGGCACTACGCAACCATTGGGCCCATGGTTTCTTAATTCTGCCCTCCGTTTCTGGAGTCAAATGAGTCTTCTGGAGACAGAGGATCTGACGGTTATATTTACGGACATGTGAGAAAATCGCTAATCTCTTCCCCGGATTCCCCAACCCTCGTACATTCCAGGACATAACACTTAAGGTGGCCTTTTAAAAAAAGCTAAGGTTCTCCCGGATGGGCACATAGTGATAGCACATTAAAGGTATAACCAACCATTCCTACTGCTAACGATTCAATATCCGTGTGCTGACATAAAGTGACAATCTGTCTTGCCTGAACAGAAGAAGTAAATATTAAACACAACTTATATATCCAAAATCTCAAAATAAAGTTAGGAAATTTCCAAACATAAGCGGAGGTGAAACTCTCCGTGGCCTGACAATCAGGGACCTGCATAGCCCAGGTTGTTTAAGTCATATGCAGGTGTCTGACTGGCTCCGCAAACATAAGATGTGTATAAGCGGAGTGACTATAGCCAGAGCTGAGTACAATATAACCGTGACCAAAATGAAACAGAACATGACAGTTCCATGTAAGGGGGTTAGCGAATGCCCCTCATTAGTAAAGAGTGACTATATAGGAGCATGGTCACCCAGGGTTGACTCAAAACAGCAAAGTGAGGGACCCATGAAAACAAAATATGGTAAGATACTTAAGTCCAGGATCCTCAGGTTGGTGAAACTCTCCGTGGCTTCCTGGATACCCATTCTTCAGCTTCTTTCAGGTCTGTGAAGAAGTGCGTCTTCCCACCTTCCACCACACGAAGGCGCGCTGGATACGCCATGGAATAAGCCAGGTTGAGGTTGCGCAAGCGCCTCTTAACCGAGAAAAATGTAGCCCTTTTCTTCTGGAGTTCAGCAGAAAAATCTGGAAACAGAGAGACAGGGGCATTTTCGTATACAATAGATTGTTTGGCCCTTGCTTGACTAAGGATTAAATCTCAATCTTTCCAGATCAGCATGCGAGCAAGTAACGGCCTGGGTGGTGCGCCTGGTGGTGGTGGTCGTGCAGGTACCCTGTGTGCCCGTTCTACTGCTCCTCTGCCCTTTTAGGCATGCCTATAATGCACACAATTTTTCTCCTCGTACGATTTTCCAAATCGTTGCATTTCTGTCTCCACATCTCAACCAAGCCCTCCAGATCTTTAATTTTTGCTGGTAATGGGCATGCAAGGTCCTCTAGCTCAGATATCCTTTCTTCTACCCCACGCACCCTCTCTCTCAACTGCTGTATATCCTGCCGGAGGAGGCCTAAATTCACACGTACCTCAGCAATTTTGGTGGTGAGGGAGGTCTGGCATGGTAGAATGGCCGACATCAGCTGCTCATGGGCCTCTTTCAAGGTAAGTTCAGCTGTATCAGACTCCTCCACCGCTGCCTGCTAGGCCGCCTGGCCGCGTGTGTGTTGAGCGTGCGGGGTTCCCGCCGAGGCGCTGCCATTCTGAGAGTGCTGTTGTGCAAACTCTTTTAAGCGCTCCGCTGCCGCCTGGCCTTTCCCGGGAACCCATGTTCACCTCAAGAGGGTTCTGATGTTCTGATTCGCCTGTCTGGCGTCTGTGTAGCTGGATTCAGCTGGCAGGATTGCTCAGGATTCTAGTCGGGAGCCGGAGCGATGTTAAGGCGCATCTGCTCATGCCGGCACGCCACCCAAAACCCAATTTTTAAGGACCAGTTCAGGTCTGAAGTCAATTTGTGGGGCTTACATAATAGAAACATTTTAGAAACTACACCCCTCAAGGTATTCAAAACTGAATTTACAAACTTTGTTAACCCTTTAGGTGTGCCACAAGAATTAAAGGAAAATGTAGATGAAATTTCAGAATTTCCCTTTTTTGGCAGATTTCAATCCATTTTTTTCAAAGCAAGGGATAACAGCCAAACAAAACTCAATATTTATTGCCCTGATTTTGTAGTTATAGAAACACCCCATATGTGATCGTAAACTGATGTAAGGGCACATATATTACACTTTTTGTGAGGAAAGGTAACAAAAAATAGCTGTTTTGGCACAGTTTTTTGCAATGTTCATCTGACAGGGTAGATCATGTGCTATTTTTATAGAGTAGGTTGTTACGGAAGCGACAATAACAAATATGAGTAATTTTTTTGTTTGTTTGTTTCAGTTTTACATATTAAAGCATTTTTGAAAAAAATGATTTTTTAGTGTCTCCATATTCTGAAAGCCATAGTTTATTTTTATTTTTTGGGCGACTGTCTTATGTAGGGGCAAATTTATTTTGGTATGAGATGGCGGTTTGATTGGTACTATTTTAGGGTGCATATGACTTTTTGATCACTTGGTATTACACTTTTTGTGATGCAAGGTGACAAAAAATAGCTTTTTTACACCGTTTTTTTTTACGGTGTTCACTTGTGTTTTTATACAGCAGGTCGTTACAGACGCGGCAATACATATTATGTATACATTTTTTTATTTATTTAAGTTTTACTCAATAAAAGCATTTTTATGTTTTAGTGTCTCCATATTCTGAGAGTCATAGTTTATTTATTTTTTAACCCGATTGTTTTATGTAGGGGCTCATTTTTGTGGGATAAGGTAATGGTTTGATTGGTACTATTTTGAGGGGTATACGCCTTTTTAATCGCTTGGTGTTGCACTTTTTGTGATGTAAGGTGACAAAAAAATTATTGGTTTAGCACAGTTTTTGGTTTATTTTTTCTACAGCGTTCAGGTGAGGGGATGGATCATGTGATATTTTTGTAGAGCCGTTCGTTACAGATGTGGCAATATCCAATATGCTTGGTTTTCTTTTTTTTCTATTTCTTCTTTTTACAATTTTATGTGTTTTATTTTTGGAAATTATATATATATATATATATATTTTATTTTTATTTTTTTTCCTTGAAACTTTATTTTTTTTTGTTATAAAAAACACTTTTTTAACTTTTTTTTAACTTTTTATTTTTGTCCCACTCTGGGACTTCAACTTCTGGGGTCTGATACCCTCTGCAATGCATTACAAAATACAACCTATATTCTAATTAGTGTTGGGCGTCAATATTAGAATTTTAATCGTGAATATCGTCAGATTTAGAGTATAGTGCTATATATTCGTATTCGCGAATATTCTAGATTTTTTTTCATCTGAACCCATGATCCCTCCCTGCTTCTTGCTTGTGGGCCAATGAGAAGGCTGCAATGTCTTTTTCTGAGCTTAGCAACATCCCTAGCAACCAATAGGAAAGTTGTCTACCCATTTAGTATATAAGAACCTCCCCAGCAGCCATTTTCTGCAGTTTTTTTCAGTTCTGAGAGAGACAGCAGTGTCATTGCTGTGCTCTCTGCTTTCCTGTGTCACATGACATTAGATAGTTAGTTAGTTAGCTTATATAAATAATACAGATAGTTAGTAGGAGATAGTCAGTGTAGATTAGACTGTGATATAGTGTAGGTTCCAGTGCAGGGTGTTAGATAGTGTGATGGGTTCTGCTGTCCATACATGCATGCTACATACATAGTGCTGTGATGTCACAAGTTCACAACAATACTAAGTTCACCAATCACTAATATGTAGTCAGACCTGCGAAAAGGTGAAGTTCCACAGATTGCGCCAAAATAAGCGCATCATTAATTGCCGATTTGCACAATCACAAATATATCGGAGAACTCTATCTGCATATAAAACTATTGTAAGGTTCTGCCATGCCAACCATATTCTCCAGTCTCAGGAAGCTTCTTGCAGCTTGAAATATGTAGCAATAGTGACCCAAGCCTGTATTGGGCGCAATACGCGCATATTACATTGCCGATTTTCGCAATAAAAATTCTGTGTTATCTATATATACTGTAGGTGATAATTTTCATTGTAATCTTGCCTCTGATAATGATGCCTCTGAAAAGTAATCTGTACAGACCAAGAAGTCCCAAGAAGGCACCGGTGCTCCTGTGAGCTCCATGGCTTTCTCACAGCTTTTCTTAGGCCATGAACTACACAGATACCAAGCACAGCCGCTATACGATGCATGGCACTGTGCTTGGTAAACACAAAAAAGGCGGCAGCACTCAAAGGAGCGTCAGTGCCTTCTCAAACAGCTGATCATGGGGGTCCCGGGTGTCGGACCCCCACCGATCAGATACAGATACTATAGAATAGCTCTACAGTTATAAAATCTTGGAAAACCCTTTTAAATATAGATCATGATATAGAAAATGACAAATAACATCACCAAAAATTCTTTAAAAATATGCTATCATAAAAATTGAATTAAACAATGGGTCATTTTCTGATGACACATTCCCTTTAATTTGCCAGTGAAACATACCATTTATAAAGCACTATAGAATCACATATACTGCCCTAAAATAATCAAGTAACAAGAGATTACAAAGGACTGAGGATGCTGAGATGATCAACTGTTGTATATGAAATGTAAATGGACCGTGCAGGTCGCCATTGTTTTATCCATTAACCTTAGATTTTTTTGCTCTGGCTCATTGGTGACACATCGAATCATTTGGGTATTATTTGTTCTTATTCTGTAAAAATGTTGTGCTTTAACCAATGGTATACACTATTGGATCTTCTAAGGTGTAGATCGTGGTAGGTTCCCATTCAAAGAAATTACCACAGATTGTAACAGTTGACCAAATTACTTTTCTATCAAAGGCTAATTTCGCACTAGACACATAGCCTTAGGCAGGCTGTTCCAGGATAGAGTGCCGGGAATCGGCCAGATAATAATAATCTTTATTTATATTGCTCCAACATATTCCGCAGCATTTTACAATCAGGGAGTTCATGTACAAACAGTCATAAATAACATAGCAACCAACAAGTTAGCAATTTAAACAAGGGAAATGAGGGCCCTGATCGCAAGACCTTACATAAGCTATAAGGAGATAGGGGTGACACAGAAGGAAATAGGTTATTGATTTTTACAATAGTCTGGCCACCTTGCATGAGCCAGCCCCCAGCTGATATCTGTAGTGCTTCTGAGTGCATAGGATGTGGTTAGATTAGGGGATGTGATAGACTAACCTAAAAAGATGTGTTTTCAGCGAGCGCCTAAAACTGTGGATTTTGTGAATTAACCTAATTGCTTGAGGTAGGGCATTCCAGAGAACTAGTGCAGCTCAGGAGAAGTCTTGGAGACGGGAGTGAGAGATTTGGATTGTGGTGGATATCAGTCGTAAGTCATTGGTTGAATGTAGAGAACGGGTAAACAGAAACAGGATGGTAGACAGAAATGAGGGAAGGAATGTAGGGTGGGGCAGAACCGTGGTATACATTGTAGGTGAGTATGGGAAGTTTAATTTGAACCCTGCACTTACTCTACGGGTAAACCAATGCAATGACTAGCACAGGGCGGAGGCATTGGAATAGCGGTTAGAAATATAGATGAGCCTGGATGCTGAATTCATGACAGATTGAAAAGGAGAGAATCTGGTGAGGATAAGACCAATAAGTAATGAGTTACAGTAATTGAGACGGGAATGAATTAGGATCACAAAGAACTTCTGTTGTTTCCATAGTAGGAAAGGAGCAGATTCTAGAGATGGTTTTGAGGTGTAGGTGGCATACGCAGGCAAGCTATTGAATATAGGGGGTAAAGGATAGAACAGTATCAAACATAACACCAAGACAGTGGGTGTGCTGATGGTAGTGCCACATACTGAGCGGGAGATATCAGATTTAGGTAGGTTAGTAGATGGAAAATACACCAATAGTTCAGTTCAGTTTTTGAAAGATTCAGTTTCATATGGAGAGAGGATATGATGTTAGAGACTGCGTACAGACAGTCACTGGTGTTTTGTAGTACAGCAGGAGTTATGTATGAAGTGTATAGTTGGTTGTCATTGGCATAGAGACGGTAGTAAAAACCAAATCTGCAAATTAAAGATGAGCGAAATTTTCTAAAATCTGATTTGGACGGTTTGCCGAATTTTTCCAAAAATCAGTTATATCCGGGCCTGCAGGGAGAGTGTTTCTCTGTGTGGTGTGCATTGTAGCAACATGCATAGCTAGTCCGTTCTGGTGGACTAAGTGTACACCCCAATAACAGTAGAATTAGACAGCTTATTCTTCCTAATTTGAGAATCAAGGCTTAATAGAATTGCTTATATATTAACAAGGTGGACACTGTTCAATTAGATAGCTCTGTACCCTACGCAGAAATTGATTCAAAATGGACTGTCTCCTATAGATACCTTCAGCTTCAGATTACAGAGCTTGCACTGTTTCTGCAGTCTCCCTATGCTCACCCTACAGTGTGTGAAAACTCTCCCTACAATCTCCCTACACTGCCCCTGTACTCTCCCTATCCATTATTCCAGAATTAAAGGCTTCTTGAACACTGACTCTAGCACTTGTCACGTCTCTCCCTATGCTCAGCTTACAGTGAAATAGCTGACACCGCACGAGATGAGAGATGATTGGCTGTCTGCATGGCATTATGGATGATCTCATGTTCCCGGGCTTCTTGCTTTAACTTTGTTGCACGTGTAACTATTCGTTAACACGAAACGTGAGTAAATTCAGATTCGCTGCAAATCAGTTTTCCTAAACTTCGGATCGAATTCCACTTTAGATGCTTTGATTCGTTCAACACTACTGCAAATAGTCTGTCCAATAAGGGCTATGCATAGAGAACAGCAGAAAGGACCTGGGTCTGAACCCTGAGGAACCCCAACAGCAAGAGGGAGAGAAAAGGGGAGGTAGAGTCAAAGAATGATAGACTGAAAGAGCGGTCAAAAAGAGGAAGAAAACCAAGAGAGAACAGTGTCCTTAAGTCTGATAGATTGGAGCATGGTGAGGAAGAGATGGTGGTGCACATTGTCAAATTCTGCAGAGAGATCGAGGAGAACTTGTAAAAGGCAGTCACCGATGTGTGCAGCGGTATTTGTCTGGCCAATTCTCAGCATATTTGCCAGATGCGGCCGGATCTCTGCCAGACACCATTATAGTTAATGGGGCTGGACAGCTTTGCAGCAGCGTCGAGTAGTGCCAGATCTTTAAATACTAGTGTGAAACTAGCATAAGATGACAGCGGCACAAATTCTTGATGGTTACCTTTATGCTTTATGGTAATAGTTTACATTGGAAGCCGCAATAACTTTGATGGTGATTTACCCTAGTGGGTACACATGGGTTTGATAGTTGCTAGTCACTCTGGGTGGTACAAAACACTTGAACAAACTAGAGCTCACTCCACAAGTCAGTGTTATCTTCACATTCACCACTGCAGAAAAACTGAATTATACATGACAGTTAATCACATAGGCTTGTCATGAGGAGGAACTAGAGATGAGCGAACCTGTTGACATTTGGTTTCGTTCCAGTTCGACGAATTTAAAAAAAAGTTTGATTCAGACTTGAATCGATTCCTCCCAAACCAAAGTTCCTCTAATTGCCCTGGAAATAGGTAATTAACATCTTCTAGTCTCTTAGGAGTCTTTAGGAATTTTTAGGAAAATATGTTATCTCTTTTCATTAATTTGTAATGAATTTTTGCTTTTTCTCTGCCCCTCCTCTGTACCTAAGCTTTTGAATTCAATGACAGCAATAGTAAATCATGTCAGCGTTACATTGACATACTTAGCTATGGGTAAGTGTGCGTTTGACGGCATTAGCAAAAAGCATATTTAAAAATACACAGCACCATTGCATGTGATCTGCTTTTTCCTATTCCAAAGCTTCCAAAAATTGTCCCTTATCTGGTGCAGATGGTGTTGTTACGGTATAACCCGGTATAGTGAGGGTTAATACCGTTCAGGTGATTCACCTGCCGAAGAGAGCAGCAACCCACAACCACTCGAATCCACCGAACTGGAACCATACGAAGTCCTCCTTTCCTGAAACAGGCAAGAGAACGTTCTGAAGTAGCAATTCCCCCCCAAGTACGAGACGAGGCTCCGTATTGATGGTTAAACAGGAATTACGCTTTATTGAGGGCTACCTGCCCGGTATTTATGCAGGTCTCCCACCTGGTGGACACCCCACTAGGCAGGCATGAGATCCAGCCGGTTTTCCCCGATTCTGCCGAACCGTTTGTTAAAATTACAGCAGGTTCGCAGGACCGGCGAGAAGCAGGAATCCCGACCTGGTCCTGCAGCTGCAGCACATAACATAATTGATTATTTTCAACCCAGCACTCCAGCAGCTGCTCAGTGAAAGGATCTACCCCCCGCACGCAGCAACGCCCGACGTAAAATGAATGAGCTTTTTTTTAAATCTGACTTACTACTGCCGCAGCGCAGCCGCCGCTGTCCGCCTGCCCGCCCCCAGCCTGCGTGTGCTGGCCGCTCGGAGTCATGGCAACACACGGTCACATGGGCTTGGGCCAAGGGGGCGTGGCTGGTGAGTGAGCGGCGCCGCGGCGGCGGGTAGCAGCCAGAGCAGAGTGGTCTAGAGGTTAGAGCTGACTGACTGTGTTGTGTCAGTCTGACTGAGTCACACAGTCCAGACACAGCCATCAGAAAGATTGAAGAGTTGCAGGCAGCCAACAGGAGTCAGGACAGGTCAGGTCGTGTTAGGGTAGTGAGTGTGATGTGACAACAGATGGTAAGGAGGGGGCCAGGGGGGAGAAATGTGACAACGTTTATGGGTAGAGAAATGGGACAACATGGAGGATGGAGGGGGCCGGGGGGGGGGTAATTTAATGTGACAACATGGATGGGGGGGAGAAATGTGCCAACATGGAGGATGGAGGGGACCAGGGGGGATAAATGTGACAACATGGAGGGTGGAGGGGGCCAGGGGGAGAATTTATTTGTGACAACATGGATGGGGGAGCAATGTGACAACATGGAGGATGGAGGGGGCCAGGGGAGAGAAATGTGACAACACAGGGGATGGAGGGGGACAGGGGGGAGAAATGTGACAACATGGAGGATGGAGGGGGCCAGGGGGGAGAAATGTGACAACATGGGGGATGGAGGGGGACAGGGGGGAGAAATGTGACAACATGGAGGATGGAGGGGGCCAGGGGGGAGAAATGTGACAACATGGAGGGGGCCAGGGGGAGAAATGTGACAACATGGAGGGGGCTGGGGGGGGGGGGGGTGAGAAATGTGACAACATGGATGGAGGGGGAGAAATGTGAGAGCTGATGTGACACAGGTGATTTGACAGGGAGGGGTGAGAAATGTGACATTGAGGGGGTGAAATGTGACATAGGGGGCTGATGGCTGACATGGGGGCTGATCTGAGGCATTGGGGGTCTGATCTGAGGTCTGATTAACATTTGGGGTCTGATTGCTGGTCTGACCTGAGGTGTAAAGGAAAATATTTTTTTCTTATTATTCTCTTCTAAAACCTAGGTGCGTCTTATAGGGTGAAAAATACGGTCCTCAAGCCAGCGATTGTCTGAGGCAGTGCGAAGGTACCAGGACCACACAGAGGAGAAGCCAGCTGCTGCAGACGGGACCAGGGCCAGGTGAGCTGCGGGGCAGGGGGTTAGACATGGGATTCAGCTAGTTCCCTCAGGTTCTCCAGATCCAGTTGTTAAAATTACAGTGGCAGCTGGAGATGAGCACTTCAATTCCAGAGTTTAGCTCCTAAGGCTTTTTAAAAGTTGGGTGGTACGTGTGTAGTGTATATATGGTGTATTTATGTATGTGCACCATGTATATGGTGTATTTATGTGTGTTGCATATATATGGTGTATGTATTTGTAAACATGTGTCGTGACGCTGCATATCCACTGCTGAGTAGGGAACCTGTTGTTAAAAATTTGAATCCCACCCCTGCCCCTAGGGGACCAGAAGGAAGACTGGGACACAGGAGATACAGCAGCCAATCACACACAATGGGACAATAGAAACACCCCCAGCATATTCCTCCCCTCTGCCTGTGATACAATTACCCTACACGGGTTAATGTAATCATCACAGGCAGGAGGATACACAATGTCTTCTGTCCTGGAGACAACCGAGGAGTCATTCAATTATCTCTCAGGACAGAAAAATACACACTTAGCAGGGAGACATCATGCAGGAAATTAGCTGTTTGATGTAGGAAAGCTAGGGATCTGCTTTGTGGCTACTCCTGCCCAGGCTCAATAGAAGTAAGCAATATGTGACCAAAAAAAGGAGAGGCGCTCATAGGGTAAGTATGTAAGACCACAGTGACCCTCAAAAGGGGAAATGTAGTCTGCTCACCTGTGTGTGTTGCGCTAACCTGGGTACAACACCAGTGAAGACAGAGAAAGGAATATTGCTGATTGGTGCAGCCTTAGGGCCGGAGCCAGACCACATGTTGGATAAAATATAGCACTGGAGCAGGGCTAAACCGTGGTAGTCAAGCTTGTAGTGGATAGTGTGAGGTGCAGGACACAACCAGACATGAAATTAAAAAAATGAATGTAGTTTTCTTTTATTTTTCATTCAGGACAACACATTTCGTGGTACGTAGGACCCTTTTGTCAAGAATAATAAAAGAATAATAATAATAACAACTGGGAATTGGTATATAAAAAGGGAACGAGAAGGTATAAATGCTTGGTACACAATAGGGGAACTAGAGCTAGAATATATTATTAGGATGATTAGTTTGTATGAGGACAATTCCATAAACATAATTAGTGACCATATGTAAATACATGTCACTGTAAATAAAGTATAAATAATTAAATAGATAAATATCAGAAAGTAATATATGGAGGAAATTCTTTACGCAGCCATAAATTAAAAACAACAGGTAAAATTAGTTAAAATGGGGACCGCATAGATATACCATATTTTTTGCCCTATAAGACGCACTCTCCCCCCCCCCTAATGTGGGGGAAAATGCCCCTGCGTCTTATGTGACGAATACTAATGAAGCGCTTCCATTATGGAAGCGCTTCATTAGTACCAGAAGATCGGGAAGCGGTGAAAGCTCTGTACTCACCGCTTACTGGTCCTTGGCTTGGCTATCGGCTGTGCAGGGCTGCGCAAAGCATGATGGCGCTCTGTGACCTCACACTGTGCACCGCGATACACAGCCGACAGCAGGAGAAGAGGATCGCGATGGTGAGGTGGCTTCCAGGAGCAGTAGAGGTAAGTGAGTTTTTTATTTTATTTGTGCTGGGGGCTGATGGCTGACATATAGGGGCTGATATATGGGGGCTGATGGCTGACCCTTTAGGGGTTATGGCTGACATATGGGGGCTGCTGGCTGACATATGGGGGCTGCTAGATGAGATATGGGGGCTGATTGCTGACATATGGGGGCTGCTAAATGGCTGAAGGTTGGGGGGTTGATCTTAGGCATTGGGGGTCTGATCTGAGGTCTGATTGACATTGGGGGTCTCATTGGGGCTGTAAGCTGAGGTCTGATTAACATTGGGGGTCTGATTGCTGGTCTGAGGTGAAATGGAAAATATTTTTTTCTTATTGTTCTCCTCTAAAACCTAGGTGCGTCTTATGGTGCGAAATATATGGTATAAATATTTTAAAAGTAAATTATAAGCTGACATCAATTTATTTATTTAATTTACCACAAAGGACGCAGACACAAACTTTCATTATGCAGCCTTTTTATCCATATGTAATTTACTTTTTGTGTGTTACGTTTTGTTTTATTATCTATAACCTTTTATATCTTATGCTGTCCACATTTTAACCACTTCACGACCGCCCATTGACTATAAATGTCCTATGGGAAGTCGTTTATCTCTGAATGGACGTTCTGGAACGTCCATTCAAAGATGACAGCTGCACGCTAATCATGCAGCTGCTGAGCAGGTCAGTGACAGCAGGGCACCCCAGAGAGAAGGCAGGGGCTGTTCCTTTGTGTCCCTGCCTTCTAGATCGCTGTATACACAGTGCTCAACAAGCGCTGTGTATGCAGATCAGCAAGCGCTATGCCGCTTCCTGTCCTGGCCCGGTGGTCATGTGATTGCCGGGGCTGGGTGAGTGCGGGAACTGTCGGTCTTCCGCAGACCTCTCTGGGGGTGTAATCTGGGGGGAGAAATTAATAGTAAAAAAAAAAAAAATGAAGTTAAATGTCCCCCAGAGGTCTTGTATGATCTTATTGGGGACACAAAAAATAAAATAAAGTGTTTTGAAAAATTTTAAAAAAAAGTTTCACATAAAAAAAATTCCCCCCAAATCTGTTATTTAAAAAATGTTAAAAAATAGAAGAAAGAAAATAAAATAGAGATATTTGGTATCACCCAGTCTGCAGCGACCGGCTCTATGATAATATCATATGATCTACCCCATCAGGTGAAAACCGTAAAAAAATTAAAAATATAATATCAATCAATCAGAAAGTTTTATGTACCCCAAAATGGCAGCAATAAAAACGTCACCTCATCCCACAAAAAATGAGCCCCCCTATGAGACCATAGCCAGAAAAATAAAAAAATATGGCTCTATGAATATTGCAACAAAAAAACATGTTTTTTTTTTCTAAAAATGCTCTTATTATGTAAAATGTAAAAAAATAAATAAAAAAATATCACATGATCTACCCAATCAAGTGAACGGTGTAAAAAAAAAAATATTATGCCAAAACAGTTCTTTTAGTCACCTTACCTCACAAAAAGCATAATATCAATCAATCAAAAAGTCGTATGTACCCCAAAATGGTAGCAATAAAAATGTCACCTCATCCCGCAAAAAACAAGCCCTCACACAAAACTATAGGCAGAAAAATGAAAAAATATGGCTTTAAGAAAATGTTTTTATTGTATAAAACGTGTTGCGTCTGTAATAAACGGATCTATAAAAATATCACATAATCTACCCCATCAAGTGAATGGTGTAAAAAAAAATATAGAAACTGACACCAAACAGCTTTTTGTGATTTGACCTACCAAAAATGAGATAAAAAGCAACCAGAAAGCCAAATGTACGCCAAAATGGTGCCATAAAAACTACAGCTTTTCTCGTACAAAATAAGCCCTCACGCAGCTCATTCAACAAAAAATAACAAAAGTTATTGCTCTTAAAAACCGTGACAGAAAATGAAACAGCTGTTGAGTGGAGTGCTCGCTACACCCCTTAAAAATTCAGTTAATGGCATAGTTTACAAAATTTTTGGTCATTTTTGGGGGGCTTTCACCATGGGGTTACCTCAGGGCCTCTTCAAATGCAACCTGGTGCCCAAAGACCATTCCAGCAAAATCTGCCCTCTAAAAACCATATGGCGCTCCTTGTCCTGTCGTGTGCCCAAACAGCAGTAACAACCACATATGGAGTGTTTCTGCAAACTGCAGAATCAAGGTAATAAATATTGAGGTTTGTTTTTTTGTTCTCCCTTGATGTGTTCCAGGAACAAAATTGAATAAAATGAAAAATGCAAAAAAAAGTGACATTTTGAAATTTCACCGCTATTTTGCTTTAATTCCTGTGGAATACCTAAAGGGTTAACAACATTTCTAAAACCAGTTTTGAATAGTTTGAGGGTGTCATTTCTAAAATGGGGTATTTTATGGGTGGTTCTATTATGTAAGCCCCACAAAGTGACTACAGAACTGAACTGGTCCTTAAAAAAGTTGACTTTGGAAATTTTCTTAAAAATTTCAAAAATTGCTTCTAAAATTCTAAACCTTCTAACGTCCTTTAAAATAAAATTACATTACTAAAATGATGCCAACATAAAGTAGACATATGGGGAATGTTAATTAATAAATATTTTATGAGGCATCACTGTCTGTCTTAAAAGCAAAGATATTCAAATTTAGAAAACAGGGAATTTTTTCTCATTTTCGTTAACTTTTTTTTTTTTTTTATAAATAAAGGTAAAACATATTGACTAAAATTTACCATTAACATATAGTACAATGTGTCACGAGAAAACATTCTCCGGGTGGATTGGATAAGTAAAAGCGTTCCAAAGCTCTTACCACATAAAGTGACACATGTCAGATTTGCAAAATTAGGCCTGGTCAGGGAGGGGGTAAAAATCCTGGTCTGGAAGGGGTTAACCAATTTTACCTTTTGTTCTCAATTTATGGCTACGTTTACATAGGAACAATTTCCTCCATATATTACTGTCTCATATGTATCTAATTATTTATACTTTTTTTTATGGTGACATGTATTTACATATGGTCACTCACTAATTTTGTTTATGGAATTGTCCTTATACAAACTAATCATCCTAATAATAATATATTCTATCTCTAGTTCCCCTACTATGTACCAAGCATTTACACATTCTCTTTCCCTTTTTATGTACCAATTCCCTGTTGTTATTATTATTATTCTTTTAGATTTGACAAAGGGGTCCTACGTATCCCGAAATGCATTGTCTTGAACCAAAAATAAAAGAAAACTACATTCATTTTTGATATTTCGCATCTGGTTGTGTCCTGCGCCTCACACTATCCACTGCAAGCTCGACTACCACGGTCCAGCCATGCTCTATCTCAATAGAAGAAGATTATGGATGAATGATGATAGAGCAGAGGATAAAAAGGAGTAGACAGAGCCAAAGAAGCAGTAGCTAATAATAGTGACAATGATGATGGTGACAACAATGAAACTGTGCTGCTTGTGGTTGTACTCTGATTACTAGAATGATAATGGGGAGAAGAAGGACAGGCTTGCTCACATTGCTGGCCAGTTTGATTTTTTAACATGAGCAAGTGATGCCGCTTCATGTGCTGAAGGAGATCTGTAGTTCCTACATTTGTGCTTGAATATCCACATTTTATTTGTTACCTGCGGAGCCTGCTGGCTGGCACTGTGGGGAAAAATTCCCACATCTGGGACACCGGCACAGAGCCATCAACAGCTATACTCACGTTTCTGCCGCCACCACTACGACCAGGGGCATAGCTATAGGGAGTGCAGAGGTAGCAGCCAGTCACTACCAGGCCCAGGAAACTTAGGGGGCCCGAAGACCCTTGTGGTGCATAAGAAGACACCAGTATTATAGAAAGTGCATGCTGGTCAGGTTATACCTCTAGCTGGAGGGAAGGGGTAAGGTCGAGAATTTGGCATGGGGGAGTCGGTGCAATTTCAATTTTTACCTCAGGCAGCATGAAGGCTATGTGCTTCCCTGCCCCTGGCCACAAAGCACTGACAGAAGGGGGTCAGAAGCTGCATCAGGGCCCATGAGCCTTTAGCTACACCTCTGGCTACGACCACCCGAGCTGGCCTAGGTCTGACAGCTCTTGTGCCAGTGGCTCTGCTCTTTTTTGTCACTGCTGTCCTCCTCCTCCTCTGATGTCACCACCTCCTCATCACCCTGATCCAGATCCAAGGTCCTGTCCAAAGCACAATCATGATCATAGTCATTATCGCCATCACCCATGCCACTTTTTCAAACTGTGATATCTCATGGGATATCTACTTGATACAGTTTATGATGCTCTACTCTGTATTTGCCCCAAGTGCTACTACCACTATGGCTACAAGTGGCTACTACTACCACCATGAATACAACTAACAACATCCAACAGAGCTGTGAATTCGATGATCAGGTCCTCCACCTCCACTTGAACCTCTTCTTCTAAGCAGTCTAAAAGCTGACAAGTCTTAAACTCATCAACAGGAAAACTTGCATATCTTCCAAAGCACCCAGGGTGTTGTTTATTCTTAGAAAAAAATAAAGCACCCCCCAAGGAGGGGGCAATTAAAACAGAGATGATAGAAATGAAAGGGTTTTCTCTGGATTCAAGAAGAAGGAGCAGAAGCAGGAAAAATGCACTGAACCCAGGTTCAAAGGCACAGTCACTCAGAGGTAACATAAACATTATACATTATAGTCTACAATATCATCTACTTTCTGCTCAATAATAATCCATTGCCTATCGGAAGTGAGGAAAAACACTGGTATGCTACTACTGGCCAGATGGCTGGTCCCAACTGTGCTGCTGCTTAAATTACAGCCACCCACATTCTCCCTATTGCTGATATCGCTAAGGTCCTTCATTTTTCATTACCCATCCTATTGCTACGCCTTCATTTAGCAGACATTTTAAGCCCGCTTAAACAATCAGAAGTCACACTGTATTAACCTCCCTGTTCCTCCACTTTTTTTTAGGAGTGGGCTGGTCCTGCTTCCTGCCAGGAGATAAGCGAAGTCAATGCATTATTTATGGTCCACTCACAGATGATGTTCTGCGTCCTATCTGATTTTCTTGCAGACCCACCTACTTGAGTGAATGAATGTTGATGTACCATCCATTGTTTGAGATGCCTTTGGACTTGTGCATTAGGTTCACTGGCAGCTGTGTCAAAGTTGCATTAAAAAAGGCATTTAAAAGCGAGCTCAGTTTTATACCATTAGGAACTCAGCTTTAAGTTAAATTCGCCATGCGATCAATATAGCCTGTATTACTTGCATTGCAAATTCAACTTAGAGCTGGGTTGCTAATGGCTGTATTGCTAGAATATAACGAATTTCACGAATATATCACTATATTCTCAATCTTCGTTATATTCTAGCAACGACCATTAGGAACTCAGCTCAAAGTTTCATTCGCAAAGCGAACATATACTCTCATTGCGAATTTATCTTAGTGCTAAGTTCCTAATGGTTGTATTGCTAGAATATAACGGAAGATGACGAATATCACGAATTCACGAATATAGCACTATATTCTCAATCTTCGTTATATTCTAGCAATACAGCCATTAGCAACTCAGCTCTAAGTTTCATTTGCGAAGCGAACATATACTCGCATTGTGAATTGATCTTAGAGCTAAGTTCATAATGGTTGTATTGCTAGAATATAACGAAGACGACGAATATCACGAATTCACGAATATAGCACTATATTCTCAATCTTCGTTATATTCTAGCAACAACTATTAGGAACTCAGCTCTAAGTTGAATTCGCAATGCGATTAATATAACCTGTATTGCTTGCATTGCGAATTAAACAAAGCTGGGTTCCTAATGGTTGTATTGCTAGAATATAACGAATATCGCAATGCAAATAATTCAGGTTATATTAATCGCATTGCGATTACAACTTAGTCAAATTTGTGAGATCGTGATTCTCACATCCGACAGTACATTTTAGCATGGAGGCGTTCCCATGCACACAGGAAGTCAGCAGAAGTGGCAACGGGCATTGACTGGAGCAGGCAGGGAGCCAGGAATCCTCCGGACAGGTAAGAACAGCTTTTGGGAAGTGGGAAGAGAACCAGAGAGCAACAAGGATTCACATCTAAAAAAAACAAAAAACGAATATTCGAAATCGCAAATATATAGCGCTATATTCGCAATATTCTTGAATTATCGAATTTGCGATATTCGCAATAAAAATTTGCTATTTGAATATTTGCGCTGAACACTAGTCATGCCCCTATTCAAAAAGTATTTTGGTCAACTGAGGTCAGTGTCATTCTTAACTGAACCTCTCTTACACACATATCCAGCTTAATTGGTTGACTTGTATCAGCAGAATGTCGCAGAATAGCCTGCAATAAAGAAATGAGCTGTATTTACCTAACATCCAGCACAGTGAATTTCTTTAGTCAGTATGTCTCAGTTTTTATTGCAGGCTATTCCCAAGGATTATGTGGTTTTTCTTGCTGAAACCAGACAATCCTTTTAATATATGATGACAACTCCTCACATACTATATCTAATGAATTGTGGTCTAAGCCTTATTTCACACACTTTTTATGCAGTTTTTTGATCCAAAGCCAGAAGAAGTTTTAAATGATTGGAAAATATAAAGAAACAAAGTATTCTTCACCTTCCTGTTGCATCTAATTCTCACTTTCTCTCTAAAAACTGCATGAAAACTTACATTTGTGAAACCAGCCAAAATGTGAATTCACACCGAGCAGAATTTTCTGCTGCATGCTGTAACAACCCCATTCAGATGTACGAAACAGGTTTTTCAGTTGCAAAAATTTCTATAACCACTCTGCTGTGTGTACATACCCTTATGTGGCTCCAAAGATTTAAAGGAGGGCAGTAGAGAAGAAATACAATGGTTTTTAAGAAACAAATTGCTTACCTGTTGTAACAGCCACACTCAGATAGACACCTAGAGACACCCCAGAAGAGGGTAAGAACTGGCTTCCTGTTTTCTCCATGAGTTGAAATACTGAATAAAATAAAATAAAAGAGAATAAAACATTTCCGGATAGAAGCTTTATGGTTTGCTAATCTTGCACAAACTTATTTTAAGCCTCAGGAGTCAGCAGAGTTGCTCTGGAGTCCTGCACAACATCTGCATGAAGTTTGTATGCAATCTGACAGGTTTTGTTCTACGACATTGGCTCTGGCGTGTGTGTGAGACTTAATACAGATGAGCCCTACTGGGAATAGATATTAATCTACATAGTTTGAACAAAGTAATAAAATATGATACCAAAAGATAACAGTAAAATCACATACACTGCAATACAAAAGTACTACAGTGTATTGTACAAGCGATCGAATTATTCAAATTCCCAAGAAGACATAAAAAAGGGGAAAATATTTAATGAAGTTTAAAAAAAAAAAATTATGTAAAAACACAAATATTACTTTGCCTTCCATCAGGTATATTAACCCCTTCCAGATGCAGTCAGTTTCACCTCCCTGACCAAGCCTAATTTTGTAAATGTGACGTGTACTTCTTTGTGACATATTGTACTTCTTGTTAATGATAAATTTGGGTTTCCATAGATCCAAAATATATTAAAGCTTTGGAAAAATTAGCAATTTTTTAAAATTAGAATTTCTCTGCTTTTGACAAATAATGATAATGTTGAAAATAACTTTTAATTAACATTTAATTAACATTCATCATATTATTGACTTTGTTGACTTTAAGTAAGTGCTTTTGTAAGTGTCATTTTATTTTTTGGGATTTTAGAAGTAATTTTTCTAATTTTCAAGAAAATGTCCAAAACTAAAGGGCCCATTTAATTTTGAAGTGATTTTGAGGGGCTTACCTAATAGAAACAAATTATTCAAAACTGATTTTAGAAACATTGTTAAGGTTTTAGGTGTTCCATAGGAATTAAATCAAAATATAAGTGAAATTTAAGAATTTCAGGGGACATTTATTAAGACTGGCATTTTCCATGCCAATCTCAAGTGCTTCTGTGCTGCCAGAGGAAGCTCCTATGTTATGCAGAGATCCCATGCAACAGACTTAAGGCTAGGTTAACATGACGACATTTGTCGCGCGACAAATAGGACACAACTTCACTGCAACATTTGTCGCGCGACAATTTTTAGAATAGGAGTCTATGGTGTCGCATTGCGACATGCGACATGCTGCGACTGCGACCGACAGTCGCAGAGAAACCCATCTTGAATGGATTTTTTGCGACTGTCGTGACGCAGTCGCAGCATGTCGCAATGCGACACCATAGACTCCCAAATTGTTGCGCAACAATAGTGCGACTTTTTGTCACGCGACAAATGTCGTCATGTGAACCTAGCCTATCTCTATGTCAGCACTCTTACTGGCATCGATTTAAGCCATTTTCCACACCAAAAACCGGCGTGATAAATTCAAAGAAAATATCCCTGTAAATGACAACTTTTTCAATTTTTTTATGCAAAGTTGTCAATTTACAGAGATATTTCTCTCACCCAGCATGGGTATATGTAAAAATACACCCCTAAACACATTGCCCTACTTCTCCTGAGTACGGCGATACCACATTAGTGACACTTTTTTGCAGCCAAGATGCGCAAAGGGGCCCTAATTCCAATAAGTACCTTTAGGATTTCTCAGGGCATTTTTACGCATTTGGATTCCAAACTACTTCTCACGCTTTAGGGCCCCTAAAATGCCAGGGTAGTATAAATACCCCACATGTGACCCCATTTTAGAAAGAAGACACCCCAAGGTATTCCGTGAGGGGCATGGCGAGTTCATAGAAGATTTTTTTTTTTTTTGGCACAAGTTAGCGGAAATTTTTTTTTCTTTTTTTTTTCTTACAAGGTCTCATATTCCACTTTTGTCAACTTGTGACAAAAAATAAAATTTTACATGAACTCGCCATGCCCCTCACAGAATACCTTGGGGTGTCTTCTTTCTAGAATGGGGTCACATGTGGGGTATTTATACTGTCCTGGCATTTTAGGGGCCCCTAAAGTATGAGAAGAAGTCTGGAATCCAAATGCGGAAAAATGCCCTGTGAAATCCTAAAGGTACTCATTGGAATTAGGGCCCCTTTGCGCATCTTGGCTGCAAAAAAGTGTCACTCATGTGGTATCGCCGTACTCAGGAGAAGTAGGGCAATATGTTTTGGGGGGCATTTTTACATATACCCATGCTGGGTGTGAAAAATATTCCTGTAAATGACAACTTTTTCAATTTTTTTATGCAAAGTTGTCAATTTACAGAGATATTTCGCTCACCCAGCATGGGTATATGTAAAAATACACCCCTAAACACATTGCCCTACTTCTCCTGAGTACGGCGATACCACATGTGTGACAATTTTTTGCAGTCAAGATGCGCAAAGGGGCCCTAATTCCAATGAGTACCTTTTTGGAGGGCATTTTTATGCATTTTTCTTCTCACGCTTTATGGCCCCTAAAATGCCAGGGCAGTATAAATACCCCACATGTGACCCCATTTTAGAAAGAAGACACCCCAAGGTATTCCGTGAGGGGCATGGCGAGTTCATAGAAGATTTTTTTTTTTTTGCACAAGTTAGCGGAATTTTTTTTTTTGTTTTTCTCACAAAGTCTCCCTTTCCGCTAACTTGTGACAAAAAGTTCAATCTTTGACGAACTCAATATTCCCCTCAGTGAATACCTTGGGGTGTCTTCTTTCCAAAATGGGGTCACATGTGAGGTTTTTGTACTGCTCTGGCATTTGAGGGTCTCCGCAATCATTACATGTATGGCCAGCATTAGGAGCTTCTGCTATTCTCCTTATATTAAGCATACGGGTAATGAGATTTATTTTTCCAATCAGCCGCTGGGCTGAAAGAAAAAATGAACGGCACGGATTTCTTCATTCGCATCGATCGATGTGGATGAAAAAATCTCTGCCAAAAAATATGCAAAAAAGAAAAAAGAGGGGCCTGGCAGATTGCCAGGACATAGGGGCTCGGTGGGGTGGGCTGGGCGCTAACGGAAGCTAACTACCTACCAAAGGGGCCTAAACTAACCTAAACCTAGCAGTCAATACTGGTGAAAATAAAAAGTGACAGTTTACACTGATCACTTTTTTTCCTTTCACTTGTGATTGACAGGTGATTGATATTGGGTGATCAAGGGGTTAATTGGGGTGATGGGGGGTGATCTGGGGCTAAATATGTGGTAATTGGTGTACTCACTGTGACATGTGCTCTGTGCTGGGTCCAACCGATGAAAAGGACCCAGCACAGAGCACAGAAGCCATTTAATGCATTATATTTATAAATATAATGCATTATATGGCTTGTGATTCTTTTTTTGAAAGACACCAGCCTATCACGAGATGACGCGCCTGTGCGTCAACGAGGAGTAACTGGGCCGCCGAGATCACGCGATCCTGCGTGCGGCGGTCCAGAGCAGGTTAACATAGCCAAAAAAGGATCCGTCATGAACTCTATTGAAAGTCAATGGAGGACGGTTCCGTTTTCTATTGTGGCAGATTGTGGCAGAAAAAACTGATCCGTCCCCATTGACTTGCTCCCCAACCCAGGATGGAAAGCAAACTACATGTTGCGGTTTGCTCTCCGGTATGGGAACGCAACTAAACGGAACAGAATGCATTTTGGAGCATTACGTTTTGTTCAGTTTAGTTTTGTCCCCAGCATATTTTTCGGGTATTGAGCCCCTATGACGGATCTCAATACTGGAAAACTAAAACACCAGTGTGAAAGTAGCCTAAACAATAAGATTAATAATCCAGTGGGACACTTTGTAGCAATCCTTTATGCAGAGGATAATCTGGCAAAGAGAACAACTCCAGTAGATTACCATTTCTCCATAACGGCAGGTATGGCGACCAACTCTCTCCCTCCCCATCAGTCATATGTACTTTCACCCGCTTAGTCCAGACCTCCACCATAGCAGCCATAGTGGGAGTGCAGTGATCTGTTAAGCAGGCCCCTTTCCTATACACCAGGTTTGTGAGGGCTTCATAAGAGCCTACCAAAGCCGCCTCTAGCACCACTGCTGGATTGGCCACGTCCGCCCTAATCCACCAAGCTGTGTAGCTCAACTGTACTGCAGCATAATAGGTGGCGAGATTAGGCAAAGCTAGGCATCCCTATACATATGCCGCCTGTAGGGTTGATCTCACTACTCTAGGACAGGATTAATTTATCCATAGTAGCAAAATGTTTCTGGGGTAATGCTAATGGAGCCGCCCTATAGAGATATAACAGCTTTGGCAGGAGGATCATTATTACAATATTAACACAACCAATCGAGGTCAGAGGCAAATTCTCTCCATTTTTCTAGTTATATATTCCATGGTGGGAACTACATTAAGCTGATAAAACCTTACAGCCTCCCTATAAATAGTGATCCCCAAATACTTAAACTGTTCTACTACCTGGAGTTTAGACTGCTGAGAAATCTGTGTAGAATCGAGGTCATCTATCAAATATAGACTCGACTTAGCCCAATTTACTGGAGACCAGAGAAACTACCAAACTCATCCACAGTGGCTAAGAGGGCATTCAAAGAGTCTCCGCATATAACGAAAGTTTCTCAGTGATACCATCCACCTCCTAGCCTTCTATGTTTGAATTAGCAGAGATGAGTACAGACATGGGCTCCATTATCAACGCAAAGAGCAAGGGGGAAAAGGGACACCCCTGTCTGGTCCCCTGCCCAAAGGAAGGGGTTCTGAAACATAGCAATTCACCTTAGCTGTCAGAGATCTATAGAGGAGCTGCATCCAGCGAAGAAACTGTCCAGGAAATCCCATCCCTTGAAGTGTCGCCCACATAAAATCCCACTCCACAGAGTCAAAAGCTTTTTCTTTGTCCAAAGAAGCTAAAACTATCATACCCCTATTGTCATGTCAAACTTGGAGATTAGTATACAAGTGCCTCAAATTTATGTCTGTGGACTTCCCTGGCATGAAACCCGACTGATCCACCCCCACCACCGATAGGATCACATCTCTCAAACGCAATGCCAATACTTTTGCTAGGATTTTAACATCCAGGTTGAGAAGTGAGATAGGTCTATATGAACTACACTGGTCTGGAGGGCTGCCTGGCTTGTGGATCACCACAATAGTTGCCTCAGAAAATTAAGGAGGTAGGGAGCCGTGTTCAAATGCAAATTCAAAAAGCTTCCGAAGTCTAGCAGTGTGAACCTTAGGACGAATCTTGTACCATTCAGGTGGAAAGCCATGCGGACCAGGTGCGTTCCTCTCTGCCAGAGACCCAATACTGTAGCTATCTCAATCTCGGCCTCCGTAATATATGCCACCAACGAATCTCCATTCACCCGTGCAAGAGTAGTAAGTGGGATTCCATCTAGAAAACGGGCTATATTTGCTTGTGTACAAGTGATTTTAGAGGCATGTAAATCTGAATAGTAGGAGGCAAATTGGCAACACACCTCCCGGGGCTCAACCACCCGTGTGCCCTCGTCATTCACAACATTAGCTACCACCATTTGGGGAGTCTCTGAGCAGGCCAAATAGGCCAAGGCTCTACCATTCTTATCTCCGTCTGAGAAGATTGTTCGTCTCTGAGCCAAAAGCTTCTTCTGAGTATATTCAGTGAGATGCAAACAGAATAGACGTTGCGCTTCAAGCCAGATACTCTGCCTTTCATCACACGGATCTCGTAGAAACTCTGTGACCCGAGAGCAAGGCAGGTGGTTTGACTCTGCAACCAGAAAAGAGTGCGTACGCAGAAGTCAAG
This sequence comes from Bufotes viridis, assembly GCA_033119425.1. Lineage (NCBI taxonomy): Eukaryota > Metazoa > Chordata > Amphibia > Anura > Bufonidae > Bufotes > Bufotes viridis. The sequence goes on from CM065598.1 coordinate 63,467,715, forward strand.
ATTAAGAAAATTGCATTTACTATAAATTAATAAAAGCAGGTTAACAGTGAAGTTACAGAGGTAAAGACAAGCAAAATCTTCAAAACAGTATAAACAATATAAGTTAAACACTGCAACAATTTTCACCTTTGTTGTGTCCCAGAAACTGTTCCTAACTGACCCTAACTTTCAAGTGGGTGCGCACCCCCCTTATCCCAGTGGTCCAAGTGGACCGCTTACAGTTTGTGGAAGTGCACGGTGGGGCCCGATGTCTGCAACAAAGAAGTCCTCCTCAGTAGGCCGGAAAACCAGTTGAATATAATCCAGGATTATTACAGTTACTGTCCGGTACCTCGACAGCACTGTGAGTCTCTTTACTGTTTGGGGCAATCCACACAGCCCAATGTCGGCTTTACAGGTTAGTTGATGCACATAGTCTTTTTTAACTTGGCTTCACTAAATGCGCTGTTTCTTTGTACTCCATCCGTCTCTAGACTGAAGTTCACACAGCTTGGCCACACAGGAAAGTCCTTTAGTATCTCCACACTTGTCTTACACAACACAGAACTTGTTTTCTATCTTGCCAATATGGCGGCAGTTGTAGTTCAAGTCTCTCTTCCTCCTTCTTCCTGCTCACACTGAGGCAGGGTGACATCATAAGGGGCGTGTCACTTCAACACTAAGCTGCTGCCTTAAAGAACTAGTATCACAGTAATACACTTTCTCTATGGTAAACTCCAATGCAAATTGGTCCTATGCTCCATCTATTGACCAAACGAATACTGCAGGCATTTTACATTAAATTTTAACACAGTTTACCAGGATAATGAAACTTAGAGACATTACATGACTGTTTCTTACATATTCCCCCCCACTTCAAGATTGGCAGTCCCTGCCAATGACTGAATATCCAGAGGGCTGTACTCTTATACGTAGAGTGGTAATGTACCGTTGTATGGCAGGCCAAATAAACTTATCCTGCGCATACCGAACAGGGGGAGTGCCAGCATTTTGTCTAGTGGTGCGTCTGAGAACCAATAGTATACTCTGGGGTGCTGTAGCCATAGTCTGAGAAGGACCAGCAGACTCCGCACCAGAGGGGGCATCGGCTGGGGGCACAGTAGTCGCAGGTGGAACATCCTCAGGAGTGGGGATTGGCCAACAATCATTTCCTTGTGGCTTCTTGACACGTACCAGCACCAGGTCACCTGGCTGCAATGGTGTCCTTTGCACCGGGGTCTTATCAGGATAAGAATTTTCTTGCAGACGCTGCCGCACCAATCGATGAACTGTCTCAAGTCTCTGCCGGTGTGCCCGCACCCTGGAGGCTAGATCTCTTGGAGGGAACCCATCTACATAATTTAACTGTAACTCTCCGACACTTCGCCCAGACCGTCCAAAGAGGAGAGTATAAGGAGAATACCCTGTTGTAGAATGTACCTGATTGTTATAGGCCCACACCATCTCAGACAAGAACTGAGGCCACTGTAACTTCTTGTCCTCCTCCAAAGTCCGCACCATCTGTAGCAGAGTTCTATTGAAACGTTCGCAGGTTCTGTTTCCTTGGGGATAATATGAAGTCGTGTGCGACTTCTTTATCCCGTAGATACGTTGAACCTCTTTCATCACATGTCCCTCAAAGCAAGCCCCTTGGTCAGAATGGATGCGTTGTGGACACTCGTACTCTCGGATGAAATCTTGGCATAGGGCTCGAGCTGCCAACTCGGCGGTCTGGTCCTTGGTGGCGGTCACCGCTGTAAATTTGGTGAAGTGGTCCACCATTACGAGACAGTACTGGTGCCCACTGTTGGATGGGCCTACCATTAGGTAGTCTATCATGACGATCTCCAAAGGTTCCTGGGTCACTATGGTTTGCAGGGGAGCTCTTTGTTCTATCGCCTTATGGATCTCACAAGTTCGACATCTATGACATACTTCTTCGACCATTTGACGGAGGCCTGGGCAGTAAATCAGTCACTGTAGCCAACGAAAGGTCTTCTCATGACCAAAATGTCCATTCTTATTATGAGCCTCAAGAGCCAATAATTGAGCCAGTTCACTACTGTCCGGTACCTCGACAGCACTGTGAGTCTCTTTACTGTTTGGGGCAATCCACACAGCCCAATGTCGGCTTTACAGGTTAGTTGATGCACATAGTCTTTTTTAACTTGGCTTCACTAAATGCGCTGTTTCTTTGTACTCCATCCGTCTCTAGACTGAAGTTCACACAGCTTGGCCACACAGGAAAGTCCTTTAGTATCTCCACACACGTCTTACACAACACAGAACTTGTTTTCTATCTTGCCAATATGGCGGCAGTTGTAGTTCAAGTCTCTCTTCCTCCTTCTTCCTGCTCACACTGAGGCAGGGTGACATCATAAGGGGCGTGTCACTTCAACACTAAGCTGCTGCCTTAACGAACTAGTATCACAGTAATACACTTTCTCTATGGTAAACTCCAATGCAAATTGGTCCTATGCTCCATCTATTGACCAAACGAATACTGCAGGCATTTTACATTAAATTTTAACACAGTTTACCAGGATAATGAAACTTAGAGACATTACATGACTGCAGAACTAATAGCATTTCACGTGTCAGTTGTTCTCTTTCCTTTTTACAGGGCTTCTTGCCTTTCTCAACACACTTGATCATTTTCACCAGCCCCTCATGGGCCTGCTGTATTTGCACCCATTCCTGTCGTGAGGGGTCAAAGAAAGGAGCCGTTTCGGTCCCTTCCACTGCACACTGCATAGCAACGACCAAGGCTTGTGAAAATCTGCTGAAGTCAGGCACCTCCACATGCTCTAACTCATGATCCACATCTCCGCTGGGGGCCTGGGTAGTCACCCTAGAAAGTCCATCGGTATTTTGGTTCTCTGTCTTGGACCGATACTTAATGCGGTAATTGAACTTAGACATTCGGGCTATCCACCTCTGCTCCAAAGCCCCGAGCTTGGCATTTTCCAGGTGAGCTAATGGGTTGTTATCAGTTAGTACTAAGACCTCAGCTCTGGTCAGATAATTTCTCAGTCATGGCCCATACCAGTGCCAACAGTTCTAACTTAAATGAACTATAATTGTCAGGATTTCTCTCAGAATCTCGCAAAGATCGGCTGGTATATGCTATGACACGCTCTTGGCCATCCTGGAACTGAGAAAGCACTGCTCCGAGACCATACAGGTTTGCATCCGTATATAACTGGAAGGGCAAGTGGTAATCAGCATACGCCAAGATTGGGGCTGTTGTCAGAGCATCCTTCAATGCCTGGAAGGTGTGTTCTTGTTCAGGGCCCCATTTCACGGGCCGGTTCTTCGGACCCCCGGAGGTTCCTCATAGGAGAGCATTAAGTGGTGTTGCTACACTAGCAAAGTCCTTAATAAACCGTCGATAGTAGCCGGCTACTCCCAGGAACGCTGTCACCTCTCGCAGGGTAGTCGGTGTCGACCAATCTTGAACAGCCGCTATCTTGTCCATCGACGGCCTTACCCCTTCTCCTGATACACAATGACCCAAGTAATCAATTTGAGATTGGAACAACCAACATTTACTGGGTTTCAGTTTGAGCCCATGTTCCTGCAATCGTTGAAATACTTGTCCCAACTGTTGGAGATGGTCCTCAAAGGTTGCAGAGTACACTATAATGTCATCCAAGTAGATGAGAGTGAACTCAAAGTTGAAGTCACCAAGACATTTCTCCATCAATCGTTGAAACGTTCCAGGGGCATTTGTTAACCCAAAGGGCATCCGTTTAAATTCGTATAGTCCCATGGGCAAGATAAAGGCTGTCTTTTCCTTATCTTTCTCGGCCATTGGCACCTGCCAATACCCACTAGCCAGCTCTAGCGAGGAGAAGTACCGGGCTCTTCCTAGTGCCGAAAGGGACTCCTCAATCCGAGGTAAGGGGTAGGAATCTCGTACGGTGCAGGTGTTCAACTTTCGATAGTCTACGCAAAACCGAATGGACCCATCTTTCTTCCTTACTAGTACCACTGGAGCTGCCCAGGGACTTTGGCTTTCTTGAATGATCCCACTCTGCAGCATCTGGGTCAACAGTTCTTTCATCTCCTGATACATCTGTGGAGGAATTTGGCGGTAGAGATCTCTGATTGGAGGGGTGTCTCCTGTGGGAATCTCATGGTAGATCCCTGTTGTACATCCAAAATCTTCAGCATGACGTGCAAAGGTTGTGCGGTTTTCCCATAACAGTTCATCTACCTTCCGGATCTGTTCCAGAGAACACGAAGAAGTCTCTATCTTTATCTGTTCTCGAATTGCACCGCCATTCCATTTAGTATGGAGTTCTCGCCTTCCCCCAAAGACACGGTTACGGTCCATGCACCTCGTTCAGCCGGCCTCAACTGCATCGGGGTCACTTTTCTCACTTCCTCGGGAGTCACATAGAGGTTAGCCAGCAGCCTTCCTGGGGCTAGGTCTACACTCTGATCCTGGGTGTTTACACATCGGAGGGGTACTCTCCCATTGCGGACTACTGCCAAGGATCGGGCTACTAGTGGATCAACACTTCTTCCGGCTGTCGGCAGTAGTTCTATCAACACAGCTATGCCCTCTAGTTTCCTTCAGGTGCCTACAGGCATGGACACTATCATCTCCCGCCTGGGTGGCAACGTAACTTTTGTATGCAGAGGGACCGAAATTCGAGCAAGAGGACACTGTGCATCTGAACTTTTCTGTAAGCCACATGTTCGGACCAGCCGCTGGAAGGCCGTTTGAGTAGGCCGATGGCTAGTGGTTTCTCTCCAATAACTGTGACCTTTCTTTTCAAAGAGAATCTGATCCAATTCTTTTAACACATTCATTCCCAAGATGACAGGGACCTTTACTTCATGTTACTCCTGTACCACCACAATGCCTTTCTTGCCTAGATCTTGGCCACATAATCTGACATTCATCCAGGCCACTCCCACCACCGGTACTGGTAACTGATTAGCTGCAACCACTCGTATGAATGTATGGGGATCATATTTCACATGTTGCTGGAAGTACCGTTCATAACAGTCTCAATCATCCCGGTAACCGGAATAACTTCCAATTCCATCTGTATTCTGGGACTTGCAGCGATCAGGTCCTCTTCAGGGCATTCTCCCCTCATAGTCTCCTTCTCAGTTTCCCCTACTGCCCGCCCTACTGCAGCAGGGGATTTCAGTTTAACGGCTGTCTCTCATAAACTTGTCACTGCTCTGGACATCTAGCAGCAATGTGGCCCACGCGTCCACACTCCCAGCAGCGTATTTCCCGTCGCTCTGGCCATCGGTTTGGGCCCCTTCGGTAAGCCCCATCGGTCTCTCCTGAGAGTTGTACTACATTATTGGGACCCCTTCGGTAGGTCCTATCCTCATGCCTCCAGCGGGGTTGTGGGTGATTCTGACCTTCTTGGTGTGAACCAGAATTCTCATTACAACTGGTTTGTAGGTGTTTCATTTGCTCTTGCAATTTCTGCATTACTGTAAGTATCTCTTTAACTGTCCCTTTTTCCACTGTTTCTGGACCAGAGCTAGCCCCCTGCGACAATGTAACTCCAACTGCGGTCTGAGGCTTCTGAACCATTCTATTGGCACGTGAGATGGCCTCTACCTGTACGTCATGAAATTTAGCATCAGTCTCCCGTCATATAAAGTCCTGCATAGCAACAGTCAAACTGCCATCACGGATCCCCAGAATAAACTGGTCACTGAGTGTCCGATCAGGTTTACAGAAGGCTGGTGAGCCCCCTCTTTCCTTCCCTTGAATATCTCAGAGCAGTTCTTGTAGGGCATTTGCATACTGAGGGAGACTTTCATTCTCCTTTTGTACCCTCTGGAAGAACCATGCCTGCAGGGACCCTAGCAATGTGGTTTCTCCATAGATAGTTTCTAGAATCTGGACAACTTGCTCAAATGCGCTGTACCATTCGTATCTGCTCTGCCCACCCACTCACAGACATATTATTGCCATCAAACTTGGCTAACTGACTCATTACAGCCCCTGCTGGCACTCTTCCTCCAGCACCATCCCTCCTAACCGGTGCGTCGCCGTCCATTCTGGTTGGCGGATCCTGCCGACTATGCCAATTTGTGAACCAAGAGCAAGGCAGGTGGTTTGACTCCGCAACCAGAAAAGAGTGCGTACGCAAAAGTCAAGATTAAGAAAATTGCATTTACTATAAATTAATAAAAGCAGGTTAACAGTGCAGTTACAGAGGTAAAGACAAGCAAAATCTTTAAAACAGTATAAACAATACAAGTTAAACACTGCAACAATTTTCACCTTTGTTGTGTCCGTATTCGCAGTGCGGACACTAAGAAATAATAGTCCCAGAAACTGTTCCTAACTGACCCTAACTTTCAAGCGGGTGCGCACCCCCCTTATCCCAGTGGTCCAAGTGGACCGCTTACAGTTTGTGGAAGTGCACGGTGGGGCCCGATGTCTTCCTTTTCCTTTAACCAGCGCAGGATCCGCAACAAAGAAGTCCTCCTCAGTAGGCCGGAAAACCAGTTGAATATAATCCAGGATTATTACAGTTACTGTCCGGTACCTCGACAGCACTGTGAGTCTCTTTACTGTTTGGGACAATCCACACAGCCCAATGTCGGCTCCACAGGTTAGTTGATGCATATAGTCCTTTTTAACTTGGCTTCACTAAATGCACTGTTTCTTTGTACTCCATGCGTCTCTAGACCGAAGTTCACACAGCTTGGCCACACAGGAAAGTCCTTTAGTATCTCCACACACGTCTTACACAACACAGAACTTGTTTTCTATCTTGCCAATATGGCGGCAGTTGTAGTTCAAGTCTCTCTTCCTCCTTCTTCCTGCTCACACTGAGGCAGGGTGACATCATAAGGGGCGTGTCACTTCAACACAGCTGCTGCCTTAAAGAACTAGTATCACAGTAATACACGTTCTCTATGGTAAACTCCAATGCAAATTGGTCCTATGCTCCATCTATTGACCAAACGAATACTGCAGGCATTTTACATAAAATTTTAACACAGTTTACCAGGATAATGAAACTTAGAGACATTACATGACTGTTTCTTACAACTCCTGTTCCCTGTCAGAGACTGCAGCCTCCAACTTGGTCTGCGCTGTTCAAAATTTGTTACCGTGTGACGTTATAGCATGAATTAATGTCCCCCTCATCACAGATTTAAAGGCATCCAAAGAACACACTAATCAAAGGATTTCCAAACTCATACCACGGCCTTCAGACTGCAAGGTGACGGTGCTGACCACTGAGCCACCTACAGCTCTAGTAAAGCGAGGATTAATATGAATGCTCATGATCTTGTGCTATTTGAATGTTGCATAATAGGGGATATAATGATGATATCTTGGACACCTCACATCCTGCCCCTGGATCTGGGCAGTGACACCGTGGAGTACAGGGCACTTACTTAACGTAAAGCCTTGAGAACAAGGGGAGAACATCCAAACTCCTACCACGGCCTTCAGACTGCAAGGTGACGGTGCTGACCACTGAGCCACCTACAGCTCTAGTAAAGCAAGGATTAATATGAATGCTCATGATCTTGTGCTATTTGAATGTTGCATAATAGGGGATATAATGACGATATCTTGGACACCTCACATCCTGCCCCTGGATCTGTGCAGTGACACAGTGGAGAACAGGGCACTTACATAAGGACAATCAAAGGATTGTCAACAATTGTAATTAATCATGTATGTGAATTAGGTCAGGAATATCAGAAAATTAACGTGATCTTAAAATATGCCTTTATTATAATATATAACTGGGTAATGGTACAAAGGTACGAACTTAAAAATTATTTTTTTTTAAGTATATACTGTAGTGATGTAATATGGAATAATCCCAAAAAAGGAGCCCCCGCAGGAAAAAGGGAATAGTGGGGGCTGGTGGTGATGGTGTTTCAATAGAATAAGGAAGGCGGGGGAGAAAGAAAGTCAGAGGAAAATGGAGGTGCACTATTCCTGTGTCACCCTAAGTATTCCTCAGCCCAGGGTTGCCCCCTAATGGTGGAGGTTCCCTGTCCCCGTACCTAGACCTATTACATCCCTGTTAAAAACCCTAAGAAAAGGGAAGAAATGGTTGAAGAAAAATAGTGTAGGTAAAAGGGAATATAATAAACCCAAACGGATAAAAAGAAGTGTCATAAACCTGACGTGTTTCACCTAGGAATAAGGATCATCAGTGGGTGGTAAGGATTAAAAAAATGACAGTATTAATAATCAGATACAGGCTGGTAAGGGTGAATACTTAGATCCCAGTGTTGATAATGATAGAAATATGGGACCTCAGAGGATGCTTCAGTCGGATGATACTGACTACTACCGAGGAACCCAGTCGGATAGAGTCAGGTTAGAGCTAAGTAAAGGTTTCGAAGAACCTTCGTTATCTTTCCAATAGTGTTCCATAGCTTCATGACAACTACTCGCCACTGGGAGAACATCTAACCACATCAGATTCAACCGCCACCATCTATTAGGAGGGGTCTATTAGCAGCGGCTGAGAAAAAATCAGGAGGAGGGGGGCATGATCTGAAATACCCCTGGACAGATAATCACTAGATCAATATGGGACATAGAGCCAGTAGAAGCTGAGTAACATGAGAATTGTGCAGAGGTAGGATGCTGGCAACGCCATATCTCTATTAACCCATAAGCCTCCGCCCAACGCAGAAGAGATTTATTATGTGAAGATTGGGAATGCAACCTATCCTGTAGCGGGATCAGTCGCATTACAATCACCCACAATAATATAGGGATTAGCTGAGAACATTGCCACTTTAGTCATAATGCAGTCTAGGTTTCCCCTATTAAATGGAGGCGGAATATAGAGGCCTATGATTAAGATGTAAGAGGATATAGCACCCAGAGACATCAATTTGAACTGATAAAAGTTGAAAATGAAGACTTTTTGCAATTAAAATGGAGACTCCTGTTGCATAGTTAGAGTACACTGTGTGGTAAGTAGACCTCACCCAGGGACGTTTAAGAGCCAAGACCTTCTGACCCTGTAAATGTGTTTCCTGTAGGATAACTATATTGGGACTATAACCTTTTAGGTAGTTAAAGACTAGAGAATGTTTAATCTTGTTATTAAGACCCCTGATGTTCCATGATAACAGTTTAAGTGACGCCATATATCCACTAGAAAAACATAGTCAAGCTCTTGAGTACCGTGGAGGAGCAGATAGTCACACTCACACACACACCACGCCCACCCCGCCCAAACCTCACCAACATGGCGGAACCTTAAACCCTAACTAAACAACGTAGGCCTCTCGTGGCCCTTAGCAAACCAGGCGTGTATTAACGCTGTATACTTTTGGCAGGTAAAAATTATACCACCTCTTCAAACAAGTAGTGCGTACATTGTAAAATGTAATCACCCAGCAATCGGCAGAAAATGTTTAGTCCCAAACCAGTGACAAGACCTAAAAAAATGGAATGTTAGTCAAAGAATACAAGAAAACAAAAGTCTTGTTGCTACTCAGCCATCCATAGTAATTCAGCGGCGGGGCCTCATATCCCTGCATCTGTCAATCCAATCTGTTGCTACCTCTGGAGTCTCTAAGAACTCGACAGTCTCTCCATCTTCCACCCGTAGCCTAGAGGGATATATCATAGCATATTTTATATTCCATTCTCAGAGCCCAGCTTGGACTTCAGTGAACTGCCTCCTCCTCCTCTGAACCTCCGGGTAGAAGGATAACTGCGTGTTTCCATAGGTGATGTTGCCTTCCTGGCAGGCAGCTAGCAGTATTGCTTCTCGGTCTCTATAGTTCAGGACCTTCATAATAAATGGTCTATCCGGGGCCCCTGCATGTAACGGCTTGGAGGGGATTCTGTGCGCTCGTTCGATAACAAAGCAGTTGGATAGGATAATTGGTTGTAGAATGTCTCTGATTAGTTGCTCCGCAAAGATTTCCTGTGTAGAACCTTCAGCGCGTTCCGGCAACCCTAAAATACGGATATTGTTTCGTCTGTTACGATTCTCAGCATCCTCAGCTCTAGCTTGTAGCATTTAACCTGTTGGTGTAGTTGTCTAGTGTCAGTCTCACTCGCCCGAGCTATGTCTTCCACAACACTTAATCTGCATTCCACGTGAGTGGTTCTTTCCCGGATCTTATCAAAATCATGGCGAGGTAGTGAGAGCAGCTTGACATGTGGTGATTGCCTTCATAATTTGAGCAGTTTCTACTGAAGTCTCCACGGGAGGGGTCCCTCCATCCTCTCACTCCATCTGGCTCATGGCATCCATAAATGCCTTCACTGAAGGCGGGGTGACAAGTGTGGAGGTTTTGCGGCCCATAAAAATAGGAGACTACAGAAAGGCCAGTATGGTTCTTCACAGCAACCTGTGCTTGAAAATGGCTCCCAAAATGCTATCAATAAAGAGCTGACAATAATCTTGCAACAGGCCAGTGGTATTTAAATTTATCAAGGGTGGCGTCCAGCAGCAGAACTAGCAAGAGAGGCCAGCTTATTCAGGAAGGGAATGAAATATGGCAGAATAGAGGAGTCTGTCTAGGCTTCTCATAGCAACTAAACGCAGGGGTCTCTGGCAGCAACAGCAGTGAGCAGCAGGTCTAGCAGGAAAAGAGACTTCCGATAGGTCTTAGGGGTCTCCCACTGCCTGCGCCTCACACATAGTAGCTCACCCTCATCAGGCCATGCAGAGCGTCAGGGGCAGATCACTGTCGTTAAAATCCAAGATGACGGCCACCTCGTGTCTTCCTCAATGCAGCTGCCACCATCTGTTCCACAGCAGTTGAACCGCCTCCAGCCACTGCTGTCCCCTCTCAACACCCGACTGGTGGAGAAAGGATGACTTGTAAGATGTCGGTCTCAGCGCCTCTGTCACAGACGTTCCCACGACAGGTGGCAGGAGATCGGTGAGTCTTGATCTGACATATTTTCCGTTTGGATCAAATGACGTCTGTGTTGTTTCTAGTGCTTGCCACACCTGGATAAGCTAGCAGGATGACAGGCCAAACTGGATGGACAGATGTCTTTTTTCGGCCTTATGTACTATGTTACTATGTTACCTTCTTTCCCCAGGTGTGACTATCATGGTCATTTAACCTTCTCTATTTATTGTTGTTTCTCCCAATATGCTATGCGGTGTGTGGATCTCGGTTGCGTTCTTGGTGCTGCCATAGCCACTTGAAGTTAAGTTTTTTTTCCCTTTTGTATTTTGTTTGGGTTATTTTGTGTGTTGCATTTCCCTGTCATTTGTATTAAGTCCTGAGGGAGACTCCTGTTCATCCTTCCTTTTGGAAGAACAGGATGTCTCGGTCCTGACATTAGTACCAGGGTCCTATAGGGTAAGTTAGGACAGTAGGTATTCCAGTGTATGAACTCACTTACCTCTGGTGTCTGTTCATACTGGTAGTGTCACGGCTGTGTCTCGGTCTTGGTGTTGTTCGCTGTGACACGTTTGCTGTTTATGCTGGTTGTCTGGGGCAACGTGTAGTTTATACAGCTCTGCCTGAGGCCAACATGCATCCTCTCCGCATGGGGGTCCAGGCAGTTACGGTGTGCTGAGCTCTGTGTTTGTTGTTTGTACTGTGTCCTGTATGGTGTTCGGGTTCCAGTACATATGCATGGGTTCCAGTTGTTGTTGTTGTGAGGACTGCGGGTGTTTCTTCCTGCAGCCGCGTCAGGTAAATGGCCTAGTATTTCGGTGCTCTTGGTCTAATGGTTGTTCTTGCCACTGGCTTCTTACATGCCGTTCCAGTTTGCTACTCACTATCATCTCTCTATGTGTGTGTGTATTGGTGTTATACTTTCGTTGTAGGATGTTCTAGGGGTCAGGTTGTCACCTACTAGAACATCACTGAAAACTTATTGTTAGACATTCTAGGGGTCAGGTGTACCCACGCTAGAACATGACAGTAAGTTTTGTCTTCCGCTCTAGGCTTGAGGGAGATTCTGGTTCATCCTTCTGGTGGAGGAACCGGTTGTCTCTAGTCCTGACACTATTACCAGGGTTCTACAGGGTGAGTTAGAGCCCTAGGTTACAGTGTATGAACTTCCCTACCATTGAGGCCTGTTCATACTTATAGTTAGTCAGGGTTGCTCTTGGAGGTGGGGGAAGCTGCACCCTGTCACCCTTGATCCAAACTTGAACTGTTGCCACAACTGACTGAGTTTGCCATGGGCATGCTTTACTGCCCAGCCAGTAGTGTTGCATCACAGCAGGTGTCCAGTGCGGCAGGGGGCATAGTTACCCCGAAGGGAACTCGCCATTCCTCCCAAAATGTTGAGAGACTAACCTTCATAAAGATAAATCAGGTGTAGATCAACCAGGATTCCCAGTTGCTGGTGCCTGAGGCAACAGAATAGATCATTCTGCCACTAATGATCATACTGTAGTGTGCTGCCACACCCAAATATTCTGGAAAAGGGGCCGTTACTTCTGACCACGTCTTGCTGCCACCATTCTCATGCTGTCACCCGTCTGCAGCCTCTACTGCCATTCCTACAATGGGGCTCCTTGACCTACTGATATGTACATGTTATATTTTTTAAATGATGTGCATGCCTTTGGTCCTTGCTATCACACTGCTGTTTTTGGGTTCTGCTACTACTGTGATCTGCCACCATCTTGTGCTGTATGCCACTGTTGCTGCTGCCCTCCTCCCCACTCTGTCATGGGACCACTATTGTCCGTGTTACTACCACTGTTGTTGGCCTGCATCCCCACTCTGTTATGGGGCCACCATTATCCCTGTTACTGCCACTGCTGTTGGGCCCCATCCCCACTCTTTTATGGGGCCGCTTTTGTTCCTGATACTGCCAATGCTTTTGTCCCGCATCCCCACTCTGTTGTGGGGCCACTATTGTCCCTATTACTGCCACTGCTGTTGGCCGGAATCCCCACTCTTTTATGGGGCCACTATGGAGTAGACAAGGATCATCCCTTGGCGCAAGGAACCAACCACAGTGCATATACTGGCAGAAGGAAATCTTTAGACTTTTACTGCAGAACTATGACACGTTTCGGGGATATACTTCCCCTTCCTCAGATAAAAGACTGCATAACATCAATAATACACATGCAGGTACATATACACAAAAAATGGCGGCAAAATCCAGGGTTCAAAGAGAAATAAAAGAACTATTACCGGGGGCGGCATAGTCAGAACTGTATACAAACAGGTATAATTTGATAAGTAATATGCAGTTACGCGACGCCACAAGCTCCATGACAACAGGACTAGAGATGAGCAAATTTTTTTTAAATTCTATTTGGCCAGTTTGCCAAATTTTCTGAAAAAAATTGGTTCGATCCGAATTTATTTGCGGCTAATCGCGTTAATTAATGGCTATTTCCTAGCTGCAAAGAGCCTTTATAGTGGCGAACACTGTGCCTTGCAGTAACACGCATAGGGAGTTTGCTGTGGTAGTGAAATAATACTATGAGTCAGTGTGACATGCAGATGACAGACGTTTCTCTTAGAATCACTGCACACTTCACTTATTTGGGCAGTCACGGGGGCCAAAACTGACCAAATAACTCAAGTATGAACTCAGCCTTACAGTTCAATGTTAGCGCCAAGAAGAAGCGCACTCCTTTTACACCGTCGTCAGCTGATTCCACATAGATGTCTACAGAACCAGTACTATTAAACGCTTATACATATAGAGCCCCCCAACATAGTGGAGAGGGTGTCATCAGTAGGTTTGTGTTGACATCACTGATTATTTTGCCCTTCCTCTGATCCGTCAGAACAATAACCCCCAAGAAACGGATCCTGTCTGTTGAGCATCCGCCGTCACTCGGTCAGCATTTGGTCATTAATCCATCAGTATTGCTAATGCCAAAAAAACAGGAGTGGAACCAAAACAGAGATGACACGTGAATAGAATATTTGCATGTCTTGTGTGTTTTGTACCCAATCCTGCTTTTGGCTACCAAATCACAAGACAATTCTGATGGGACCATACAGGCTTACAGCTGCTACATAGACAGTATCTGTTGTGTGTCTGATTTTTCCTTCGTTCTGACAGATCAGAAGAAGGGTCAAAAAAATGATGATGTCAGCCAGGCTAAAAGGCAAAGTAGTGGCCCAGTCATGAAGTGGGGAGGGTGGGAACAGCATGAGAAGTCCACAGAGTGGCCCTATGACATAGTTGTGAGGTGGAAGCAGCATGAGGAGACCACAGAGTAGCTCAATGACATGGAGTGTGGAGGTGGCGGTAGCATCAGGAGGCCACAGAGTGGCAAAGTGACATAGTGTGGAGGTGGAAGAAGTATGAGGAGACCACAGAGTGGCAAGGTGACATAGTATGGATGTGGCAACAGCCTCAGGTGACCACAGAGTGACCCGGTGACAGAGTGGGGAGGTGGGTGGCAATAACAGTACCCATTGACGATGGTGGGTGTAATAAGGAGCACTTGGCATCGGATGTATGACATCAGATGTGTGGCAGCATCAGAATAGTAGCTGAGGTAGGTAGCCAGAAGAAACCGGTCTCTTTTGTCAAAGATGATGTAGTATGATGCATTAGGCATTGGTGGGTGGAAATCCTGGCTGATCCACACCTGATTCATCTTGACAAAGGTCAGTCTCCCCTTACATTGTGGACAGACGATTTCTTCTTGGGGTAACTATGGCCCCCACCGCACTAACCATCCGCTCTGATGCCACACTACTGGCCGGGCAGGACAACTTTTCCAGGGCAAACTCTCCCAGTTGCGGCCACAAATCCAGTTTGGCAGCCCAGTAGTCCAGCGGATCTTCAATGTGGGTTGGCAGGGTGCTGTCCAAGTATGCCACCACCTGTTGATTCAGGTCCTGCTCTATGTCTAGCTGCTGGTAAGTAGTTTCTTCACTATGCGAATGAAGAAAGCTGCTCATCAGCGACTCTAGACTCAGGCTGCTGCTGATGGAGCTGGTACTGCTCCTGCCACCCCACCCCTTCCCAGCAGCCATGCCAGTGGAACGTGAGCGCAGAGGGCCCCCCGGTCAGACCTGCAAGAGGACGGACGATGGCGCAGATAGGCAGCGGACAAACTACTACATAGGATGCCTCTATAGTAGTTCAGTCTGTCCTCCGCAACAAGGTGGAGAGCCAGAAGTCACCCCCCTGCTGAATGGTGAAAATTCGGCTGTCACTACTCAAGTAAGTGAGCATGCATTAGGCCATTTGTGCAATGACTCGGAGGGAGGGACTCCCTGCCTCCATCTCTACTGCATACTGCCACGGTGTGTCTGGGTACTCTGCCTCCTCTTCCTCATCGCCCTGTAGCTCCTCTGGCTGCTCCTGCTCCTCCTCTCCTGTCACCTGTGTACAAAAACCACCCATTTCGCTACAAATTGCTTGTGCTCCAATGTCTTCCTCCTCCAGTTCAGCCCCCAAAGGAATCATGAGATGTAGGCGCCACGTCTCCAGTCCCCTGACCAGCCAGATTTACTAGCATCCGTTCCAGGACATGAAGCAGTGGAATGAAATTGTTCATCCTGTAGTCATGGCAACTGACAAATAATGTGGCCTCCTCAAAGGGCCTGAGCAAAAGGCAGGTGTCACGCATGAGCTGCCATTGGCTGACATTGAAGTTACACAGGGGAGTACTTCTGTCTGCTTGGATCATCAAGAAATCGTTTATGGCTTTTCTCTGTTCGTATAGTCGGTCCAACATATGGAGGGTGGAATTCCAACGGGTGGAAACGTCACATAACAGCCTACAGTCGTGGCCAAAAGATTTGAGAATGACACAAATATTAGTTTTCACAAAATTTGCTGCAAAACTGCTTTTAGATCTTTGTTTCAGTTGTTTCTGTGATGTACTGAAATATAATTACACACACTTCATACGTTTCAAAGGCTTTTATCGACAATTACATGACATTTATGCAAAGAGTCAGTATTTGCAGTGTTGGCCCTTCTTTTTCAGGACCTCTGCAATTCGACTGGGCATGCTCTCAATCAACTTCTGGGCCAATTCCTGACTGATAGCAACCCATTCTTTCATAATCACTTATTGGAGTTTGTCAGAATTAGTGGGTTTTTGTTTGTCCACCTGCCTCTTGAGGATTGACCACAAGTTCTCAATGGGATTAAAATATGGGGAGTTTCCAGGCCATGGACACAAAATGTCAACGTTTTATCCCCGAGCCACTTAGTTATCACTTTTGCCTTATGGCACGGTGCTCCATCGTGCTGGAAAATTCATTGTTCTTCACCAAACTGTTGTTGGGTTGTTGGAAGAAGTTACTGTTGGAGGGTGTTTTGGTACCATTCTTTATTCATGGCTGTGTTTTTGGGCAAAATTGTGAGTGAGCCCACTCCTTTGGATGAGAAGCAACCCCACACATGAATGGTCTCAGGATGCTTTACTGTTGACATGACACAGGACTGATGGTAGCGCTCACCTTTTCTTCTCAGGACAAGCCTTTTTCCAGATGCCCCAAACAATCGGAAAGAGGCTTCATCGGAGAATATGACTTTGCCCCAGTCCTCAGCAGTCCATTCACCATACATTCTGCAGAAGATCAATCTGTCCCTGATGTATTTTTTGGAGAGAAGTGGCTTCTTTGCTGCCCTTCTTGACACCAAGCCATCTTCCAAAAGTCTTCGCCTCACTGTGCGTGCAGATGCGCTCACACCTGCCTGCTGCCATTCCTGAGCAAGCTCTTCACTGGTGGCACTCCGATCCCATAGCTGAATCCTCTTTAGGAGATGATCCTGGTGCTTGCTGGACTTTCTTGGACGCCCTAAAGCCTTCTTAACAAGAATTGAAACTCTTTCCTTGAAGTTCTTGATGATCCTATAAATTGTTGATTGAGGTGCCCAATATCCAAAAGCCACAATATCCTTGCCTGTAAAGCCATTTTTATGCAACGCAATGATGGCTGCACGTGTTTCTTTGCAGGTCACCATGGTTAACAATGGAAGAACAATGATTTCAAGCATCACCCTCCTATTAACATGTCAAGTCTGCCATTTTAACCCAATCAGCCTGATATAATGATCTCCAGCCTTGTGCTTGTCAACATTCTCACCTGAGTTAACAAGACGATTACTGAAATGATCTCAGCAGGTCCTATAATTACAGCAATGAAATGCAGTAGAAAGGTGTTTTTGGGATTGTTAATTTTCATGGCAAAGAAGGACTATGCAATTCATCTAATCACTCTTCATAACATTCTGGAGTATATGCAAATTGCTATTATAAAAACTTAAGCAGCAACTTTTCCAATTTCCAATATTTATGTAATTCTCAAAACTTTTGGCCACGACTGTATGTTGGGGGTTCCCGTTCTGCCGCTGCAGCTCAAGGAGGGTGTGCTTTGCGTTGTACGAGTGGCTGAAGTGCATGCAAAGTTTCCTGGCCATTTTTAGGATGTCTTGCAGATGGGTGGAAGACTTCAGGAAACGCTTGACAACCAGATTGAACACGTGTGCCATGCAGTGTGCATGGCTCAGCTCTCCTTGACGCAGAACCGACACCATGTTCTCCCTGTTGTCGTCACCATGGTTACGGTTTTCAGTTGTTGTGGAGAAAGCCAGGATTTGATTTTTTGATGAAGGACATGGAGCAGTTCCTCTCCAGTTTCTCCCCTGTTCGCCCAGGCAAATGAGGTGCAAAACAGCGTGACAACGCCATGCCCTGCACATGTGGTATGCTGTAGGGGCACTGTGAATTATCCCTGTAGTGGAAGCTGATGACACGGTGGAGGATGAGGAGTCAGAGGCGGACATTGTCGCAGGACCAATGGCGTGAGAACGTGGAGGCAGAAGCGGCATCATCTGGCCAAGTTGCTGGTGTGGCAGTGCAGGAACCACATTCACCCAGTGGGCCGTAATGGACATGTATTTCCCTGACCGTAGTTACAGCTACACACGTCGGCGCTGCCGTGCACTTTGTCAGACACTGACAGGCTCAAGGTCTGACCCACCTTCTGTTCTACATGTGTGTGCAGGGCTGGTACTGCCTTTTTGGCAAAGAAATGACAGCTTGGGACTCTCCACCTCGGCTCCGCACACAGCCGGCAGATTCCCCGGTACCAGCTTATCAGAGGATTTTTGTATTCATATTATTTATCAAATTACACCTGTATACATTATAACTATTTTCTAGTGCAGTTCTCACTATGTGCCCCCCGGTAATAGTTATTTCATTTCTATATGTGGATCTGGTTTAGGGTTTTTTTTGGGGTTTTCAGAACGCCTCTTTCCCTTTGAACCCTGGATTTTGGTTCAGTTTTTTGTGTTTATGTAACTATGAATGTGGGTGCACTGGAACATAATGCACACTGCGATACACTTTCACTGCAACCTCCCTGCATTTTAAGTTCTAAGCCTTAACACTGAGATTGGGCCACCATGTAGGATTAATATATTTACTCAGAGTGGCCTGGGTATACCTGATTTATCGCGATTCATAACAAATTAATTTGTAATGAGTCAAATTTCTTGTTGAAGTTCAGCGAATCGTCCAAATCAGCTTTTTCAAAACTTTGCTTATCTCTAGTCATCATCACCGCTGAATTTACTGGGGTCCACTAAGATAAAAATTTAGTAACAAAAAATTGAATAAAGTAGTATGAAAGTAGTAGTAAAAAAAAACAGCACCAAATATTGAGCACAGATAATATCAGTAATGTATGTTACCGATCAACGCTCAGTGGATGTAGGACACATACAAACAGATGTTTTGTATGCGTACAAAAAATATTATAAAAATATATGAACTAATCGTACCTGAAATTCACATATACATAGAGAGAGATTTCTATCTTTCTATCTATCATCTCTCTGTATATATATATATATATATATATATATATAATGAAAAAATGCCAGCAGCACTCCGGTATCTTCAAAAAAAGTGCAAAGTTTTATTCACCCATTCGTCAGACAGCGACATTTCAACCGCTGTGAGACCGAGTGCTGGTCGAATAGCCGGAGTTGCACCCACTTGTGACTGTGTGCTGCCTTCCTATTTTCTCTATTTTATATTGTGGTAAGGTGCAAGGTGTCATATGCGATGGCAGGTACGTGTCACCGAGGTTGCTGGCCTCGGTGAGGTGAGAGCCGGGTTTTTGTCTGCAGCAGCTAGTGCTGTTTGGCTCTGTTAAATAGCATGGCTGCAAAGCCGATCCGGGCCGGCTCTTACTGGGAGCAGCTAAAGAGTAGGGTGGGTGGCTGCTCCCCACGGTCCAGTCCGAGTTTTTGGGCGGGGTATAAAACACAGCCATCAGCTGTGTCTGAGCTGTGATTATCCTGGAGCCTGCTAACAGGGCTGAGGAGTTCTCTGTGCTGGAGGACGGAGCTCAGCAAGGTGGTGTTTCCCTGCAACCTGAAGGAGGAATCGCCTGCGGCTGAGCCGACTGCTAGGTGTGAACCCGCACCTAAACCACCCAAGGTGACTGGACCCTGTGTTGGCCTGTTTTTGGTTTTGCCACATGATTTCTGTTGTGTATGAACTGTCACCAAGAGACTGTTTTCATTTCTGGTGTGCAAGTGTGAATAAAACACTGTTTGATGCACAATCTGGACTCCTTGTTTTGCCTCTAAACTGCACCCGCACCGCTGTCTACCAGAGCGACTCCCACATTTGGTGTCGGATGCGGGCATGCGCAGTGAGGCTGGCGTGAACGCCGAACTTTGTTTTTGCTGGGCAAAAGTGAATGTCCTATATTAAGCCGGCAAAGTTGCAGCCTGTGATCCCCGACAAAATGGAGCGGCTGTGAAAGCCCTCATAGAGGCTAACGTGCAGCAGCGGGAGACCAACCAGCTACTGCTACAGCACGTGATGGCGTTGCAAGCGGCAGGAGCGTCCCACCGCGTCCACGATGCCCGGAAAGCTGTCCGTACCGCGATCCCTAAGATGACCCCTCGGATGATGTTGAGACCTATCTGGCGGTGTTCGAGAAGGTGGCCGTGAGGGAGAAATTACCCGAGAACAGTGGGCAGAGGTCATCGCTCCGTTCCTGGCGTCTGGACCCCAGCAAGTATTTTTGACCTCCCAGGTGACCAAGCAGCTGACTACCCGACTGTGAAAGGTGAGATCCTGGCAAGACTGGGGGTGAATGTTTTGGTCCGGGCCCAGCGGGTGCATCAGTGGGAGTTTAACCCGGCTGAACCCGCCCGGCCACAATACTATGACTTGCTACAACGGTTGCAAAAATGGCTGCAGCCAGACATACTGACTCCCACTGCTATGCTCGACCGTCTGTTAGCCGATGTCTTCTGGAGGGCTTTGCCTTACCCTCTCCAGCACTGGATCGGCCAGGTATCGCCCACCAATGCCCTGGAGATGGTCGACCTGGTGGAGCGATGCGAGGCCACCAGAAACCTGCAGGGAGTCTTGCTGGGAAGGGGTCAGTTAAACCCGGAGGCCTCTGCCCCAGTTCCAACGTCCGGCGACAGAGCGGCCTGCACGGAATATACCCCCTGCGAGTCCGCCTCCCGTGGTATGCTGGAGGTGTCAGGAGCCAGGCCACATCAGGGCCGACTGTCCGCATCGGGATGAGCTGATGGAGGTGAACTACGGGGGTCGCCACTCCTTGTATGCACGGAAGCTGTGCGCAACTGGCACCCGTGAGGTGCAAGACCATAACCACCTGTGTCAGGTAGAGGTGGGAGATTCGCTGGCGGTGGCTCTGCTGGACTCCGGGAGTTTAGTCTCCCTGGTAAGGGCTGCCCTTGTACGGCCTGCGGAGTATACTGGCCGTAAAGTCGGGGTCCTGTGCATCCACGGAGACCTGAAAGACTACCCCACTGCACTAGTGACTTTGTCCACAGCGGCTGGTAGGTGGACCCACGAGGTGGCTGTCGCTACTAAACTCCCACACGAACTAATACTTGGGAGGGACTTCCCGGTTTTCCAGCGCTGTGGCCGGCAATAAAGGTATCTGAGGGACCCGAGACAGGGGTGACCCTAGTAGAGTGGCCTGATACCGCTGGAAGGCCAGAACCCTGGGAGCCCGAGTCTGAAGGGCCGGCGGTAGGGGTGACCACTGCTCCAGCGGTAGAGGAAACAACCCCACTGAGTGTAATGGTGGGAGACACGGAGGACTTGCCACCGGGACCTGAGTTGGCAGACCTCAATGTCTCCGGGGAAAATTTTGGGACCGCACAACACCGGGACCAAACCCTAACCAGGGCCTGGGAGAATGTGCTGGAAATTGATGGTAAACCCCAGAAACCAGGGGCTGAATTAATGTTCCCACGATTTATTGTTCTACAGGATATGTTGTATCGGGTGAACCAAGTCCGAGTGAACCTGTTGAACAGTTGGTGGTGCCCACAGCGTATCGCAAGCTTGTCATGGAGCTTGCCCACCAACATGTTCTTGGGGGACACCTGGGGTGGCAGAAAACCCAGGACCGCATACTGCAGCGGTTTTATTGGCCCGGTGTGTTCAAGGAGGTAGAAGATTATTGTAAGTCCTGTCCAACCTGTCAGATAACTAGCCCCCAGCCTCATTTCCGTAGTCCTCTGGTACCTCTGCCAATTATTGAAGTACCGTTTGAGCGAATCGCTATGGATTTAGTGGGCCTGTACCAAAAGTCTGCCAGGGGCCACCAACACATTCTGGTAGTTCTCGACTATGCCACTCGGTATCCGGAGGCGGTGCCTCTGCGACATACCTCAGCTAGGCTCATTGCCAAAGAGTTAATGGAGATGTTTTCCCGTGTGGGCCTGCCAAAAGAGGTTCTGACAGACCAAGGGACCCCTTTTATGTCCAAAGTAATGAAGGAACTGTGTAAATTGTTGCGTATAAAGCAGTTACGGACGTCCGTTTACCATCCGCAAACAGACGGTCTTGTTGAGAGGTTTAACCAAACTCTAAAAAATATGTTAAAAAGGGTGGTGTCTAGAGATGGGAAGGACTGGGACCTGCTTCTGCCCTATCTCATGTTCGCAGTGCGAGAGGTACCCCAGGCCTCTACTGGGTTCTCGCCCTTCGAACTGCTTTATAGCAGACACCCTCGGGGCCTGTTGGATATCGCCAAGGAAGCATGGGAACAACAGCCTGTCCCCCACAAAAGTGTCATTGAGTATGTCACCCAGATGCAGGAACGGATAGAAAGGGTGTTGCCGCTGGTCCGGGAGCATATGGAGGCAGCGCAACAAGCCCAGAGTAGGGTGTATAATCGTCAGGCTCGAGTGCGGGGCTTCCATCCGGGAGATCGGGTTTTGGTTCTGGTACCCACCCTTGACAGCAAGTTCCTAGCTAGGTGGCAGGGCCCCTATGAGGTGATCGAGAAGGTAGGGAAGTAAATTACAAAGTACACCAGCCAGGGCGGCGCAAGCCGGAGCAGGTGTACCACGTGAATTTACTTAAGCCGTGGAAAGATAGGGACACAGCCGGCGACCACAGCCCCCGGCCAGGGCTTCTAGGTGAAAGGGTCCAGCCCCACAGTTCGAGGCCTGTGAAGCAGTAACCACGGTAAAAATTGCAGACAGCCTGTCTTCCAAACAAGTTCAGGAAGTCAGGAGTTCATCAGTCGGAACACGGATGTGTTCTCGGACCTCCCTGGCCGCACGTCTCTCATCCAACATGACATCGTCACTGAGCCTCAGGCCAAGATCCGGTTAAAACCATACCGGGTACCCGAGGCTCGGCGACGGACCATCGCGGAGGAAGTACAGTTAATGTTGAAGCTCGATGTCATTGAGGAGTCGAAAAGTGAGTGGGCCAGTCCCATAGTCCTAATACCCAAGCCGGATGGGACGTTGCGGTTCTGCAACGACTTTCGCAAGTTAAATGAAGTATCCAAGTTTGGCGCGTATCCCATGCCCCGAGTAGGCGAGCTGGTTGAAAGTTTAGGACAAGCCCGTTATTTTTCTGTGCTGGACCTCACTAAAGGGTACTGGCAGGTACCCTTAGCGGAGTCGGCTAAGGAAAAACCGCATTTGTTACCCCGCAGGGCCTGTATCACTACAAGGTGTTACCCTTTGGCCTGCATGGCGCCCCGCCACTTTCCAAAGGTTAATGGACATAGTGCTGCGACCACATCGTCGGTGCGCCTCGGCCTACTTAGATGATGTAGTCATCCACAGCACCGACTGGGAAAGCCATTTACCCAAGGTGCAGGCGGTAGTGGATGCCCTGAGGAAAGCCGGACTGACCGCTAACCCAAAGAAGTGCTCCATAGGGTTAGAGGAGACAAAATATCTGGGATATGTAATTGGGCGGGAGTCATCAAACCTCAGGTAACTAAGGTAGAGGCCATTCAGTAACTGGCCCCGACCGGTCACCACCAGGCAGGTAAAGTCGTTCCTGGGGATTGTAGGTTACTACATGAGGTTTGTGCCCCACTTTGCCACAATAGCAGCGCCATTGACAGACCTGTTGAAGGGGCGAAAGTCTGGGAGGGTTAGCTGGAGTGAGAAGGCGGAGGAGGCTTTCTCCGCGTTGAAGTCGGCCCTGTGTGGGTCCCCGGTTTTGGTGACACCCGACTTCAACAAGGAGTTTGTCGTACAGACCGACGCCTCGGAGGTAGGCCTCGGTGCGGTACTGTCGCAGGAGGTCAACGGGGAAGAACATCCCGTTGTCTTCCTGAGCCGTAAGCTCAGTCCCGCCCGAGTCAGATATAGTATAGTGGAGAGGGAGTGCCTGGCTATCAAGTGGGCACTCGAATCTCTCCGCTACTACCTGTTAGGGAGGAGGTTCCGTCTGGTGACCGACCATTCCCCCTCAAATGGATGAGTCAGGCCAAGGAGAGGAATGCTCGGGTCACCAGGTGGTTCCTATCTCTTCAAAATTTCAAGTTCTCAGTGGAACACAGGGCAGGCCGCTTGCAGGGCAACGCAGATGCCCTGTCCCGCGTCCACTGCCTCACGTGTGTTCACCCCTCAGGGTTGAACAAAGGGAGGTATGTGGTAGGTGCAAGGTGTCATATGCGATGGCAGGTACGTGTCACCGAGGTTGCTGGCCTCGGTGAGGTGAGAGCCGGGTTTTTGTCTGCAGCAGCTAGTGCTGTTTGGCTCTGTTAAATAGCATGGCTGCAAAGCCGATCGGGCCGGCTCTTACTGGGAGCAGCTAAAGAGTAGGGTGGGTGGCTGCTCCCCACGGTCCAGTCCGAGTTTTTGGGCTGGGTATAAAACACAGCCATCAGCTGTGTCTGAGCTGTGATTATCCTGGAGCCTGCTAACAGGGCTGAGGAGTTCTCTGTGCTGGAGGACGGAGCTCAGCAAGGTGGTGTTTCCCTGCAACCTGAAGGAGGAATCGCCTGCGGCTGAGCCGACTGCTAGGTGTGAACCCGCACCTAAACCACCCAAGGTGACTGGACCCTGTGTTGGCCTGTTTTTGGTTTTGCCACATGATTTCTGTTGTGTATGAACTGTCACCAAGAGACTGTTTTCATTTCTGGTGTGCAAGTGTGAATAAAACACTGTTTGATGCACAATCTGGACTCCTTGTTTTGCCTCTAAACTGCACCCGCACCGCTGTCTACCAGAGCGACTCCCCACAATATATATATATATATATATATATATATATATATATAGACGAAAGAAGAAGACTGCGGCACTGCCTCAGTAGTGAAATAAGGTGGATCCTTTATTCACCTATGTGCATGCGACATTTCGATCCTCTCAATGGGATCCTTGTCAAGCAATGAGTTACATGTGAGCCAAAATATATATAGGCAATCGAATAATTTGCATACATAATTAAAAAAGTGATAAAAACATATAATGAAAATGTACAGAACATCGTGACATGATTCTATACATAATTGTAAAAGTGACAAAAGTGATAGGATTAAAATGGTATCCCTAAAGTGCATAGTGTCCATTGAAATCGTGAAAATTGATAATTATATTCGAATGACATCATGGCTGGAGGCGGGGATAAGTAATGCATAATGAAAACCTCGAGGTACTCGAAGATGGCGGAAACTAAATCGGAGCGGCGTATCAAAGAACAGAGTGCGCATGTCTTCTTACGGATGGTCACGTGAATAATCACATGACTTGTCTTAGCAACAGTAGTCGACCCAAGCGAACATGTAGGTCGATGTAAAAGGTCCTTGCAGCCCTCGGATCTACGAGAAGGGAGACGCGTCACAACTCAGCGACGCTATCCCGTACCACCTGTAGAGTGGGCGACACCTTTCCGAGGAGTTACCCCGGTTGACGTCATCCACCCCGCATATGTCCTCAACGGGCACCGGACTTGAGGAATAAATGATTGTAACCGTATGACAGCGCCCAAATAAATATAATCGCCAGCTCCTTTTAAAAAAAATAAAGTATAACAACCCATCCAGCCATGTTATCTGTGAAAAAAAGAAAAAAAATTAAAAATCTAAAAATCAGATGCAAACATATACATGAGTGACAAGACAAGTTATGGCATTATGTATAGACCCAAGGTCTGTAGTCAACGTTTAGACCCTTAGGTTTTAACGACTGTAATTTAAAAATCCATTCCGATTCCCTTTTTTTTAGCATCTTTATATGATTACCACCTAGGCGTGGAATTGGGATTTGGTCTATAATCATAAACTTTAAATCCCTCTCAGAGTGACCAACTTCTGCAAAGTGGCAGGATACAGGTAGATCCTTTCTGCGTTTACGGATAGAATACCGGTGAAAATTCATTCGAGTTTTGAGATCGCAAGTGGTCTCACCCACGTACAAAAGTTTGCAAGGGCACCACAAGACATATACAACGAAGGTTGAGTCACATGTTAAAAAATGTTTCAATTTGTACACCATATTGTTGTTAGGGTTCACAAATTCACCACCTTTGGACATAAATTGACAATTAACGCAGTGGAGGCAGGGAAAACTGCCCTTACGTCGTTTCTGACAAGTCTGTCTTTTAAGTTAGGCACACGTCTATAGGACATTAGGGGATTCAATTTGAAAGCCCCTATGTCCTTGTGTCCACTGCTAAGTATTGGCCAATGCTTATGAATAATTTCACTGACATGTGAGCTAATCCTGCACACGTCTATAGGACATTAGGGGATTCAATTTGAAAGCCCCTATGTCCTTGTGTCCACTGCTAAGTATTGGCCAATGCTTATGAATAATTTCACTGACATGTGAGCTAATCCTGCTGTGGGTAGAAATAAAGGGAATACGTTCCTGTGTGTTTTTTGAACGTGGAGAAAACAATGTTTGCCGGTCCTTTTGTACAACCCGCGACAGTTGTTTGTGTAAAACACTTGGTGGGTATTTTCTCTGTCTAAAGGAATTCGTAATATCCTGTAGTGTTTTATCCAATGTCTTGGGATCACTGACAGTCCTCTTAGCCCTGGTGTACTGGCTTAGAGGAAGAGATTGTATCATTTTACGGGGGTGGGCACTATCATATCGGCGTATAGTGTTTTTATCAGTGGGTTTCTTAAAAACCTCGGTAACTAATGTTGAGCCCTGCTTGGTAATCAACACATCTAAAAAATGAATGGACATGTCCGAAAATTCAAGTGTGAATTTAATGTCTGGCACCATTGCATTGAGAAAGGAATGGAACTGTTGCAACTCTTCCACAGTTCCCATCCATATAACAAAAATATCGTCTATGTATCTCCACCACCTCAGCACATGGCTGAAGTGGTGGGACACATAGACGTAATGTTCCTCAAGATGGGCGACGACCATGTTGGCGTAAGTGGGGGCCACATTCGTCCCCATGGCCGTCCCCCAAATATATATACAGAAAATCACAGGGCAGCACTCCTAGCTAGTTTAGGTGCCAGCGTTATCCAACACAATCCAAATAAATATAACGCAGCACTCCTTGGATAAAAAAAGTGAAAAAAAAGTTATATTTATGCAACACATGTTGATACAGGCAACGTTTCAGCTCTCTCACAGAGCCATTATCAAGCCACTTTTCCACATTTTCTTTTTGATTTTCTTTTCCACATTTGCTGGTCCACAGCACATTTTTCTCAATGGAAAATTCACGGTGTCATGCCAAGCTCAGCAGTGGAAAAATCTGCAATAAATAGTGCAGATTTTGGTGCATACCTACTGCAGGTTTGCTGCTAGATTTCACCTTTTGCATTGCAAAGAGCAAAATTTGCAGCGGAAATCCATAACATAAATCTGCATCACATGTAGAGTTGTATTTGCAAAATGTGTCCCATGTGTGATTTGTGAAATTCTTATCTACTTTGCTATTACTCTAAGGCTGGGTTCAGACTTGCGCGTTTTACAGCGCGTTCAAACGCGCTGTAAAACGCTCAACACATGAAAACCAATGCTTCCCTATGGCCCTGGTTCTCACTTGAGCGTTTTACAGCGCGTTTGAACGCGCTGAAAAACGCCCTACGCTCAAAAAAGTTCTTGAGCTTCTTTGGGGCGTTTTGTCGCGCGTATTGGGATTGACGCCACAGTGGTCAATCACACGAACACGCGTACGATGCGCGTTTCCTATTTCCAAAAACCGCTGCAATACGCGCGAAAGAAACGCGCATTTTGCTCAGCCTAAAGCACAGGCAACATGGCAGTCTTGGTCGCATGAAGAGTGTTGAGGTCAAGATCACTGTGTAGCCCCAGCCATAAACCTGTAGTTCTCCAATAAGTCATGCGCTGACTTGCAGGACAGACAGGCACGACCCAGGAAACAAAAAGTGAAATGCAAACAGACTGTAAGAGATATGGACGAGAACTTACAGAAGAATATAATGACTGTTAAACATAGGTATTCCATGGATAGAGCTGATAGCTCAGATGCCTCCACCGTTTGCTGAAGATATGCTATTAGAGGAACCCACCACAGGAAAAGGCTGCTGCAAACACTGCATAGCCCCAAGAATGTAGCTGATTCCTGACAGTTCAGTCTTCCAATAAAAAGTCGGAATATTACCTGTGAACATTAGGAAAACATAACCAATTAATAGTCTTTTCCAATTAATTATCCAGTCAACAGTAAGTCTTATATGTGTAAAATAGCCATTTTTGTGGGCTATGGACAAGTTTCATTTGATCTTTCATCCTCAGTACCATTTATACTTGAGGAGATACATATAGGATTAAAATACTGAAGACCTATCCGTCAGGTGCTGTGGTTGTTATGCTATGAGGAGACCGTAGCCTCTTCAATAACTGATTGGTGGTGGTGTTGGGATTGAACCTCAACCTATCCTGAGGATCAGCCATCAATATTGTACCATCAGAAGACCCCAAAGCCATGCTCAACCTCAAGTTACATAAAACTGTCACTGACTGCAACTCAATGCAACTAAGACTGATGACTTTGCACACCATTCAACAATCAGCATGATTATCAGCCTAGTGAGCAACATTTCAGTTCCTTATTGCAGCCCTTTATAAATATGACTCCACTGAGGAGCTGTATGGAACAATGGGTGACTACATTCTGCTAATTTCACTAGATTCATGGGAGTGTTGCTTCGATATTACAAATAGTACTAAATATATTGGTCTACATTCCTAATAAGGACTCTGACGGCATTGGATGTTTTATGGATAGCTGTAGGCCACAGCATGTGTAACGCCCCAGAATGGCATTAGCACCTTTGCACCCCGCTACTTCCTTTATACTTCCTTTATTGGTTAACTTCGTGTCATCATGTGTATTTATTTCAGGTCCAAACACTGTGCATTCCCTATTTTGTAACTGTTTATGTTTATGTGTAATGTGCCTGGTTCACCAGCATGTGACAGCAAACATGGCAGAACTACAGGTACATAGAATGGAGCTTTCCATTCCATTCTAACCCCCCTCTGTGGAGGAGTGGGCGAGTCCCACTTCCTGCAGGAAGGGTGGGGACCAGTTAGAGGTCCGTCCTAGCTTACCCCAAGCTAGGTGAAGGTGTATAGGGCCATGTCTCTTTGGGAAGTGCCCAACCCAAGCCAGCCAGAACACCCTAAGCTCAGCTTGACATGAAGCCAGGAAGAATGTTCCCTGGTATAACTTAAGAGACAGACTACAGAGAAAAGTTGCCGCATAGAGCAAGCATGTCAGTAAAGCAGAACCAGAGAGCAACAGATGTAGGAGAGTTGAGTTTGCCTGCCAGAGTTTTAATGCTAAAGCCTGCTGGGACCAAGACAAAGTTGGAAGATTGTTTCTGATGAACGTTTACCAAAATAAAGCTGCTATTGAACTTCATGACAAGATCTGGACTCAATTACCGTATTTTTCGCCCTATAAAATGCACCGGCCCATAAGATGCACCTAGGTTTTTGGGGAGGAAAATAAGAAAAAAATTATTTTTAACCAAAAGGTGTGCTTTTGGTGGGGTTTGAACTAATGGTGGTCTTTGGATGGCACTAGTATGAGGGATCTGTGGATGACACACTGTTATTGGGGATCTGTGACGGACACTGTTATGGGGGATCTGTGGATGACACACTGTTATAGGGGTGGGAATCTGGGTATGGCACTGTTATGGAGGATCTAGGGATCTGTGGATGACGCACTGTTATGCAGGGATCTGTGACGGACACTGTTATAGGGGATCTGGGGATGGCAGTGTTATAGGGGATCTGTGGATGGCACTATTATGGGGGATCTGTGGATGACGCACTTTTATGGGGGATCTGTGGATGACACACTGTTATGGGGGGATCTGTGACGGACACTGTTATGGGGGATCTAGGGATCTGTGGATGAATACCTGTTATGGGGGGATCTGTGACGGACACTTTTATGGGGGATATGGGGATGGCAGTGTTATAGGGGATCTGTGGAGGACACTGTTATGAGGGATCTGTGGATGGCATCCACAGACCCCCACCCCATAACAGTGCCATGCACAGACCCCCCACCCTATAACAGTGCCATCCACAGATGTCCCCAATAAAAATGTCATCCACAGATCCCCCCCACCACTCCAGTCCTGCACTATAGAAATATAAAATGTCTCATTCAAATCAAGTTCATTAAAGCTGCCCTCTCACTTGAATATCACTTGTATATCTACTCACAACAGCTTTTTGTAGAATGCAGGCATGCCAGGCGGGCGGCAGCGTGACTCACTGATGTCACGTGCTTGCGCCGCCTGCTTCATTCATAAAGTAGGCGGCACAGGCACATGACATCAGTGAGTTACGCTGCCGCCCGCCCGCCCTGCCTGCGTTCTACAAAAAGCTGTTGTGAGTAGATATACAAGTGATATACAAGTGAGGGGGCAGCTTTAATGAACTTGATTTGAATGAGACATTTTATATTTCTATAGTGCAGCACTAGAGCGGCGGGGCCGGAGTACTGTGAACGCACCAGCCCCGCCGCAATTGCCGGTCCCCAGCTCCTCCTCCCAGTCCCTCCCTCCTCATACATCGCAGCCTGCGATGCTGGAGTATCGCAGACTGCGATGTAAAATAGTCAGCATTCGCCCCATAAGACGCAGGGGCATTCCCTCCCCCCCATTTTTTGGGGGAAAAAGTGCGTCTTATGGGGCGAAAAATACGGTATTTCTTTTATCCCTCTGGTGGCTGAGACTGCTGGCACTGTGACTGGTGGCACTGACTGATGGTTGAGATGGCTGGCACTGACTAGTGGCTGAGACTGCTGGCACTGTGACTGGTGGCACTGACTGATGGCTGAGATGGCTGGCACTGACTGGTGGCTGAGACTGCTGGCACTGTGACTTGTGGCTGGTGGCACTGACTGATGGCTGAGACGTCTGGCACTAACTGGTTGCACTGACTGGTGGGGCTGAGACTGCTGGCAGCGACTAGTGGCTGAGACTGCTGGCACTGTGACTGGTGGCACTGACTGATGGCTGAGATGGCTGGCACTGACTGGTGGTTCTGAGACTGCTGGCAGCGATTGGTAGGTGAGACTGCTGGCAGGGGCAGCTCTCTGTGGCTGATAGTACTAGGACTGTGCAGCTCTGTGATGCATGGACAGTAATGGCGGCGCTCCGACGTGGAGAGCACACCATTACCTGCGAGTGATTGGCCAGTGCGCAGTTGGTGTGCCTAGGGTGTTTGGCACCTGCGGCGGGTCCTTTCTCTGGCCCCCCCCCCAATACTTAAAAAATAATAATTTACCCCCTCACAGTAGTTTTGTTCAGATGTGTTCCCGCTCACAGTAGTTATGCCCACATTGTGTCCTCTCACAGTAGTTATGCCCTCTATGTGCCCCTTTCACAGTTGTAATGCCCTCTTTGTGCCCCCTTCACAGTAATAATCCCCATTGTTCCCCCTTAATAGTAGTAATGCCAACTTTGATAGCAATGCCCTCTGTGCCCCCTCTATAGTAAAAATCTCCATTGTGCCCCTTCACAGTAATAATGCCCATTGTGCCCCCTTCATTGTAGTAATGACCTCTGGCTCTGTGCCTCCTCCATAGAAGAAATGCCCATTGTGCCACCTTCACATTAGTAATGTCCTATGTGCCCCCTTCATAGTAATAAAGTCCTTTGTGCCCCCTCTATAGTAATAAAGTCCTATGTGCCCCCTCCATAGTAATAAAGTTCTCTATGCCCCCTCCATAGTAATAAAGTCCTCTGTGCCCCTCCATAGTAATAAAGACCTCTGTGCCCCCTCCATAGTGATAAAGTCCTCTGTGCCCCCTCCATAATAATAGTCCTCTGTGCCCCTCCATAGAAATAAAGACCTCTGTGCCCCCTCCATAGTGATAAAGTCCTCTGTGCCCACTCCATAGTGATAAAGTCCTCTGTGTCCCTTGTGTATAAAAAAATTTTAAAAAAATAAACCCACAGTAACTACTCACCTTCTACCGTTCCTGAAGCTCACAGTCCCTCTCCCCTGCAGGCACATGATTGCTCTGCAGCACTGTATGGGGGGAGCTTATGAAGATTTCCAGGCTGCAAGCTCCGCCCACACAGATCTGTGTCTGCAGGCTGAATGGTGGAGCAGAAAGAGTGTCTCCTTGCTTCACCATTCAGAGTGCCGCCAGCCTGATGGAGTGGAGGAGGCACTCGGGCAGGCCCCCCCCTTAGTACGCCACTGGTGGGCGGTGCGGGCGTCGTGTCGAGCCCTGTGTGCTGATTGGTCGCCGCGCATGCCCAGTGGAAAAATCAGCACACACACAGTGCACGAACACAGGGCATTTATTATGTAAGGAAGGATAAATTGTAATAAACATCTTGTTTGGTTTTCCTTTATGGTGGAGCTCCCTGTTTCTCATGTGGCTGAATTCTGGTCCACCAGTGTCCTGTGCAGTGGACCTTTGGGGAGTGAGTGGAGGATGGGAGTCGTAGTTGTAGCTCTGAGGGTGCTGGTAGTACTCACAGATCATTGACCATCTCTATTTTTTCGATCCCTAGTGCTGTGCAGTAAGTAACCTAAAGGACCTAAACAGAAGGAGGGTCCGAAACGCGTAGACTGGATTAACTAATTCTGTGCCATGTCTGTACTGGATTTGACCGCAAAGAAATAAAAGTGAAGTTTTATCGAAAGCTGGATCCAACTATCTTTTTTCACAGTAGAAGTCTTTTGTTGGTCAAGTCCAGGACCGGATCCATGCTTCTGGCTTCATTGCCACACAGGTGAGCGCTGCAAACACTCATTTCTTGAAGCCAGTGACTGGAGGGTGCACCATTTCTATCCTCAGAGCACATCCTGGTATTGGGGCTCTTCTCTGGTATTGATTGAGATGGCCTTGATGTTGAATGATTTGCTGGGTGGAAGGCAGGACAGGTGAACGATGGAGACAATAATCAGTCCCGTTGTTTAAAAAAAAAATAATAATCTCTCTAAGCTGATGATAGGGTTAGAAAGTGGATGAGAGGCGCAAAAGGCACAGTTCCACATAGGGTGGCCAGACATCCGGTTTTCAGGCTCCTTGTCCTCCGTCCGGCGCAGTGCCTGGATGGACTTTCAGTAGCTCACGCTCAGACAGCAGCATTGCGCTGTGTGAGCTTGAACTGCAGCAACTGACTGAGGCTTCTCTCACCCCCAGTCAGTCACTAGAGCCGCAGACATGGCTCACTGTGGGGGAGAGAAGCACCCCGGCTGCCTCCAACTCACCTTCCATGCGGAAGTTCTTCCCTCTCCTCCCCAGCCCACGATGGAGGCATGGCTTCATGGATGTGGGGGCATGGCTTAACTGATGCGAGGGCATGGTTTATAGCTTGGAGGCATGGACAGTGAGGTTCGGCTTTCTTGGGTGAAGCCAGTGGCCACCCTAGTTCCACAGTATGTCACCAAGCAAATTTCTCTCAATAGCAGCATATGGACAGCAACAATGATGGTGGTTGTAGTTCTCCCTCTCTCTATAGACACTTTGCAATCTCTCAGTAGAACCATAGGCATGCAGCAAAGTTCTGGTTAAGTCTTTCTTCTATTCCCAGACTGAGCAGTGCAGAACTGAGATACAGTTAGCCAATCCGTCTCAAAGTATGGGGGATGATTTAGCAATTTTCCCTTCCACAGCAACAATGTCTTTATGCCATAAACTAGCACAATACTTTGCTGTCTTAGTCCAATGCATGGCCTATTGATTTCTAGACCTTCTCAGATGTCTGGTTTGTCTTCCTTAGGAGTACTTTTGTAATGATTCATTTGTAGTGATGCTTTCTGGACACTTATAGATACATAGATTAAAGTTCTCTGAACTTGGACCTAGTTGTGCAGGAGGTTGAACACATAAGTCTTCTCTCCAGGCTGCTTCTGACTAGACTCCCTTACCAATAACTAGTCAGCTGGCAGACCTGGTCCATCTCCAGACAACCTAACACAATTTGGCAAGTTGTTAACCATATATTGTCCATGCAATGCCATTAAAGAGAACCTGTCACCTCTACTATGTTGCCTTCATTTAGGGCAGCATGGTATAGTGACAGACCAGCTGAATTCACCACCCCAGGTGCCGGCTCTCAGGGGGGTACCAAAACAGAAGCAATGAGCGCTTCCATCAATACAGATGGATGCACTCATTGCTTTACCCTTTATAAGATGCAATGCATCTTATAAAGGGAATACTAGTGAGCACTTCCATAATAGAAGCGCTCACTAGTCTGCTGGAGGGTGGGGGGAGGAGAAGCGCTGTGAGCGCTGTACAGTACTTACTCCTCCTCCTGCTCGCTCTTCTCAGGGCCTCGCTCTGCTGTATCCTGGCTGCCTAAAGCGTCAAGACGTACAGAGCGCACTCTGACCTGATGCTGCAGGAGGTCAGGTGACTGCAGCACGGTCCCCGAGAAGAGTAGACAGCCAGGACAGGGAGAGTAGTGACAGGAGAGGTAAGTTACTTTATTATTTTACAGTCTGATCTGAGGTCTTATATGGAGGTCTAATTGGGGGGGGGGGTCTGGAGAGGGCTAATGGGGGTCTGGAGGTCTGACTGGGGGGTCTGGAGGTCTGACTGGGGGTCTGGAGTTCTGACTGGAGGGTATGGAGGTCTAATGGGGGTCTGATTGGGTGTCTAGAGGTCTGACTAGGGGGTCTGGAGGTCTGACTGAGGGGTCTAGAGGTCTAAAGGGGGTCTGAAGGTCTGACTGGGGGTCTGGAGGTCTAATGTGGATCTGATTGGGGGTCTGGAGGTCTGACTGGGGGGTCTGGAGGTCTAATGGGGTTCAGATATGGGGATCTGGAGGTCTAGTAGGAGTCTGGAGGTCTAATGGGGGTCTGGAGTTCTGATATTGGGGTCTGGTCTGAGGTCTGATATGGGGGTCTGGAGGCCTAATGGGGGTCTTATCTGAGGTCTGATATTGGGTCGGGGTCTTACATGGAGGTCTGATCTAAGGTTTAGAAATAGTGTCTTATATGGGGCCTGACATAAAGGTCTAAAGGGGGTTTGGTCTGAGATTGGTGGATCTCATTTAGGTTTTATATGGGGGTCTGATCTAAAAGGAGGTGTTTTTTTTTATTACTAGGGCACAATATAAAGGGGTGTTTTTGTACTGATGCACTGTGGTACCAGTATTTTCAGAGAGACTGTTTCTGCAGGAAAGTATTGGGGAGCACAGTGAACACAGTATTGGGGATCGCAGGATGGCAGGTGTTGAGAAGGTGGGAGGATGATGGAAAAGTAGGAAAGTAAGATGTCTGTTTGTTAAACTCTGCAGAGATGAGGCGTGGCTGAAAAAAGTCACCATGGTGGTCTGGTCTAACAGGAGAAGAAGAGGAAAGAGAATATCCACATCAGAGAATAGAAGTCACTGGATGTAAGAGGTATGCGGCCAGGGCCGGAGTTAGCACCCGGCACACCCGGGCAAGTGTCGGGACCCACTGTGCCCACTCACTCCTGCAGCTGTGTCCTGCCTGTTCTGAATTCTAGGGCAGACAATTTTCACCATGTGCACTGCTAGGGTGGGTGGCCCAAGGACTCAGACCATGGTAGGTGGAGTTCAGGTAGATGCTATGCTAGGATGGAGTTGTTAGAATGAGGTCTGTGATGTCACTGGTCACATGCTCCTTCATGGTCACATGACGAAATGTGCTGACAAACCGACTGTAGCAGCTTGTGGAAGGAGGAGGGGCTATGTGTGCCTGCAAGCAGCCCAGTGAGGATGTGCTGCAGTCCTGGATTACACAGAGCTTCATGCGGAGCAGGTGAGGGGCAGTGGGGAGCTCATATATGAGGGGGCAGGTGGAGCACTCAGGGGCAGTGGGGTTCAGGTGGAGTGGAATCTGGTGCAATTAAGGGGGTTTATAGTACAGATCCGGGTGTATTCTGAGGGCCATGATGTCTGTGTGTCTGTCTGACCCTGTGTGTGTGTCCATCCCTGTTTGTGTGTGTGTGTCCGTCCCTGTGTGTGTGCCTGACCCTGTTTGTGTGTGTCTATCTGTCCCTGTGTGTATTTGACCATCCCAGTGTGTGTGTCTCTCTCCCCGTGTGTGTGCATCTCTCCGTGTGTGTGCATCTCTCCCCGTGTGTGTGTCTCTCCACCTGTGTCTGTGTCTCTCCCTGTGTGTTTGTGTGTCTCTCCCTGTTTGTATGTCTCTCCCTGTGTGTGTGTCTCTCCCTGTGTGTGTGTGTCTCTCCCTGTGTGTGTGTCTCCCTGTGTGTCACCATCACCATGCCCACAGTGTTCCGATGTCTTGAAGCAGCTGCATCAGAACGTTCTGTCCGGGGCAAGAAGAAGAAGATAGAAGAGGAGGCAGCGCCACCAGCATGGGGTCCGTGGGAGAGGCACAGGAAGGCACACTAAAGATGTAGGTAACACTATCACATGATCTACACTAGTGTTATTTGTGGTTTTACATAGGACTACAGGTAACACTAACACATTATTAGTACTAGTGTCATCTGTGGTTTTACATAGGACTGCAGGTAACACTACTACGTTTTCTGTACTCAGATAGCCATCCATGACTGTGTTATCTGTGCTGTTACATAGGACTGCAATATCTACTATATTATCTGTACTCAGAGAGTTATCACTGTGTAAGAGGGCCCACTTAGACTTTATCGCCAAGGGCCCACATGAACCTGGAGCCGGCCCTGTATGTGAT
Source organism: Bufotes viridis (assembly GCA_033119425.1). NCBI lineage: Eukaryota > Metazoa > Chordata > Amphibia > Anura > Bufonidae > Bufotes > Bufotes viridis. The sequence goes on from CM065598.1 coordinate 63,503,998, forward strand.
GCTGTATGACCCTGTATGTTCTGTAGCGCTGTATGTAATGTTTTCGAAGTATGTCTTTAAAGGGGTTGTCCACACTTTTTTTTTTTTTTTTTGTATGAGCGCTGCCTTCTCTGCTCTGTTTACCTGCTCATCACTGCTACTATGAAAGGGGCATTACTAATGTGAAGGGGGCACATTGGGCAATTCTACTATGGAGGGGTCACAGAGTCAGAGGGCATTATTACTGTGAAGGGGGCACAATGGGGATTTCTACTATGGAGGAGACACAGAGGGCATTACTAGCACAGTGGGCATTTCTACTATTAAGGGGGCACAATGGGCATTATTACTGTGAAGGGGGCACAATGGGCATTATTACTGTGTAGGGGGCACAATGGGCATTATTACTGTGAAGGGGGCACAACTGGCATTATTACTGTAAAGGGGGCACAGTGGGCATTATTACTATGAAGTGGGCACAGTGGGCATTCTTATTATGAAGGGGGCACAATGGGCATTCTTATTATGAAGGGGGCACAATGGGGATTATTACTATGACGGGGGCACAGTGGGCATTATTACTATAAGGGGGCACAATGGGGATTATCACTATTACTATGAAGGGGGCACAATGGGGATTATTACTGTGAAGGGGGCACAATGGGGATTTCTACTATGGAGGGGACACAGAGGGCATTACTAGCACAGTGGGCATTTCTACTATTAAGGGGGCACAATGGGCATTATTACTGTGAAGGGGGCACAATGGGCATTATTACTGTGTAGGGGGCACAATGGGCATTATTAGTGTGAAGGGGGCACAATGGGCATTATTACTGTGAAGGGGGCACAGTGGGCATTATTACTATGAAGTGGGCACAGTGGGCATTCTTATTATGAAGAGGGCATAATGGGCATTCTTATTATGAAGGGGGCACAATGGGCATTCTTATTATGAAGGGGGCACAATGGGGATTATTACTATGAAGGGGCACAGTGGGCATTGTTACTATAAGGGGGCACAATGGGGATTATCACTATTACTATGAAGGTGACACAATGGGGATTATTACTGTGAAGGGGGTCACAGTGGGCATTATTACTATGAAGTGGGCACAGTGTGGATTATTACTGTGAAGGGGACACAATGGAGATTATTACTATGAAGGTGACACAATGGGGATTATTACTGTGAAGGGGGCACAATGGGGATTACTACTGTGAAGGGGGCACGATGGGGATTACTACTGTGAAGGGGCACAATGGGGATTACAACTGTGAAAGGGGCACAGAGATGGCATACCTACTGTGAGAGGGCACAGTGTGGGCATAACTACTGTGAGAGGGCACAATGTGGGCATAACTACTGTGAAGGGGGCACATCTGTACAAAACTACTGTGAAAGTTGTACAATGACGGCAATACTACTGTGATGGGGTACACATTTTTTTAAAGGATTTGAGGGGGGGATGCCAGAGAAAGGACCCGCCCCGGGTGCCAAACACCGTAGGCATGCCACTTGACTGCAGTTATCACAGACTACAACAGCCATTGGCCATGTTCAGTCATAATATATTGCAATTAAGAATTACAGCAACCTTCGCCTACCATGTTCACCCATCACCAACTGTGACCAAGGGCAACCAAACCTAGCTGATGGTTCCAGCCATCAGTAGCTGACTGCAGGCTTACACAATCACAGTTTATCACAGTCAGATTGTCTTGTTCAGGAGCATTTGCAGTTTGCTCCCATTCGCAGAAATCTGCCGTAATCACAAAGGATGAACAAAGGTGTAATTGAGAGGACACATTATGTCGGTCATATTCCCAGGCTAATGTATGATTTGCCTATTATGTGTCCTCCGCACGGTAGTATAATCAGGCTCGGCCTGTGTTATTTCTGTTATCACTCACTTCTAACAGGTTATGTGTAAATGTGGTTTGTACTGACATCTAGTGACCAATGTAAAAACTGCAGTCAGGAATATTTTTATGGTCAAATCATGAGATTATAGAAAAAAGACATGCAATTTAAAGTCCCATCATTTGCTAATTAGCATCCTGCTACAAACTGACTCTTTTAGATAGCAATAGACACAGTCTGAAAATATGGTAGCGTGTATATAGTGCATGGTAGTGACTAGAGATGAGTGAATTTCATATTTTGAAATTCGTTTTCGCTTTGGGTGGTGGTAAAAGGTGAATTGCGTTAAAGATTCCGTTATCACGGACCATAGCGCAATTCTATGATGGAATGCATAACAGAATGCCTTTAGCGGCATTCCGTTATTCATTCCATCATAATAGAAGTCTATGGCCTGCATAATGGATCCGTCCGGTTCCGTTATGCGGGCAAGGACTCCTGCATAAAGGAGACCGGACGGATCCGTTATGCAGCCCATAGACTTCGATTATGACGAAATGAATAACGGAATGCCTTTAAAGGCATTCCGTTATGCATTCCGTCATAGAATTGCATTACGGTTCGTGGTAACGGAATCCATAACACAATTCACCTTTTACCACCACCCGAAGCGAAAACGAATTTCATTACATGAAATTCGCTCATCTCTAGTAGTGACAATCCTTGCTGCTATAAAACCACTGGCAGAAGTGGCATGCAACAAAATCTATCTAATATTGTTTTTTTTTATTGAACACATCTGTTATTACATTAAAAAGAATACAGTTAAAGTGCAGTCCTGAATGCATATAATAGCCTTTCACTGTGTCTCATGTTACCTCATTGGATGCAGTCACAGCAGCTGCAGAGAGCGTCAGAATTTGACCACTTTGTTCTTCGTCTTGAGGGTTTTCTGCGTGGTACATAATCACCACCCCGGCCATACAGCAAATCACAGCAACAACCTGTAGGGTGCGTTGTATAACTAATAGTGCAGGTAAGCAAGCAAAGGCAAGGAAGATGCAAAGCTTCAAGCTAAGGCCTCATTCACATTTCCATGTCCGTGACCAGACAAGGTGGTCAGTATTTGGTCAGTAAGTCTGTTTTTTGCCCTCCATGTGTCATCCATATTCCACGGACACTGCTAGGCTGAAAATTGGTTTCCAGAGCATCTCCTATCAATGGTCAGTGAAAAACCACTGACAGAACACGGATAGCACTCATGTTCTGTCAGTGGATTTTTACAGATGGCCGTGTTTGTTCCACATGACGAACCAAAGTGGTGCATGTCTCCATAGTTTTTCTTCTGACCCACAGTCAGTGGTAAACCACCGATGTGTGAACAAACACATTGAAACAAATGGATATGTGTGTTGTCTGTAAAGAACACACAGCACACATCCATAATTCACTAAAGTGTGAACGAGGGCTCATGCAGTGGTTCCCCAAGTTACTGAGAGAAGGAAAATAACATGATAACTAATACAGATAGCAGGTTATAACATATAAAAGTCAAAAAGAGCTTCTGGAAGCTGTATATCACTTTCTATGCAGAGGACAGTACAAAATAAAATAAAACCACTTTCACCTGTTGCCCAAAGGAACAGATCATCCTGGCACAGGTAGAGAACAGTACAGAAGATGTAATACTGCACTGTACTTTAAGGCTGGTGCAATACCTAGACTTTTTGTAGCACCTTTCAGTTTAACTATTGAGGTACAGCCATAGTCCATAGCAGTAAATTGAGTTATATGTAATCTTGTGCACTGCAGCTGCCACTCAATAGCTAAAGTCACTCAAAAGTGCTACACAAAGTCTAGGTGTGGCTCCAGCCTAAATAGACCCTGCTAGACAGCCAAGTAAATCACTTCATGCACTTCAGTAAGGGTGCATTTACATCACCATTTAGCTTTCCGTTCTTCTGATCCATCAGAAGAAGAGAGAGAAAAAAAAAAAAAAAAAAGGATCCTGTAAAGAAAACGATTCTGTTGCATCAGTTGTCATCCAGTTGAGCCATGTCCATTAGAGATACGTTTTTTATAGTGTTGATCACGAATTTTCGAATTGCGAATTTTAATCGCGAATATCAGCACTTCGAGAATTCGCGAATATTTAGAATATCGCAAAATATATTCGCAATTGCGAATATTCGCTTTATGCGAATTTTTTATATAAAAATTTTCTCATGCAAGCAAATAATGTCATTATTTTCTTGTTTGCGAAAATTCGCATAAAAAATCGCATAAATTAGCATAAAATTCGCATAAATTAGCATAAAAATTCACATAAGCTGGTATTTAAAAGATATCTTTTAAATGCCAGTTTATGCGAATTTTTATGCTAATTTATGCGATTTTTTATGCGAATTTTCGCAAACAAGAAAATATTGTCTGGAGATTACGAATTTGCGAATATATGGCGAATATTCGCCCAAATATTCGCGAAATATCACGAATTCGAATATTGCCCCTGCCGCTCATCACTAGTTTTTTAGACGGGGAAAAAGTCCTGGATGCAGTACTTTTGTTTCCATCTAAAAAAAAGGATCTCAGACGGAAATGGCTCAAACGGATGACAACTGATGCAACAGGGTCCGTTTTTTTACAGGATCCTGTTTTTTTTCTCTCTCTTCTTCTGACGGATCAGAAGAATGGAAAGCTAAATGGTGATGTGAATGCACCCTAATTTATCTGGTTTAAAGTGAAATGCTCATGCTGATAAGCTAGATCTTTTGACCAATCACACGTACTTCAGTAAGGCACTATCTGTGACACTGTACAATGCATTCGGAAAGTCTTCGGACCCTTTCAGTTTTTTTCACATTTTGTAATGCTGTGGTCCTATGCTAAAATAAAACTAACTCAATAACCCATAATGACAAAGTGAAAACACAATTTTAGAAATGTTTGCACATTTATTAATAAGGAAAAACTAAAATTTCACATGGACATAAGTATTCAGAACCTTTGATGTGATTTTTCGCTCTGAGGGCCTCCCATTTCTCCTGATTGTCTTTGAGATGTTTCTACACCTTGACTGGAGTCCACCTGTGGTAAATTCAATGGATAGGACATTATTTGGAAAGACACAACCCTGCTTATATAAGGTCTCACAGCTGACAATGCATATCAGAGCAAAACCAAGCCATAAGTAGGCAAAAACTATCTGTAGAGCTTAGAGACAAGATTGTGTGGAGGCACAGATATGGAGAAGGGTACAAAAAAAAATTCTGCTGCACTTAAAGTTCACAGGTGCACAGTGGCCTCCATAATTCTCAAGTGGAAGAAGTTTGCAATAGCTAGGACTCTTACTAGAGCTGCGCGCCCCACCAAACTAAGTAATCGGATGAGAAATCCCCTGGTTGAGAGGTGACTAAGAACCGAATGGTCACTCTAGCTATGCTCCAGAAATCCTATTTGCAGATGGTAAAAACATCCAGAAGGTCAACCATCACTGCAGCACTCCACCAATCTGGGCTTTAGTGCCAGAAATAAGCCTCTCCTCAAGTAAAAGACACATAAAAACCCACCTGGAGTTTGCAAATCATCTAAAGGATTCTCAGACTGTGATAAAGAAGGTTGTCTGGTCAAATGAAACCAATATTGAACTATTTGGCCTTTGTTCTAAGCACCATGTCTGGCTGAAACCAGGCATTGCTCATGATGACCTGCCTAATACCATCAATACAGTGAAGCATTGTGGAGGCAGGATCATACTGTGCTTTTAAGCAGCTGGGACAGAGAGACTGGTCAGGGTTGAGGGAAAGCTGAATGGAGAAAAGTACAAAGATATTCTTAATGAAAACCTCTGCTCTGGAACTCTGACTGGGTTGAAGGTTTACCTTAAAACAAGACTCTAAGCACACAGCCCGGACAATACATGAGTGGCTTAGGGACAACTTTGTGAGTCGCCCAGCTAGGGCCCAGACTTTAACCCTAATGAACATCTCTGGAGAGATTTGAAAATGGCTGTCCACTGATGGTCCCCATCCAACCTCACAGAGCTTGATAGAATCTGCAGAGAAGAATGGCAGAAAATCCCAGTTGTGCAAACTTTGTGGCATCATACCAAGAAGACTGGAGGCTGTAACTAATGTCGATGCAAGATTCTAGTTTTTCCTTTGTAATAAATTAGCAAACATTTCTAACATTCTGTTTTCACTTTGTCATTATGGGGTATTGGATGCAGATTGTTGAGGAAAAATTATTATTATTTTTTTTTTAATCAAGCACAAGGCAGCAAAATAACAAAATGTGAAGAATGTGCCTCAAAAAGTTTTTGAGGTAGAGATAAGCAAATCGATTCTAAACAAATTGGATTCTTTACGAATTTCCACAAAATTCTGCAAAACAAATCTGAAGTTTTGGCGATTCCCTATGGATAAATAATGTAAAAATGGCATCAGCACCATTTTACTGTGAAAATAGGCAGGAAAAATGGGAGGGAGGATAAAGGATTATATGACACTGGGAGGAATGGGGGGAGGGGCTTGCCCAGATTGGCTTAGAAGTTGACAGCTTGTCCGCCAATGAGGGGGCAAGATTCTGACGTCCTTTTGCTCAGAATGCCACAGGTGGCAAGCCCAGCTTGTGATCGGACAGCATGTGTTTTGGTTGTGTCTGTTACAAAGCAATTGCAGACACAAGCTAGCAATCTAGGTGAGGTATGGAGAGTACAGGGACAGTATAAGGACACATTTAATTAGGTAGATAAGGGTTTTATCAGTGAAAGCATAAGAAGGGTGTTCACACAGAGCTCTGTGAGCATTTCATACTGAGGGCAGGTGCTGCCTAGCAGCAAGTGAAAAGTTCATGTATGAACAACAACCATTAATTTTTAAAAACAAGACCTCAGGTTTCCACATAAGTGTTTTATAGGCTTATTGCTAGCACCTAGAGCATCAACAGCTTACGATCTGCTGCAAGCGCTGAACAATTGTTACCCTTTTTTTTTCTTCTAAAAAACAGTTTCAGTTTAGGTACCATTTGTAATTAGGCATTTCAGCTTCTCTATATATGTTTCAGTTAACACACTGGATTGCATCAAAATACCGTGCATTGTTAGTGAACACATTGTGCTGTTATAACAGCATTTATATATTTGTTTCAGTTAATGCATTGTATTGTGTCAGGATACAGTGCATTATTAATCAATGCATTGTGCTGCTATAACACAATTGATATACAAGTTTGAGTTATTGCATTGTGTTGCGTCAAGCAACCATGCATTATTAATGAATGTGTTTTGCTGTCATAACATCATTTATATACCAGTTTCAGTTAACGCATTGTATTTAGTTAACATACCATGTATTATTAGTGAACACATTGTGCTAAAATAACAGGCTTTATATACCAGTTTTAGTTATTGTGTTGAATACAAAGCATTAACTAAAACTGGTATATAAATCTTGTTATTACAGCATAATGTGTTAAGATACTGTGCATTACTAGTGTACACATTGTGCTACCATAACAGCATTTAGATACCAGTTTCGGTTAATGCATTGTATTGCTACAACATACTTTGCATTATTAGTAAACACATTGTCCTGTCACAACAGCATTTATATGCCTATTTCAGTTAACACATTGTATTACAATTGTAAATTGTCAATACCAGCGTGCAATGTGTTTGTACAAGAGGAGAAACATTTAATTTCTACCTCTGTCTTTAAATTACAGAAAAAAACACTAGCAATTTTGGTAGTACCTTTTAATTATCTGTGTACCTAATTAAACCTGTGACTTTTTATTTATAGGCACCAAAACCCCACATGCTATGGAAGATAATCAAGAGACTCTCTTTTGTTAATAAGTTGTGTGAAAACAGTCAGCTTTTTGACTGCCATAAAGAGGTTCAGGGGGAGGTAGGATACTCCATGCATAGCTGTGTTGGTGAAAGTAGTAGTAGTTGCACTTATAGCCACAGTGCTGGTTGTGGTAGGGGTAGTGGTAGCCCTGGCAACAGTGGCACCTGGTCAAATTCAGAGCAAGGAACCAGGAGGTGGGCAAAGGAGCCCATGATGACATATCACAGTCAGTATGATGTGTGTTGGACAGGGCCTGGGAGCCAAATCAGGGAATGTTGGAGGAGGTAACATAAGAAAAAATAGTTGCCGCAACAGAAATAAAGAGCAGAGCATGGCCAGAGCCTCCCAAAAATGACAGGGCCAGATCTGCTTCTATTATGGTCAGAATCTGCCACATCTAAGACAAGCTTGGCTGCCGCTAGCTCTGTGCAAGTATCTCCTGTCTGACAGTATTTCTCCACAGTTTCAGAAGAAAAGAGCATTGATGTGTGCAAGATTTAAAGAATGAAAATAAGCTGTGGGCGCTAAAACACAAATGTAAGCACCACGGCTCCACTGCATCACAGGAGGTGGCATCACCAGATCCTGTGGGAAAATAGAACTGACCACCATCTTGCAGAACAACAGTATCATCTTTCTCCTGGTCTCCTTTGCAGGAGCCAGGCTGCATCCACATGCAGTACAGTGTCCTTGTCATTAGACTACCCCTCTGACTACTACTCTGCTCTGTCAACAGCCATCAATAACAGAATGTGGGGCCAGGAAACAACTCTAAGCACCCAGCAATCCGAAGATGTGCAAGCTTAACTTGCACCTGCCATTCTGGCAAGTTTTAGTGAGTGCAGACAATGCTGTACCACATAATGGATTCTGTTGGATTTAGGGAACTGATGGTGTGCACTCAGCCTTTCTGGAAGATACCTAGTGACCATTATTTCTCCAAAAAAGCCATCCCTGTCTGGTACTGTTCTGTGTCGGAGAACGTGAGCCGCTCTTTGCAATTCTCACTGTGTGGCAAGGTGCATGCCACCGTGGACAACTAGAGTCGAAGTTACAAGCAGGGACAGTACTTGTCTTTCATGGCCCACTGGGTCAATGTTTTTCGTGGTGGCAGCGACACAACACCGCAACAACAAGGCCAGGTCCTATTGACACCACCACATTTGTGTCGGTCTGGTTCGCCTTATTGGACATTCTGCCATCGCCAACACAGAGCATTGCTTCCACTCCCCCTTCCTTCTATTACAGTATATGTGTAAAGCGAAAGGTGCTGGCCATGTCCAGGAGACTATCCTTATGTTTCAGCAATTCTTATGTGACAAGGAACTTCCTCTTGGACTTGATCTGCAATGTTCCAACTCACTGGAATTCCGCATTGCATATGCTGCAGCATCTGTACCAGCACAGAAAAAATGACAAGATCGGATCCCCTTACCCAAGTGTAGCCTTTATGAGATTTAATTCTCAGGGTGATTATTTGATATTTGTTTTGTTTATTTATTTTATGCTGCCAGCTTATTTCTTTATTTCTTTCCTTTCAGCCGATTCATTGTGACATTGAGTATCCATATAAAGTTTCCAGATTGACTACAATGTCTATTAGTACCACGATCTATTTTGCTACGAATGTTCGTAACTGCTGCGATTTATGTTTTGTATATATGTTTCTATGGTGATGTGACGTCAGAACGTTGTACGCCGAGGATGGCGGACTATTTAAATGTGTTTCCTGTGTAAGTGCAATATGCTTGAGAAAGGCTCGGATTTGAGTCGAAACAAGTGTCGCTTTGTGTCTTGATCCTCTGATGCTTGAATAAACTACAACTTCATGCAAGTTAGGGAATTTCCGGTCTTTTCTTCGGTGATTGATGCAGGTTACCTTACCCTGGACGCAAGCACCGCGGTTCCAGTAAGAGAGGAGTGCCGACTGTTCGTATTTTGTGTACCAGCAGTGTAATGCGGTGAATAACTTCATCATGCACCACACAACCTCAGCAGGGAGCATGTGTTGTTTTGGGGTCAGGCAGTGGCAGCTCATCAGCGACACATGTCACATACTCAGGCCCTTTGAAGAAGCCCCCAGATTTGTCAGTAGTGACAAATGTGACATAAACAATGTTGTCCCCCTGATATTTATCTTAGAGAAGACTCTCATGCTGATGCAACAAGGGATGGTAGAAGCAGAACAGTTTCAGCATCTTGCTAGACACCCTTTAGCTGTTGGGTACCCACATAGGCAAAGTTCCATGGAGGAGGAAGTAGAGGAGGAAGATAAGGATGAGGTGATACCACTGGAGGAGGTATCACTGGAGGAGATGTTGGAAGAGCACCAGGATGATGATGATGAGGATGACACTGGCCATGACTACTTATCATCCCGGGAGGAGGGGGGGTGGAGTTGGAAAGAACAGGGTTCTTTGGACAAGCTAGTAAGTAGGCACACTGTGTGCTTTCATTCTTACATACTGACAGGTATATCCTTACCATCAAGCAATCTGATGATTACTGGATAGCCATTCCTTTAGACCCTTGTTATCAAAGCAAAATGGGGGAATGTTTTCCTGTTGCCAAAAGGAAGGCCAAACTGCTGTATTACTGGAATACACTGTGTAGACAGTTTGCCGCAGCTTTCGGTGAACAGACCCCTGCCGCCCACATATCTGACCAGGAGACCTCTTTGCGATTCCGCTTCCACAAGCAGTAGAAGGTGCAGCAGCATTCATTTCATAAACAAGATGGAGCAGTCTTTTCAGGTGCCACACCAACATGGCACAAATCAGGAAATCTGAACAACCAGGTTCAGTTCTACCTGGTCTATTGCCTTTGTCCGACACATTCTGCGTTCCCTGATCACATAGGCTTCTGCACAGGAAGATTGAAACAGTGGCTGGAACTGGACCAGTCTGCTTGCTGGGCTGTCTTGTCAAGCCTCCAGTGTCATCTCAGACAGGGTTTTCAGTGTGGCAGGTGGCGTTGTCAAACTTAAATGGACAAAGCTGTCTTCCACCAGTGTACAAAACATATTTGTCAAAATTAATGAGGCATGGATTTGTGGGGGTTTTCACACTCCACCGGCTAAGACGGATGACTAGTTCTGCCATTGCTGATGGCTATTTATTGCCGACCACATTATGCTACTGCTGCTGTCTATATGCCTACCATCGCATATTGTATGGCTGCTGCCTCCTCTACTGCCACTACCATAATCCCTCCCCAGCCACCACTATTACTACTCTACTACCCCAACACAGCCGCACACACATCGGCTGCCTTGTCTGTTCCATGCTGTGCTGCTACTGCTACAGCTGCTACATGCCACTATTATCCCTACACAGATTATACATTACCCTTTCCATATCCACATTGCACAATGGCACTGCCCTCATTTCTCCATGTTATAAAACATTAATTTTCATAAAGAATGTGAGAACCTAGGAAGATGGGACCAAGGCCATGATTTTCAACTGTGAAGCACACATGTCTCAGGTTACGAGTTTTATTGTGACATATCTGATGATAGATCCCTGTTATATTTCCATGGAAACAGTTCTAGGAACATTTAAAAAAATAAACTAATTTCTGCTTACAGTCCTATACAATATGAATGGATATTGCTTGATAACAATAGTAAATATGTGTAATTACAAAGCACTACTCACTCTGCTTCCCAAAAATTGGTCTCTTAGTATGGTCCAAGAGAGAAGATAACTTAAAGCCTTGTTGCAAGAAAAAAGAGCAGCTGCTTCTGAGGTGCATAGGGTACGTAATGCAAGAAAGTAGAGGGAGCGGGCAAGCATAGACAGACTACAGATTGGAAGGATTCTTTTTATGACCAGAGCTGCAGTAACAGAGTGAGGACCAAGTTTCCAACTATAGGAGTTTAAGGACAGAAAAAAAAAAGGGTTAAAAACATATAATAAAATACATTATACGTAAAGAAACATGAGGAACAAATAAGATCAGCAAATGAATCAGGACTGGATCATGACAAGAATTTTCCTTTCTGTTCATGGGTGGTTTCACACTTTTTTTTGCCAGTGGTTGTAGTTGTTGCCACTTTTTTGACATGTATTTTGATGTGCTTGCTTGTGACAGCGTATAGGAATTATGACATGCAGAACACATTTGCATTTGTTTTACATACAGTAGTTGCTAACTGTCCAGAATTCTCTGAGACAGTCCCGGCAAATTTGGGCTGTCCTGGCCCGAAAATGATAACCCCACCCATAATTGGCTGTTACTGGGTGGAGTTTGGGCATTTCCAGGGGTAGGGTTGTGAAGCCCGATTTTACCATCCTAAACGTTGGTAAGTATGATTTTAACAGTTTTATTTTCCTCTTCAGTGCATTTTTGGGTCTATTACATTTTTAATGACTCAGCATGCTTAGGCTATGGCACTTTTTTGGGGTGTTTTCCCGTTTCCCATTGGGGTGCTTACTAACGTTTTTTTGGTTTGACAAAAAATAGCAAATCAAAATTGTGTGTGAAGGAAGGCTTACAGTAGCATTTGCCTTTATTATGCACTCAATTCCATTTTTCCATCGCATTATATCCAGAGGTTATAACCACACTGCAATCCAGCAGCGGTGGTCGTGTCTGCACACTATAGGAACAGGCACCAGCTTTCTTGGGGTCTGAGACCGCTGGAGTGCACATAGTCTGGCACTTTTTCCTATAGTGTGCAAACACGGCCACCGCTGCTGGATTGCAGGGTGGTCGTAACAATAGAAAAGAGCAGTGTATAATGTGATGGAAAAATGAATCGAGCCATAAAAGGAGGCAATATGGACAATCACAATACATTAATAATTGCCTTGTATCAACTTTGTCTATAGGATAAATGCCATTTGCCGAAGTGTGACAACCCCTGGAGTCTGCGTCATAAATGTGAAAAAATTGCTATGCACAATAAACCCGACATTACTGTATTCAGGATATGCTTAGTAGACCTTTGATCACAAGAATTAAAGGAAAATGGAGATGACATTTTAAAATTTTTCTTTTTGGCAGATTTTCCATTTTAATTCATGTTTTTCTGTACCATATCAAGGGTTAACAGCCAAACAAAACTAAATATCTAATATCAGATTCTGCAGTTCACAGAAACACCCCACCTGTGGTATTAAACTGCTGTAAGGGCACACGGCAGGGCGCAGAAGAAAAGGAGCGACATATGGTTTTTGGAAGGCAGATTTTGCTGAACTGGTTTTTAGATGCCATGTCCCATTTGAAGCCCACCTCATGTACTCTACCGTGGAAACTACCAAAAAGTGACCCGTTTTTGGAAACTATGGGATAAGGTGACAGTTCTATTGGTACTATTTTGGGGTACATATCATTTTTGATCACTCTATATTACGCATTGTGTGAGACAAAGTAACCATAAAATGGCTGTTCTGGCATTTTTTATTTTTTGTTTTTTACAATGTTCATCTGATTGTGATGCATCCTTATCTGTCTGCATTCCTCTAAATCCATTATTAAATGACATACAGCTATATTTTCTATCGCTTTGCAAATAAGAAAGCACATCCAAGTGATATGCTGTGGTTCATATCATCTTAATAATATATGAACTTTGACTCTGGTCCAAACTTCACTGAAATATGTTGATGTACAATGGAACACTGTTAAATGCAAGATTGTCTGGTGAATGATTGACATGCCTATGCAGCCCTACACATTGTAGTTCATATTGGCTCTTACAGTAATTCTAAATAGCTATACATGTTCAACATCACCAGACGAAAGAGAAACAACCTTTCTGGTAAAGTGTTCATGGACTAGCAACTACTGGTCAAAATTTCTTTCAGACTTCTTTCTAACCATTCGTGGTTTATCATTAGCCAGCTAAAATGACAATTAAGTCATTTAATTTCACCCAACAAACAACTGATTTGGTTGTTTCTATCTACTTTATACTAATATTTATGGTCACTTTTACTGTAGTACTGGTTGTGTGAACCTGGTAATACTACCATCACTGATAAACAAGGATAACGTTAAACATGTAGGGACCTTCCACATTTACATGAAATTAACTTCTGTAGATTGTCACCTGTTTCTCTGCTCCCCACGTCCCCACATAATGATGCCACAGAGAAAGGTGGCCAAGACTGAAGTCACATTGCAGATCCAAGCCAGGAACACAGGACTCCAGCCATGCTCCACTGCAGAGAATGCAGTATGGGTACCAAAACCCCACAGTGGGGCAGATATGATAACTGAAAGTATAAAACATCCAGAGCTGCGCCAGTAAATTGCTGGTCGTTCTGGAAAGGGAAAAAGAATCAAACAACTTAATTAAAGTAGGAAAACTTCAAGAAAAAAACTTAGACAAGTGTAACTGGTATTTTTTTTTGTAACTGCCACAAACATGGTCACATGACCCTTAACAGCCAATAGAAGCTGGCAGGCCCTTAGTCTCCACATAGACACAGTTTTACACCAGGTTTCCATAACAACCCAGACACTTTCTTAACTGCTGTAGGTCAACTTTAATGGGGCAGGGCGCTGTGGATGATACTGTTAAACGAGCGCAGTGCTGTGGAGGTCACAGTTAAGGGGTCAGACTGCTGTGGAGGTCACAGTTAAAGGGATGGACAGCTATGGAGGTTAGTGTTAAAGGACAGATTGCTGTAGAGGCCACTGTTAAGGGGGCGGAGTGTTGTGGAAATCACTGTTAAGGAGATGGGGTACTCTAGAGGTCACTAATAAAGGGGAGGCCGCCGTGGAGGTCACTGTTAAACGGGTGGGCTGCTGTGGAGGTCACTGTTAAGGGGGCGCAATACTATGAAGGTCACTGTTAAAGGGGCGGGTGCTGTTGAGGACTCTGTTAAGGGGACATGGAACGGTCGAGGTCACAGTTAAGGGGACGATCCGCTATGGAGGTCAGTGTTAAGGGGCGGAGTGCTGTAGAGGTCACATTTCAAGGGAACGGAGCTCTGTGGAGGTCACAAGGGGGCGGATTATTGTGGAAATCACTGTTAACAAGACAGGGTTGTCACAAGGTAAGGGGAGGAACGACAACAGAAGGAAAAAGACTAGGAGCTAGGCCTTAAGGCTTAGGAAAAGGGAAACGGTCACCACCTGTGTAAACCCTAAACCTTACCCTGACTCCTGTCAGTATGAATAGACCCTGAAGGTGGGAATACTCATACCCCGTAAACCTAGGCCCTGGTAACCCTAAATAGCACTAGTAGTAGTGACAGGGTCTGAGACTACTGGTTCCTTCCCAGATGAACGAACCAACGTCTCCTAGTAAACAACACGAAAATGGGATAAACAAAATACAAGGAGAAGTACACTTATATTTAATAGAAAATGGATGAGCAGGAACTCAGATGAGAACAACACACCAGCTCTTCCAACACCAGGCAGAGAATATCAACCGCATGGTATGAACTGTGAGTCCAGACTAAATAGAGGAGCAGTAATGACCACAAGCTACACTTGACACAAGAGGTGTGGTCATTACCAACAACAACATTGCAACACGTGAAAACAGAGAGGCTGTAAGAGAACCTCACATGCAGCCAGTCTCTCAGATCTTCTAACCTCTGCCATAGGAGGGACAGTGACAGGGGTACTGTGGAGGTCACAAATAAAGGGCTGGCTGCTGTGGAGGTCACTGTTAAAGAGGTGGACGCTGTGGAGGTTACTGTTAAGGGGGCGTGGGCCTATGGAGCTCACTATTAAAGTGATGAGCTGCTGTTGAGGTCCCTGTTAGGGGGCGGGTTATTGTGGAAATCACTGTTAAGGAGACAGGGTACTATGGAGGTCACTAATAAAGGGGCGGTTGCTGTGGAGGTCACTGTTAAAGGGGAGGACACTGTGGATGTTACTGTAAAGGTAGCAGGCAGTTGTGGAGGTCACTGTTAAAGGGGGAGGGAACTGTTGAGGCCACTATTAAAGGGGCAGCGGGGTACTGTGAGGTCACTGTTAAGGGAGCTGGGTACTGTGGCAGTCACTGTTAAAGGGGCAGTCGCTGTGGAGGTTTCTGTTAAGGGGGCCAGGAATGGTGGAGGTCACAGTTAAGGGGATTGTAACCTATGGTCAGTTTTAAGGGGCGGGTGCTGTAGAGGTCACTGTTAATAGGGTGGGCCTATGAAGGTCAAAGTTAAGGTGGTGGGTTGCTGTGGAGGTCCCATTTTAAGGAGGCAGGGAACTGTGCGGGGGGGGGGTCAGTGTTAAGGGTGGGGGCTGTGGAGGTCACAGTTAAGGGGGGCGGGGTACTGTAGATGTCAGTGTTATGGGGGATACTGTCTATATCTTTTAACGACACAGACAAAAATTAAATGAAATAGATGAAATATAACCATGTGAAGCCGGGTCCTTCTGCTAATATATATATATATATATATTTATATATATATATATATATATATATATCCATATATATTTATTTATAGTTCCTTGCCTGGCTGCGATCTCTACATTGCTTCTGTGTAAGCCTGTATACTGGAAGTGAAGTGTAACAAGCCCACAACTAGCTGACTTACTGCAGTCGGCTATATAGAAGTCATTATTGAGAATGCAGGGGGACAGGAACATCTTTTCTACATTATATAGGGACAGTTACAATATACAGCTGTTCCTATATGGTATACAATAGCTGTTCCCTGTCTCCCTGCCTTCCCAATAGCGAGCACTGTAATTCATCTAGCTGTAGGATTGTTACACATCGCAGATTGCAGTCAGGAAGGACGATCTAATATATAAAGCTGCGTGTATGTACAGTCATGTGAAAAAATTAGGACACCCTTTGAAAGCATGTGGTTTTTTGTAACATTTTTAATAAATGGTTATTTCATCTCCGTTTCAACAATACAGAGAGATTAAAGTAATCCGACTAAACAAAGAAAACTGAAGAAAAGTCTTTTCAAGATCTTCTGTAAATGTCATTCTACAAAAATGCCTATTCTAACTGAGGAAAAAGATAGGACACCCTTGCCCCTAATAGCGAGTGTTACCTCCTTTGGCTGAAATAACTGCAGTGAGACGGTTCTTGTAGCCATCTACCAGTCTTCGACATCGGTCTGAGGAAATTTTACCCCACTCCTCAATGCAGAACTTTTTCAGCTGTGAGATGTTTGAGGGGTTTCTTGCACGTACAGCCCTTTTCAAGTCACCCCACAGCATCTCAATGGGATTCAAATCTGGACTTTGACTTGGCCATTCCAGGACTCTCCATTTCTTCTTTTTCAGCCAATCTTTGGTTGATTTACTAGTATGTTTTGGGTCATTGTCATGTTGCATGGTCCAGTTCCGCTTCAGCTTTAATTTTCTAACTGATGGTCTCACATGTTCTTCAAGCACCTTCTGATACACAGTAGAATTCATCGTGGATTCTATGATGGTGAGCTGACCAGGTCCTGCTGCAGCAAAGCAGCCCCAAATCATGACACTTCCACCTCCATGCTTCACAGTTGGTATGAGGTTCTTTTCTTGGAATGCTGTGTTTGGTTTACGCCAAACATGTCCTCTGCTGTTGTGTCCAAATAATTCAATTTTGGACTCATCTGTCCAAAGAACATTATTCCAGAAGTCCTGGTCTTTGTCAACTTTATCTCTGGCAAATGTCAGTCTGGCCTCGATGTTTCTCTTGGAAAGCAAAGGTTTCCTCCTTGCACACCTCCCATGCAAGTTAAACTTGTACAGTCTCTTTCTGATTGTAGAGGCATGTACTTCTACATCAACAGTAGCCAGAGCCTGCTGTAGTTCTCGACATGACACTTTAGGGTTTTTGGAGACCTCTTTTAGCATCTTGCGGTCTGCTCTTGGGGTGAACTTGCTGGGGCGACCAGTCCTGGGCATGTTGGCAGTTGTTTTGAAAGCCCTCCACTTGTAGACTATCTTCCGGACAGTGGAATGGCTGATTTCAAAATCTTTTGAGATCTTTTAAATCCCTTCCCAGACTCATAGGCTGCTACAATCTTTTTCTGAAGTCCTCTGACAGCTCTTTTGCTCTCACCATGGTGCTCACTCTCACTTCAACAGTCAGGAGCACACCAAACTAAATGTCTGAGGTTTAAATAGGGCAAGCCTCATTCAACATGCAGAGTAACGATCTACTAATAATGTGCACCTGGTGTGATATACCTGTGTGAGATCTGAGCCAATTTAAGAGGGAATACATGTGAGGGTGTCCTATCTTTTTCCTCAGTTAGAATAGGCATTTTTGTAGAATGACATTTACAGAAGATCTTGAAAAGACTTTTCTTCAGTTTTCTTTGTTTAGTTGGATTACTTTAATCTCTCTGTATTGTTGAAACGGAGATGAAATAACCATTTATTAAAAATGTTACAAAAAACCACATGCTTTCAAAGGGTGTCCTAATTTTTTCACATGACTGTATGTGCGTGTGTATGTCCGCTAAAGTAATCCGCACCGTCACATTTACAATCATGAAATTTGGCACACAGGTACATCAGGTGTCTGGGAAGGTTTTAGACCGGGTCTCAGCTCTCTAGCACGTACTGTTCCTGAGAAATTTCCAAAAACTGGATTTAGCCAATAGAAGCCTGGTCACATGACCCTTATCAGCCAATAGAAGCTCACGGGCCCTTATACTCCACATACATGCAGTTTTATACCAGGTTTCCATAACAATGCAGCCATTTTTCGCCATTTTTTTACGCCGTGTAAGCTATGCTTCTACCCTAATTGAGCTGAGGGCTCCACCGCCTTTAAGCCCTGGACACGTCCAGATCTCCTCAACACCCTCCTCATCTTTGTGCCGTGAATGCCCGCTTCTATCTGGCGTTCAGTGGATAGTTCCTGCTTCCGGTCCTGCCTGCTCTCCTTTATCTCTCCGCTCCTCGTTACTCCGCTTTCTTGCTCTCCACTGCCCGCCAGTCTCAGGATCGAGGTTTAAAGAGACGCTGCCCTTTGTCCTTCCTGGTCTGCATGTCTGTTAACAATATTTGAAATGCCCAAAGGTTGTAACTAAAAGAGTGGGACAAAAATGGTCGCATGATCTGGATTTAGAAAAAAAAGGCGGATCTTGAATGTAAGAAGTATTGGACCATTACACTCAGGAGGTGGGGGCAGAGAGAGATGATATAAATGTCTTGTCCAAAGACGAACCCAGTTCACTGATTGAAATATAGGGTGCAGTTAAAAAAATGGAGCGCTAATAAAAGATGTCTCAATTCAACTTGGGGTAATTCAGACTGATGTGGTTCTGATAAGAGATGATGTCTCAAAAATTACGGGACAGAGTAACTACCATAGAAAAAATTGTGGAGGTCCTGGCTCCTGGAGAAGGAAGTTAAAATGTTTATAACGGAAATCCCCATGTTGAGATCTGAAGGTAACACCTTAAATAAAGAAGATGGTGGATTTGGAAAACAGGTCTAGGGTATGTAATGTGAAAATTGTGTGGAAGGGAGCATTTTTCTCCATCATTTTTTGTGGAAAGGGCCCATCGGGTTCCAGGCAGGACCGTCTTTAACGCGGGGCAAAAGGGGCAGCTACCCCGGACCCAGTTGCTCATGGGGAGCCCGGGATCCGTGTCCCGATCCTATCATTCACTATGCAAGTGGCATGGCTCATATAGTGAAAGGGATTCTGTCAGCCCGATTTTCGATACTGAGATTTTGGTATCATCATATTAGTCTCCATTATCTCATTAAAAATATCCTAGTTTTCCCCCACCTGTCATTTCATTTTTGATAAAAATCGGTTTTATGTATATGGTAATTACCTTCTTAACATGCCCAAGGGGCTGTCCCCCCGGCCGTTTGTGCCCAGCCGCGCCCCTGATCTCTGAGCCCAGCGCCGCCCCGCTGTTAATTTATTCACTCCTCTCCAGCCTTTTTTTTTTTCTCAGTGCGCCTTAATCCCACGCATGCGCCAATGTTACACACATCCGGGCTCAATGAGGCTGCTGCCAAGACACCGCGTGGGCTCAGTATCGAAAATCAGGCTGACAGAATATCTTGAAGGACTTACTTACGTGCTCCTCCTCCCGACCTCCCCTGCCCTTTGCGTACGCCGCGTACCTTGATGTCACACGGAGGCACTGCAATGCTAGGGTGAGCCGAGCCGCGGTCTCCTTCCTGAACTGCAAAGTGGTGCGGCCGGTGCCCACTTCCAGCCCTGAGCCCAGCTGCCAGAGCACTGATCCTGAGCCTGCTGGAGTCTTCAGAACTGTAAGTATTTATAGTAATTCACTGTAAGCTATATTATATATATTACTTGTTTTATGTGAGTACAGGTGCTGGGTGGTTGGAGAAGGGCGGGGGGGTCGTGGAGAAGGGGAAGGGAGGGGTGGATGGAGTGGTTAGTATTATAGGACTTATTTGTGAACCAGTTCTTTATGTTTACATTATTAAAGTTTACTACTCTACGAGGTGTGTGGATTTTATTGTGCGTGTGTGTTGTGGTGGAGGGCGTGATTGCATGCTAGGGTGTGGGAAGGCGGGATCCAGGGGGCCCAAGTAAATTCTTGCCCAGGGTCCAATCAATATTAAAGACGGCCCTTATTCCAAGGGGTAAACCAACTCCTGGAAGGTACCCGCGGAGTGCCCCCCTATCTTATATATTGGAAATAGACCGTCCCTTTTTCCTGATTTCTCTAAGGATATTCAAGAAAAGAGACGTAGTTATACCGAGGTTAAGAGACGACTTAGTGAAAAGAACATTAAATATTCATTTGTCTATCCGAGTAAAATGCAGATAATCCCCAATACTGGGACTCATTTTTCCGGTACTCCTGACCTTGTGGTAGATTTGCTTGATCAGAGTAATATCTGATCCCCTTCCTTCATTGTGGCGGGGGTGGGGGTGGGGGGGTGGGGGCGACAAGGTGTTCCTAGTTGAAAGATCTGTCCTAAGAAGGTGGCGGATCAAGAGGTGGAGGGGCGGGGGTGGGACGGGAAGATTAATGTAGTTTGTGGGGTGGGTTGCGATGCATCTCCCAGGTTGGGGGGGGGGGGGGAGAGGAAGGAATTGTGATTTCCTTCACTTTGAGATTTGTTTTTGGGTTAATTGATGTTGGTTAGAATCCTAACTTGAAATGTTCGGGCTCTTGGTGATAAATTAAAAAGACAGGCAGTTTGTGATCTGGTTCAGAGACATCTTCCAGCGATTGTTAGCTTAGTGGAGACCCACTTTACTGACGGGGAGAATCCTTGCCTCTGTGGGGGATGGACCGTGCAGACCTATCATTCCACTTTCACTAGCTATTCAAGAGGAGTAACAGTATTAATTCATAAAGGGGTGGATTTTGTCTGCCGGGCATCCTCCATCGATAAGCAGGGGAGATTTGTTTTTCTTCATGGAAATTTATTTGGTAAACTATGCATTTTTCCTTTTATATATATCCCTCCCCCTTTTCTCTTTATGGACTTAACTGTTTATTAACTTTTATAGATCAATGGCCTGAATGTCATGTCATAGTGAATGGGGACTTTAATTGTGTTTTTGATCTAGAAAAGGATAGGGTTTTTATGGAGAAAGATACGTATATCGTGCGCCAATGGTCCCCCTTGTCCTCTTTTTGCCAGGAATCTGGTTTTGTGGATATACGGGGATATTTAAGGAAGGGGAAACAAGCATATTCCTGTGTCACTAAATCTGGGAAGTCAATGTCTAGGATAGATCTAACCCTGATAAATAATGTTGAATAGTATACTATTACGCTGACTTTGATATTTGTTCCTTTTGTTCAGTGGCCTATTTATTACATACTCTATTAGATAGTTAGATTGTGTCTATATGGCCGGGCTAGTTGTTATGCTAGTTTGCGGTTAGGTGTCACTACCAGAGTTTTAAGATGTTCTCACAACTCTGTTTCTCCGCCCCTGTGATGATGTCACTACCAGAGTTTTGAGGAGTTCTCACAGCTCTGTTTCTCCGCCCCTGTGATGAGGTCTTTACTTTCAGTTTCCCTCCTCCCAGCTGTCCCTCCTGTGATTGATTCCTCTTCCTATAAATCACCCCTCTTCCTGTTTAATCGTGCGGATTATATTTCTCATCTGAGTAGTGTCAGTCGCTGGAGTATCTACACTTGTGTGGTCTCTTTACACTGGACCTGTGTTCTGCTGATGCAAGTAACATTGGATATTGTCTGCTGAGTTTGGATCTGTCTTCACTGCTGCTGCAGCTCCTACAGATAAGTTTGCAGACATTGTGTGTTTTGGTTTGTTTGCTGACTGGATCCGAGGCGACCCCGGTTCCGTCCGTGTTCTGAGCAGGGTGCTGGTGGCTGTGCCCCTCCCACTATTGTAGGGGTTTCAGCTGTCACCAGCCTTAGGTACGCGGGCATGCCACGACCCACCATCAGGGTCTGGGCATGGGCATAGCAGCATAGGGAGAGCTCTTAGGGTCTGACAGGGATCACCCTTTATGCTCCCTAGTTTGGGTCCGGTCAGTAGCTTCTGCACTGTTTATGCTCCTGTTGTTCACATATACCCGTGACATTATAATCCGCCATAACCGTCTTTTGACATGGATCTGCTTTCTGTCGTGGTTGACCGCATGCATGGTCTTTCTTTGGAGGTAGCGGATCTCCGTCAATCTATGACTCAGCTTCAAGCTTCTGGCTCTGCTCGGGTCCATGGAGTTTGTTGCGAGCCGAAGGTCTCACTTCCGGAAACGTTCTCCGGGGGCAGTGAGAATTTTGTTCGCTTCAGAGAGGCATGCAAACTTCATTTCCACTTGCTTCCCCTTTCCTCTGGTGATGAGGAGCAGAGGGTGAGGATTGTCATCTCCCTGCTCAGGGGTAATGTTCAGTCTTGGGCTTTTTCGCTGCCATCGGGGGCACTCCCCCTCCGATCAGTGGATGGATTTTTTGTGGCCCTGGGGCAGATATATGATGACCCAGATCGTGTTGCTCTGGCTGAATCTAGCTTACGTTTTTTATGCCAGAACAAACTGTCTGCTGAGCTTTATTGTTCTGAATTTCGGAGATGGGCAGCTGATTCAGGTTGGAATGATGCTGCACTCCGGAGTCAGTTCTGTCATGGTCTCTCAGAGACATTAAAAGATGCATTTGCTTTCCATGAGAGACCAACGTCCTTAGAGTCTGCCATGTCACTAGCGGTACGCCTTGACAGGTGCCTAAGAGAAAGAGAGGAGACCTCTCTTTCCTGCCATGGTCAGTCTAAGGGCAGTGGTGCGGACTAATTCAATGTGCAGGGGCCTCATCCTGTCTCGGTCCCCTCTGAGGAAGAGGCTATGCAGCTAGGTCGACTTGCCCCTGATAAAGGAGGATTTAGTCCTCAGAGAATGATGTGTTTCTGTTGTGGGGGCATTGGTCATTTGGCAAATGTTTGCCCCTCTAGGGAATTCATGAACTTTACTAAGGGTGATAATAAAAGAAAAATATCAAAAGGTAAGAAGAAAAAATCCTCAAGGTTTGCCCCATCTGCTACCCTGGGCAAAGTTGATGTAGGAATAGATGCTTTTCCTCTGGCCTGCAGTTCCCGTTTTCTCCTTTCTGCCAGGGTGGCGCGAGGGAGCAAAGTAATTTCTTGTGAAATTTTTGTTGATAGTGGAGTGGCCGTCAATCTTATTGACAGTCAATTTGTAGCCATGCATGGTTTTCAGGTTTGCACATTAGAAAAGGTTATACCTGTTTTTGCTATTGACTCTGCTCCACTCTCACAGAGATCCCTGAAGGGCATTGTTAACAATATCCGGTTGGCTGTGGGTGACGCTTATGTGGAGGATATATCTTGTTTTGTCCTTAACGGATTGCCTACTCCTCTAGTCTTGGGGTTACCCTGGCTCACTAGACATAACCCCACTATTGATTGGCAAGCAAGGCAAATAAATGAATGGAGTGATTTTTGTAGAGAGAATTGTCTCACAGCGACTTTTGCAGAGGTTACTACTAAGTCTGTGCCATCATTTCTCTCTGAGTTTTTGGACGTGTTTTCCGAGAGTAGTGTTCAGGAGCTACCTCCTCACCGGGAGTATGACTGTCCCATTAACCTCATTCCCGGCGCCAAGCTGCCAAAATCACGCCTGTACAATCTATCACAACCGGAAAGAATCGCAATGCGTACCTATATTTCTGAGAGTCTGGGTAAGGGGCATATCCGTCCCTCAAAATCACCTGTTGCTGCTGGCTTTTTCTTTGTTAAAAAAAAAAGATGGCTCTTTAAGACCTTGCCTAGATTTTAGGGAGCTGAACCGTATCACGATTCGTGATCCCTATCCCCTTCCTCTGATCCCGGACCTCTT
Source organism: Bufotes viridis (assembly GCA_033119425.1). Lineage (NCBI taxonomy): Eukaryota > Metazoa > Chordata > Amphibia > Anura > Bufonidae > Bufotes > Bufotes viridis. Next base: position 63,527,888 of record CM065598.1, read on the forward strand.
CAATCAAATTGTTGGGGCCAAGGTTTTTTCCAAATTGGATTTGAGAGGCGCGTACAACCTGGTCAGGGTCAGAGAGGGGGACGAATGGAAAACGGCCTTTAATACCCCTGAGGGGCATTTCGAGAATCTCGTTATGCCTTTTGGCTTGATGAATGCTCCGGCCGTGTTTCAGCATTTTGTTAACAGTATTTTCTACCATTTAATGGGGAAATTTGTGTTGGTGTATCATGATGATATTTTGTTTTTTTCCCCTGATGTTCAGACCCATCAGGATCATCTTTTTTAGGTTCTGCGGATTCTGCAGGAAAATAAATTGTACGCCAAGCTGGAGAAATGTGTGTTTATGGTATCGGAGATTCAATTTCTAGGTTTTCTCCTCTCTGCTTCTGGTTTTCGCATGGACCCGGAGAAGGTCCGTGCTGTGCTTGAGTGGGAGCTTCCTGAGAATCAGAAGGCATTGATGCGCTTTCTGGGTTTTGCGAACTATTACAGAAAGTTCATTTTAAATTATTCCTCTGTTGTCAAGCTACTCACGGATATGACAAAAAAGGGGGCAGATTTTTCCTCTTGGTCGGAAGAAGCGCTTACAGCTTTTTCTAAGATTAAAGAGAGTTTTGCGTCTGCTCCCATCTTGGTGCATCCCGATGTTTCTTTACCTTTTATTGTTGAGGTGGATGCTTCCGAGGTGGGTGTCGGTGCGGTTTTGTCCCAGGGCCCCTCTCCTGACAAATGGCGACCCTGTGCCTTTTTCTCTAAAAAACTCTCCCCTGCAGAGAAAAACTATGATGTGGGAGATAGGGAGTTGTTGGCCATCAAGTTGGCTTTCGAGGAATGGTGCCATTGGTTGGAGGGGGCCAGGCACCCTATCACCGTTTTTACCGACCATAAGAATCTGGCATACTTGGAGTCGGCCAAGCGTATGAATCCGAGACAGGCCAGATGATCTCTGTTCTTCTCCAGATTCAATTTTGTGGTTACATTCCGCCCTGGGATTAAAAATGTGAAGGCGGATGCCCTCTCTCGCTGTTTTCCGGGAGGGGGAAACTCTGAGGACCCGGGTCCCATTATGGCGGAGGGGGTAGTTGTTTCTGCTCTGTATCCTGATTTGGAGGCCGAGGTCCAGGCTGCCCAGACAGAGGTACCTGCTCGTTGTCCTTCTGGGAAGTTGTTTGTACCTCTTGAGTTACGTCACAAACTTTTCAATGAGCATCACGATACTGTTCTTGCTGGTCACCCCGGGAGTAGATCCACTGTAGATCTCATTACTCAGAGATTTTGGTGGCCGGCTCTTCGTAAGTCAGTGGAGGGTTTTGTGGCAGCTTGTGAGACGTGCGCTCGCGCTAAGGTCCCTCGTTCACGACCTTCAGGTCCCCTTCTCCAGTTACCCATACCTTCCCGTCCTTGGACACACCTGTCCATGGACTTTATCACGGATCTTCCTCGTTCCTCAGGGAAGTCGGTGATCCTGGTGGTGGTGGACCGTTTTAGCAAGATGGCTCATTTCATACCCTTCCCTGGTTTGCCCAATGCTAAGACGTTGGCGCAAGCTTTTGTCGACCACATTGTTAAATTGCATGGCATCCCCTCTGATATTGTTTCCGATAGAGGCACGCAGTTTGTGTCCAGATTCTGGAAGGCTTTCTGTTCTCGCCTGGGGGTTTGGCTGTCCTTCTCTTCTGCTTTTCCCCCGTAGTCTAATGGTCAGACTGAACGCCTCAATCAGAATCTGGAGACATATTTGCGCTGTTTTGTGGCAGAGAACCAGAAGGATTGGTGTTCGTTTCTGCCTCTTGCTGAGTTTGCTTTGAACAACCGTCATCAGGAATCTTCTGATAAGTCACCATTCTTTGGTGCATATGGGTTTCATCCGCAGTTTGGGACATTCTCAGGAAGGGGCCCTTCTGGTTTGCCTGAGGAGGAGAGATTTTCCTCGTCTTTGTCTACTATTTGGCAAAATATTCAGAGTAATCTAAGTAAGATGAGTGAGAAATATAAGCGTGTGGCTGATAAGAGACGTGTGCCTGGTCCGGACCTGAATGTGGGTGATCTGGTGTGGTTGTCTACAAGAAATATTAAACTGAAGGTTCCCTCCTGGAAATTGGGTCCCAAGTTTATTGGGCCTTATAAGATCCTGTCCATCATCAATCCTGTTGCCTTCCGTCTTGATCTTCCACAGGTTTGGAAGATACATAATGTATTTCACAGGTCTCTCTTAAAACCATATGTCCAGCCCACGGTACCCTCCTCTTTGCCTCCTCCTCCGATTTCGGTTGATGGCAATCTGGAGTTTGAGGTTTCCAGAATTGTGAACTCTCACCTTGTCCGCGGTTCTCTTCAGTACCTCATTCATTAGAAGGGTTATGGTCCTGAGGAGAGGATATGGGTTCCGGTGTCGGACATTAAAGCCACTCGCCTCATCAGGGCTTTTCATAGGACTCATCCTGAGAAGGTGGGTCCTGGGTGTCCGGAGTCCACCCGTAGAGGGGGGGGGGGGTACTGTCACTACCAGAGTTTTGAGGTGTTCTCACAACTCTGTTTCTCCGCCCCTATGATGATGTCACTACCAGAGTTTTGAGGAGTTCTCACAGCTCCGTTTCTCCGCCCCTGTGATGAGGTCTTTACTTTCAGTTTCCCTCCTCCCAGCTGTCCCTCCTGTGATTGATTCCTCTTCCTATAAATCACCCCTCTTCCTGTTTAATCGTGCGGATTATATTTCTCATCTGAGTTGTGTCAGCCGCTGGAGTATCTACACTTGTGTGGTCTCTTTACACTGGACCTGTGTTCTGCTGATGCAAGTAACATCGGATATTGTCTGCTGAGTTTGGATCTGTCTTCACTGCTGCTGCAGCTCCTACAGATAAGTTTGCAGACATTGTGTGTTTTGGTTTGTTTGCTGACTGGATCCGAGGCGACCCCGGTTCCGTCCGTGTTCTGAGCAGGGCGCCGGTGGCCGTGCCCCTCCCACTATTGTAGGGGTTTCAGCTGTCACCAGCCTTTGGTACGCGGGCATGCCACGACCCACCATCAGGGTCTGGGCATGGGCATAGCAGCATAGGGAGAGCTCTTAGGGTCTGACAGGGGTCACCCTTTTTGCTCCCTAGTTTGGGTCCGGCCAGTAGCTTCAGCACTGTTTATGCTCCTGTTGTTCACATATACCCGTGACATTAGGTAAACATGCATTTTGACTTGATAAGTCCCAGATTTAGTTAGTACGCAACTTGTTTCACTGTTACACGCTATCGCTTGTTACTCACGGTCCCCACTGGTATATGAGCTCACTATATGGTCTTCTTCCCATGCAGTTAAATGGACATGCATACGTATAGACTTGATTAGTCACAAATTTAGTTAGTCCGCAGCTTTCACTGCTACACGTTATCGCGTGTTACTCACAATCCCTGCTGATGTATGCACTCACATGCATAGTTTGCCCGCCAGGATGCCAACCTGTTACTGAAGCTTTTGTTCACCACGGTATACTTCTGTTCACACTGTCCGTTTTTTCGCTGATCACCAGGGAGGAAAGGGCAATAGTAGGTATGGACACTAAAAAATGCGAGGAAGAATGTAAAAAACAATTGGCAGATGCCAGTAATTATATAAGGTTGGATAAGGCTCTAGTAGAAGAGTACCAGAAAGAATTGGTTGAAATGTGTGAAGGAACACATAAGATTGGGATATTAAACAAATCCGAATTTTATTTTATTTTGGGAACTCCGAGGAGGCTACATGTCTTTTATTGCATCCCCAAGGTCCATAAGAATCTGCTTAACCCTCCTGGTAGGCCGATTTTATCTGGCATAGGGTCTCTTACTTAGAATCTGTCTCAGCATTTAAACAGGTTTTTACAACCCTATGTCGCAAACACTCCGTTATACCTGAAGGATACGATACCACGATGGTGGTTAACATATTAGATAATATAGAATGCCAGCCACATTGGATCTTAGCCAGACTAGACGTCTGTTCATTGTATACTTGTATCAATCATCAATTGGGAATACAAGCTGTCTCTAAAATTTTGAAACAAGAAGACAAGCTTAAAAAAGAACAGATACAGTTCATTACACTTCATTGGGCTGACAGAATCCCTTTCACTATATTATCCTCTCCCATAACTATTTTTATTTTAAATCAGAATATTATCTACAGATAACTGGTACCGCCATGGGCACCAGGTTTGCCCCCAGCTATGCCAACCTTCTTATGGCAGCTTGGGAACAGGATACCATCCTTCCCAAGTTGGGATCGAGCCTGGTGCTCTGGCAAAGATATATAGACGATGTTCATTTGCAGTACATATCAAAAAGAGGTTGCAAAAAATTGTTTTATTTTGAGCTCAAATTGCCACCTGCCAAGATGGCTACCCAATGTTCCCACAAGTCAATTTAGGCGCCTTAAGAGAAACTGTACTCATACAGGAAAATTTGAAATAAAAACAGAACAGCTGAAAGCCCAATTTTTGGAGAAACAGTACCCTTTGGAGGTACTGGATAAATATTTGAACACAGTGAGGGATATGGACAGAACATAATTTTTTATACTGTTATGGGGGATCTGTGGATGGCACTGTTATGGGGGATCTGTGGATGGCACTGTTATGGGGGATCTGTGGATGGCACTGTTATGGGGGATCTGTGGATGGCACTGTTATGGGGGGATCTGTGGAAGGCACTGTTATGGGGGATCTGTGGATGGCACTGTTAAGGGGGGAGCTGTGGATGGCACTGTTATGGGGTGGGGGATCTGTGGATGACACTGTTATGGGGTGGAGGATCTGTGGATCACACTGTTATGGGGTGGGGGATCTGTGGATGACACTGTTATGGGTTGGGGGATCTGTGGATGACACTGCTATATATTGTACAAATGCAGAGATGAACAGCACTCCTTGGTCTTTATGCAGTGGGTGCTCATCTCCAGGGGTTGGTAAAAATCCCCCTATATATGAACACTCAAATGTAGTTATAAAAAATTTAAAAAGTGGAGACAGCACGTCCAAACTGTGGAATTTTTTTCCAGATGCAACATTTCGGCTGATGAGCCTTTGTCAAGCATTGCTTGACAAAGGCTCATCAGCCAAAACGTTGCATCTGGGATAAATTCCACAGTTTGGACGTACTGTCTCCACTTTTTTATTTTTTTATAACTACATTTGACTGCTATATATTGTGTCATCCACAGATCCCCCACCCCATAATAGTGCCATCCACAGATACCCCATAACAGTGCCATCCACAGATCCCCCACCCCATAAAAGTGTGCCATCCACAGATTCCCTATAGAGAATCACTATCCCCTCACTATCTACAATACTATAGCCTACAAGTGTGAATAACTTTAACTAAACTTCGCTCCCCCATTGAGTAACACTGCTTACTAACCAGCTCCTGTAGCGGCAGGCTGGTCGGCAGCGTAACTCCCTGACGTCATGTGCCTGCGCCACCTGCTTCATTCATAAAGTAGGCAGCACAGGCACGTGACCTCAGGGAGTTACGCTGCCGCCCGCCTGGCCTGCCGCTACAGTAGCTGGTTAGTAAGCAGTGTTACTAAATGGGGGAGCCAAGTTTAGTTAAAGTTATTCACACTTGTAGGCTATAGTATTGTAGATAGTGAGTGGCGGGGCAAGAGTACAGTGACTGCACCTGGCCCCGCTGTATTTGCCGGCCTCCAGCCCCTCCAGCCCCTCCTCCCGCCCCGCTGATACATTGCAGTAGCTTCGCAGACTGAGATGTAAAATGGCACCATTCGCCCCATAAGATGTAGGAGCATTTCTCTCCCACTTTTAGGGTAAAAATAGTGCGTCTTATGGGGCAAAAAATACGGTAGTTAGTATTCATTCTTCTGAAGGCACAATTACTCAAGATCGGGAATGCATTAAAGAGGCATTCGTGAAATATTTTCTGGAATTGCATAAATCAGATAATAGTGTTTCAGATGAAGCGATTGCTTTATATTTGGATTCTATTTCTTTTCCAGTCCTTCCAGATATACAAAGAGAATCCCTTGATGCGGACCTCTCCTTGCAAGAGTTAGAGGCCTCTATGAAAGCCTGTCTGGGAAACTTTTCTCCAGGATCTGATGGATTCCCATATGAATTTTATTGCAAAATATAGGGAGGTTGTTCTCCCCCGTCTTCTGAAGGTATTCATTGAGACAATAGAGGATGGTAGTCTCCCGGAATCTATGACAGAAGCTCTAATAGTAATTATATTGAAAAAAGGCAAAGGTCCCTCAGATATGGGTTCATATAGGCCGATTTCATTACTCAATACGGATGTTAAGCTTTTCTCAAGGATTCTTACTACTAGGTTGTCTAAAGTTATCTAATCTATTATACACTTTGATCAAAAAGGGTTTATTCCTAATAAGGGTACCAGTCCTCCTGGGGGTCTCTCATTCCTTCCTGTCTTAGGATGCCTCTAAGGCTTTTGACAGGGTGGAGTGGAGATTCCTCTGGAGGGTGTTAGAGAAGATGGGATTTGGTATTAAGTTGATAAATATCCCCCAAGGCGAGGCTGGATATTAATAAGACGCTTACAAGGTGTATTTCCTTGGGAAAAGGTACTCGCCAAGGATGTCCACTTTCTCTACTATTATTTGATATTTATATTGAGCCTCTCGCTGTTAGGGTCAGGCAGGATCCTAGGATTGAAGGGTTTGGGATACTAGGAACAGAAGATCGTATTTCCTTATATGCTGATGATATTTTATTTTATATACAACATACTAATACTACACTCCTGAGGGTTATTTATTATTCAAGTTGTTAATTCCTTTGATGAAGTTTCGGGTCTTGATATTAATTGGTCTAAAACTATTCTTATGCCTTTAGATAAAATTAGAACTTCTTACTGAGTAGTTTTCCACTAATTTGAGGATTTCTGATTCACTTGAATATTTCAGTATTACTATTTCTTCTAAGAATGAAGTTTTTTACAGCTTAAATTGATCTCATTGATATCTAAATTGAGATCTAAAATAAAGATATGGCTCTTACTCCCGCTATCTAGAGCCGATAGAATATTCCTGGTAAAGATGGTGATTTTGCCCCAATTACTGTATATCCTCAGGTACTCCCCAGTATGGATTGAAGATAAGTTTTTTAAACTGATTGAGAGAATCATTATTGATCTCCTTTGGGGGAGAAAGTGAGTAAGGCTTAAATTGAAGCATTTTGTTAAGACAATGGAACAGGGAAGATTAAATCTTTCCTGTTTCAAGGGCTATTTTATAGCATCACAGCTATGGCTATATTATGAATGGGAGAAAAGCCCACTCTGCAGAGCCTTGGTGAAGATTTCTTTACATGACAATATCTTTACTTTACTGGAATCTGGCCAATCAATCAATCTCCAACAGGACTATAGAGTTGCTGCAAAGCTACTTATTAAGTTATAGAGTACTATTAGAGATTGGTTGGGAAAAAAGGCATGCCTTTGTTGTACGCCCCTTTGTCATAATTATTATTTACAGGCCTTAGACGAATCGGTTGGGGATCAGTATTGTCAAAAGAATAATATCTGTTATCTCGCACAAGTGGTTGGGAATGGGCATATTTTTTTGTTTTTAGAGTTAGCACAAATAGAAAATGTATCTAATTTATTTTGGTTTAGGTATTTTTAGTTATGCTCAGCACTTTCTAGTATAAATAAAAATTGCTTTTTGATATAGACACTTCCACATTTTTGTATGATTTGATAGTAAAGCCAGCACAGAGGGTTAAGATTTCTCAATGTCATAAATATCTACTTAAAGCACGATTTAATAATATACACTCCCCTGGGCAAAAGGCCTGGAGAAAGGATTGTCCAATGATTCAAATGGATGATTGGGATAATATACTGGTGAATGTGTGATCAGTTTCCTGTCATTTTAATCATATATTGGTTCACTTTAATATTTTAGACATAATCTATATTACACCTTTATGGCTTAACAAATGGGGTTTAAGAAACACTTCTAACTGTTCACGGTGTGATTCACCTGAGGCCGATCATTCACATATGTTTTGGACTTTTATAGAACTAAAAAAATAAGGGGGGGCAATTCATAATTATATTACCCAAAAATTGAAAGTGGAGATTCCATTTAGGGTAGAGTCTTGGATTTTGAGTGACCTTTCCAAGGTTGGGTGCCATAAATACAAAAGGATTCTTTTGGTTAAAATAATGTTTTTGGCGAGGCTCTTAATTGCATGGGCTTGGTTCTCATCCAATACTCCAAGTATAAATACATGGTTAAATCTCGTTAAAAAGATTCAAAGATTTGTAAATATTTTACATAAATAAAGAAATTCTGAGGATAAATGGTGTAAGGTATGGGGAGAATGGAATTTTTAATTTTTCCTGCCCCAACCTCCTAACTATCCCCGTTCCTTCCTTTTTTTATGGGGGGTGGGAGACGCATTGCAAAAGGGTGGGAGTTTGGGAGGGAATCGGGGGGTAAGGAATGAAAATAATAATTTTGATGTTTTACTTTGTATGGAAATATTATTGTCTAATAAAATAAAAAATAAAAAAGGGGGTCAGACTGCTGTGGAGATCACTGTTAAACGGGCATGGTACTGTAGCTGTCACTGTTATAGTGGATACTGTTGATATCTTTTAACGACACACACAAACATTAAATTAAATAGATAAAATATACCCGTGTGAAGCTGGGTCTTTCTGCTAGTGTGTGTGTATATATATATATATATATATATATATATATATATATATGTATATATATATATATATAATATATGTATATATATATATATATATATATATATATAAACATAGCCAGTTTTAGGGGTATACAGGATAGGAGAGTGAGGGCGGCAGCAGTCAGTCTAAAGAGTGTCTCCACAGTTCAGTAGACAGAAGACGGAGAGCGCTGCTAATGCACACTTCAGAGATATTTTTCTAATAGAAATGTACAATTACAGTAATTAAAGTATATTACCAAAGCAGTCGTTATCACTGCCCCTACACATTTAAAAAAATGGCAGTTATAGTTTAAAGGGGTTGTCAGGGTTCAGAGCTGAACACGGACATATCCAGAATGTCACCCAGGCAGCCCCCCTGACAAGTGCATCTGAACAGTTCATGCTCCGATGCTCTCCTTTGCCCTGCGCTGCATCGCGCAGAGCAAAGGCATTTTGTGGAGTTCCGGTGACGAACTGGGCTCTCCTTCGGGCTGTCATGGGCACTGATGGGCGGGCTTTAGCGCTGGCCTAGCCTGTAAAACTGCTCGGGCAGCTCTAAAGCCTGCCCATCAGAGCCGGTAACGTCACCGAACACACTGCTGGGCGGAAGGCTCCATCCAGCAGTGTGTTATAGTAAATAAAAGAGCCCTTGCCCTGCACAATCCTGTGCAGGGCAAGGGAGAGCCTCAGAGCATGAACTGAGCCGATGCTCAAGTCAGGGGGGCTGCCTGGGTGAAATTATGGGTATGTCCGGGTTTAGCTCTGAACCCGGGCAACCCCTTTAAGTGATTCATTCTGCCACATGAGGTCAGCCAAAGACATCCTGTGGAGACCTTGGTTCAATGACTGGGCTATAGTGTTTTGGATCTACACAACATTGTAATGTTTTACGGGGCATTCACACAACTGTATTTTTGGTCCACTTCTAATACTAATTTTTGGTGGATCATGCCGACCTATTAATTTCAATATGGCTGAAAAAGATGCAGACAGGACGATACGTGCTTTCCCCATCCATATGTCCTTTCTGTGGCTGCGCAAAAAAAAGAACATGTCCTATTCTTTTACATTGTGCAGACATAAATAGACATTTCTAACAAAGGGTGCGACGTGCTGATCCACAAAATGGAGCTGACTACAAAACGGATATAGGCGTGTGAATGCCCCCTTAATGTTATGGCTGATCGGTGTATATGCTGCATAGGAAATGGCTCTGATGCTTCCAATCAGATAGGACAATCACTCTGTACTAGACGTTAGGGACAACAATTATCACTACAGTGGTGGATTCAATATTATTCTGCACAGTGTTAAAATAATGTAACATAAGAATCAAAGGACATAGAGGACAATATATTATGGCTAATCCTTGTCTGCCTAATTTTAGTAATTACAGCAGTGCCTTGATGTTCTGCACAGACAATGAATCAGTATAATGGTTTGCAGAAAGAAGGATCATGTGACAGACTGCAGGGAAAAGACGTGACATTGCTTAAAACACAGCAATCTACAGAGACGGGAAATTATTAATACTGTGATAATTCAGACTAAACTGGAAAGTCACGCACACATTAATACTGACGCATACTGTATATGGCAGACTGCAGTCTGCAGAACTGACAAGGAGATCATCTACAAGGATGATCCAAGTTTTTTTTATGAACACCCCTATAAAGAAAAAAAACGAGGCAAAAAAGTAACAAGAAAAATGCATCTATCTTAGCAATCCAGTGGTTAGAAACTTGTACTTAAAGCAAGGACTTGCCACTCAACGAAGAAGACTGCACCTTTCATACAGCTTTATCAAGCTCCAAATTCTACACATGCGAAAACATGAGAGTACCCCTATGATCTCACACATAGGATACTTTAATTCCAATTGTGAAGAGATGACACGGTGTGTATGGTCACCTGTCCATGCCAACTGGCTGCAGACCCATTTATTCACAACTTCTTTAGGAGTCCCAGTGCTAAAGAATCATATTAGTTAAAGGGGCTCCAAAATGAGAAAATCACTTTAAAGGCGTTTTGAGAATAAATAATATTCGGGTTCCAAATTTTTCTCTGCATTTAGACATCTGTAATACATCACATATGGCATGCTGAAATGTCTATGACAGGGGGGGTATCTATTCTAGTTTGGATGGAATGATGGTTGCCTTAGTAGTGCTACCACTCACCTGTATCTTCCTCCTCATTGACTGTAGGAGAAGAAATAAGAGTTGCCGGTGCTACTTTAGCAGATAGTATCTTCGCACTCTCGCTTTCCATATTTTATATGATAAGAATCTCCTAGCCTTCCTCAGCAACGTCTGTACATCAGTTTCTAGAACTTGATCACACAATTCCCTTCTCTTTTCTGCTGTCCCATTCCACTAATAGCAAAGGATCTGTTACAGATTAGTGGGTTTATTCAAAGAACCTCTCAACAAACAGATTACAGATTGTGTGCATAAACCCTAAAGGCATATGTAATCTCACGCAACCTGTGATGTTCAGGTTTTTTTTTGCACCGCAGTCTGGAATCCCTGTGGAGAAATCTATATTTGCCTGCTCCCCAGCACCCCATTCTGGCTCCCCAGGTCTCTTCACTGGTTTCTAGTCCATGAGCGATTGTAAATATAGGACAATAGGTATATTTCAACCCTATTAATTTTATGCCACATCATTCCGATCCAGAAGCTGACATTACCATGCAAGATGACATTCTTTCTGCAATTTTATTTATGCTGACACTACCAGTCTTCCAGCTCAGGAAAGGTTGGTCCAAGACATCAGGCTCCCAGTTGCTTCATCCTTTACCCCTGTGTGTGGGTTATATGCACACATTTCTTCATTCCAAAGTGAGCAGCCATTTTGAAGGGAACATTTGCATATCCCTTTGTGGAACCTATTACACAAGGTACTATCCTCTTTGTTGTTTTTTTATCTCTTCTCCCAGTCCCCATCTGTCAACATGTGCTGCTGAAGCCTCAATGGGGATGTGTCCATGACCCAGTCACTATTGAGGCCAGTCATTGGCTGCAGCAGTGCATATGACTCTGTCCATGTGGTAGTTGAGAGGTAGGACCAGAAGACAGTGAAAAGAGGCAGAGAGCTGGAATGGAGTAGTGGGGAACAGGTTAGTATGGGTTTCTCCACCAGTATTCCGGCAGGAGCGGTAGTTGCAGAGACAGAAGAGGTGTAATGGCAATGTCCCCTTTGCTCCTAGAGGCTCATTTGCAAAAAACTTAATTTTTCTTAGCAATGCGGACACATACAGTATGAACAGGGGACCAGCACATATACCTTTAGCTGCCAAGCTCACACGCAACAGGTCAGCCAATTTAATAGGTACAAATCTACTGACAGATGCCTTTAAATAAAAACCCAGGAAGCAGCAGTAAATGTAGTAAAATAACAAAACAAAAAAATATCATACTATGTCACGCTCCACTCCACTACTGTTTGTTTTCCTATCAGGACCACTCCTTGATGAGAATTACCTTTGTAAAGGGGCCTTAAGTTCCTGGTCATCATTCCTGAGCTGAAGCTGCTGCAACCACTGCCTTCAGCTCAAGAAACAGCAATTTTCACATAAACAACTTTGTTTTATAAACAACTGAACATTTTCTGTGTCCAGACCAGAAGACTAAAACTTTTTTTGGGTTTTCACAGCATCTCACCTGATATAAATACAATTTTGACATGATAGCATCATGCTGCAGTTTTTGTCCAGCTGCCTCTCGGCACGATTGCTGTGCTGCGGCCAGACCTCAGCCCCGTCCCCATTATAGTGAATTAAGCCAGAGCGGACTTCCGGCGGCAGACAAGGGATAGGGTTAGTACGGATCCGGTAGGCTGTTCCCCTGCTAACAGTAAAACGCAAAGCTACTTGTGATGTCAAAGCCGTTCATCAAACAGTTTTGAGGTTGTAGCAGCATTTAAAAAAAATAATTAAAAACATTATTTTCTTTTCACTTCACACATACTTGTACTTGCTACTTTGTGTTGGTCTATTACATAAAATCCCAATAAAATAGATTTATGTTTGTGGGTGTAATGTGAATAAATATGGAAAAGTTTAAGGGGTATGAATATTTTTTCAAGGCACTGTAACTTTTCTTAGGGCCCCAGAGATACCATACCCACTCTGTGTAGATGAACATCTTTCCTGCAGGGCACCTGTGCACTTACACAGTATGATGAGATTTCATGACTAGAGTTGTGCGAACCCGAACTGTGTAGTTCGGGTTCTTACCGAACTTTACAGTTTTCCGCACCTGAACCCGAACATTTCCGTAAAAGTTTGGGTTCCGGTTCGTTGTTTAGCGTTTTCTTCCTGCTTTTTGAAAGGCTGCAGGGCAGCCAATCAACAAGTGTTTTACTACTTTTCCCTAGGAAGCCATCACAGCCATGCCTACTATTGGCATGGCTGTGATTGGCTAAGTGCAGCATGTGACCCATCCTCTATTTAAGCTGGAGTAACGTAGCTCCGCACGTCACTCTGCTCTTCTCAGTGTAGAGACAGGCTGCTGCTGCTGCTGTGAGGGACAGATTAGGAAAGAATTCTGTTGAACTTGGTGTTAAATCTTCAAACTACAGCAATTATTGAGGGTGCTATGCTACATATTTGTACCCAGCCCTGAGCCCAGTGATACTGCAAAATAATTTTTAATCCATCTGTAACTGAGGTGGGGGTCGGGGGCCATTTTAGCAATTGCAGTGTCCTTGGAACTGCATATGACCTGGATGTGTGCCAGCTTGCCAGGGACATCAGTCTAATTATTTTTTGGTAGCTCAGTGGAGGAAAAATTCCTTTTTTCTGGCAGATCAAGTCCCCCTACATTACCTATTTTATAATTTAGGGGTGATATAGTGCATTTCTACAGTTGGGGGAATAAACCCGTACTGTCATACCACAGAGCACGTTTGCATACAACGCTGAAAGAACTGTTTTAAAATTTTGCGGGGAAAAACTGCATTTCTGTAGTTAGGGGAATAAACCCGTACTGTTGTGCCATAGAGCACGTTTGCATACACCGCTAAAAAACCTGTTTTATAATTTTGCGGTGACATAGTGCATTTCTGTAGTTGGTGGAATAAACCCGTACTGTCGTACCACAGAGCATGTTTGCATACAACGCTGAAAAAATTGTTTTATAATTTTGCGGTGACATACTGCTTTTCTGTAGTTGGGGAGGTAAACCCGTACTGTCGTACCACAGATCACGTTTGCATACTCCGCTGAAAGAACTGTTTTAAAATTTTGCAGGGAAAAACTGCATTTCTGTAGTTAGGGGAATAAACCCGTACTGTTGTGCCATAGAGCACGTTTGCATACACCGCTGAAAAACCTGTTTTATAATTTTGTGGTGACATAGTGCATTTCTGTAGTTGGCGGAATAAACCCGTACTGTCATACCACAGAGCACGTTTGCATACAACGCTGAAAAAACTGTTTTATAATTTTGCGGTGACATACTGCTTTTCTGTAGTTGGGGAGGTAAACCCGTACTGTCGTACCACAGATCACGTTTGCATACTCCGCTGAAAAACCTATTTTAAAATTTTGCGGTGACATAGTGCATTTCTGTAGTTGGTGGAATAAACCCGTACTGTCGTACCACAGAGCACGTTTGCATACAACACTGAAAAACCTGTTTTATAGTTTTTGGGGTGACATACTGCATTTCTGTAGTTTGTTGCAATAAACACTGGTTTTGTGCTACTAAGCAGATCTGAGGTCTACCCTGTATTTTTATTTTTTTTAACCAAGTGGAGGATAAAATCAAGTGTGCACTGTGCAACGCCATCTGTGGCAAGGTCTACATAACCACAGATACATGGACAAGTAAGCACAGGCAGGGACGCTATATCTCCCTAACTTCACACTGGATAAATGTAGTGGCGGCTGGGCCCGTGGCAGATAGCGGTTTGGCGCATACCCTTCCACCACTGAGGATCGCAGGGCAATATTCTTTTCCTCCTACTCCACTTCCTCCTGCTCTTCTACCACCTCCTCATCCGGTTAGTGAAAGACCTTCACCACCAACTTCAGCACAGCCAGGGGTAAACTCCAGCAGGCGGTTTTAAAACTCATGTGTTTGGGGGACAAACCCCACACCACACAAGAGCTGTGGAGGGGCATAGAAGAACAGACCGATGAGTGGTTGCTGCCAGTGAGCCTCAAGCCTGGCCTGGTGGTGTGCGATAATGGGTGAAATTTCGTAGCAGCTCTGGGACTAGCCGATTTTACGCACATCTCTTGGCTGGCGCATGTGCTGAATTTGGTGGTGCAGAAATGCCTTAAAAACTACCCAGACATGTCAGAGCTGCTGCAGAAAGTTTGGTTTGTCTGTGTGCACTTTCGGCGTTCTCAACCTGCTGCTGCTCGGCTGTCTGCGCTGCAGCGTAACTTCGGCCTTCCCGCTCACCTCCTTATATGCGACGTGCCCACCAGGTGGAACACCACCTTGCATATGCTGGGGAGATTGTGCGAGCAGCAGCGGGTGATAGTAGAGTTTCAGCTGCAGCACACACAGGTCAGTTGCTCTGCGGATCAGCACCACTTCACCACCAGTGAGTGGGCCTCCATGCGAGACATGTGTGCCTTGTTGCGGTGTTTTGAGTACTCAACCAACATCAGTCAGTGCCGATGACGCCATTCTTGGCGTTACAATACCAATTCTATGTCTCCTTGAAAAAACATTTAGGGCAATGATGGAAGAGGATGTGACACAGGAGAAAGAGGAGGAGGATGAGGAGGCGTTTCACAGGGTTTCAGGCCAGTCATTCAGAAGTGGCTCAGAGGATGGGTTACTGCACAAGCAGAGACCAAGAGGCCAGATAAACATGTGGCCAACCAGGGCACAGTTCTGGAGGAGGATGAGGTAGAGGAGGAGGAACAGGTTTCACAGCAGGGTGGCACCCAAGGCAGCTCATGGCCATTACTGGAGCAGGGCTAGGAGGATACGGAGGTCACAGACGATAGACCACCTACAGAGGACAGCTTATCCCTACCTCTGGGCAGCCTGGCACACATGAGCGACAACATGCTGCAGTGCCTGCGCAATGACCGCAGAGTTGCCCACATTTTAACTTGTGCTGACTACTGGGTTGCCACCCTGCTGGATCCCCTTTACAAAGACAACGTGCAGTCCCTAATTCCCTCACTGGAGCGTGATAGGAAGATGCACGACCACAAGCGCACGCGGGTAGACGTGCTCCTGAGGGCATTCCCAACTGACAGTGGAAGTGGAAGCACAAGGCAGAGGTGGCGGAGGAGGAGGAGAAAGAGGTCACCAACGCAGCTGGGCCCCGGCCAGCAACTCAGAAGGCGTGTATTGAGCTCGGCAGAGGGCATCATTACAGACAAACGCAGCCGTCTGTCAACAGCCAACGTGGACAAGCTCTCGTTCATTAAAATGAACCAGGCTTGGATCCCACAAGACTTGTCTGTACCTTGTGCAGAATAGACATTTATACCTGCCTCAACCATACATTATTGTACTCAAGTGCGCTTATTCTTTGATATCTTTTTTAAATAGGGAAATACTATGCAGCCGTCTCGTGTCATTCATAAAGACACGGGCTGCTGCATACATGCTCCGGCTCCTCCAATCTCCGCACGGGGGAGACAGAGCACAACCGAAAGCTTTTGCTTTCGGTTTTTAGCGTGCTCAGATGCCATGGTCAGGATTGACCACGGCATCTTAGGGGTTAAATGTCCGTGATCGGCATCACTGCTGGTTGCGGACATTAGCCGTGGGTGTCTGCTAAAAGAAGCAGGCGGCCATCTGTGGCTTTGGCACCCGCAGCGGGGTGCGGGTGCCATCTTTAAACACCTGCCCAGTGCTCTACATGTATGGCGCTGGGCATGAAGGGGTTAATGCACAGCCAGTTCAAGAGATTTTCAGCCTGTGCACTGAGAAGCTAGTAATTTTTCCCTGATGTCATAAGGGACTATGCAGAGCTGATTTCTAAATGGAAAATACTGATACTGGGAATTATTTATCAATTTGCCATTTTTTCGTTGCTTCATCTCACAAATAAATGATTAAGAAGTGATTAAAAATACATACACACTCCAAAGTAGTATCAGTCAAAGTGACAGATTGCCCTACAAAAAAATGAGCTCTCATACAACTCTGCAGACATAAACATAAAATGGTTATGGGGTCAGAACATGCAAAGAAACATATTGTTTTTTTTCCCCAAATATTAAAACATTAAAAACTATATAAATATGATATCTGTTTTACTGCATAGGGAACGCCATAAAAACGAAACCCATAAAAGTATGGTGTAATTGCTTTTTTTTTTTTCATTTCCCCCCTATTTGGATTTTTTCCATCTTCTCAGTACATCACATGTGATATTAAATCGTGCCTTTAGAAAGTACAACTGGTTA
The DNA here is from genome assembly GCA_033119425.1 of Bufotes viridis. Lineage (NCBI taxonomy): Eukaryota > Metazoa > Chordata > Amphibia > Anura > Bufonidae > Bufotes > Bufotes viridis. The sequence goes on from CM065598.1 coordinate 63,544,972, forward strand.
TGTGAATAGGAAAAAAAAACTGGAAAAAAAAATTGGTTCCAAGGTACCAGTCGGAACCAAAGCCGAGTTGGGTTCCAAGTTTTAAAGTGCTTTAACACTATCAACTTCCACTATCAACTACTACAAAATCAACTACCAAAGTTATTCAACAAAGTATTCGGCTCATAGGACCATACATTTTAATACTGTACAGAGACGGATCTCCGTACAGTATTCATCCGAAGTTTGGATGTAGCATGCAAAGCTCGCTTGGCTTATCACTAATCACTAGTAAGGAAACAAAGATCAGAAAAAAAAATACTGCAAGATTAAGCTGTAAGAGATCATTGATAAGTTGTGCTGAATCTTTCAAATATAATGGGAGAGTTACAACATATTTTTGAAAGTGAAGATCAATGAAGTTGAGTGATAAATTGCTAGTGAGGGGTGCAATCAATGAAATGTATTGGATGGCTAGGAGTGTTGATGGCGGACTTGTGTACATTATGTACTGTAAGTGCTAAAAAAGGGGCATTGCAGGTTCCATGGTATCAAAATTTCTTTCCCTTGAAATGCATCATTCATTTTAATCAGATAATGGATTCACAGACAACTAACTGTTCATAGAAATCTCTGTCATCTAGAATTTGTTCAACCTCAGTAATGTAATTATATTGGTTTTATATAACAACTCCATCCCCATTATCAGCTGACAACTATTTCAGTGTCGGTGGATAAGGGCTACATGGCTGCCCTTTGTAATGGAGTGAGGTTATTGGTATAGTTGGGGGGGATCTTGCAGGTTTCTAAATTCATTATTGACCAATGTAAAAAGAGATCCAATACAGGGATCCCTATGATGTACATCTTCTGTATGTGGGTAGTGGTGTCCCCAGTTGAATTTGATGTGGTGACTGGATACATAAGAGGAAGGCTTACTAAGAGTGATGGTAAAATTGCCTGTTGAGAATAACTCTACAGATAAACGTGTTCAGGCCAAGAAATAATTGGAAGCTATATAGCAAGTCTCTTTTATTTCTTAATTTTTCTGCTAATAAAGGCATAGTCTACCTCCATTTACCACAAAATAATTGTGTTCTGGTATTTATTTGTTATTGTCTTTGGTTTAGCTCAAACCTGGTGGTTGGTTATGTCCTCACATTCCTTTCGGTACCACAGTGCCTAACACAGGTGTCCCCTGAAAGTAAGGAGTGTCATCCCCCTGACTGGAGAGTGAACTTCCTTCCATGCAGGCTTGATACAAAGCCCTAGTCAAATGTATGCTGACATTGGAGGAGATTTACAAATTACCAAATAGGTGGGTTACTGCTCCTGTTTCCCCACTCAGTGTCAGCTGTCTTGGCAGGGTAACCAACCCTGTCACCCTTCAGGTTTTTTGGCAGTTTTGTGTATTTTGTACATTTATATTGGAGATTATTTTATATGTTGGTGTACGCATGTTTATTGATTTTTCTTGCTACAGTTGTCACAGCTGGTGGGAAAGAAAACAAAGCTCAAGGAGGTGATCTTCTGAATGAATAGCAAGTAAATGCCCAAGTCCAGAATTCAAAATGGATATATGATTCTGTTTTTGAATAAAGCTGTGGCTGACCCCTCTTACTATGTTGTTTTCTGTATTTATGTTATTGCTTTTGGCTTCAGCTCACCTCTGGAGGCTGGCTATGCCCCCACAGTCTAAATCAGAAACAAGCAGGGCATTTGGCAAGTCAGATACAGATGTAGAAGGGACACATGATGAGGCTGGAGATCCTGCCTTTCACCTCCCTCTCATGCCTAAGGTCCTTTAAGTTACAGCAGCTGGAGTTTCTTAGCAACTGTTGTAACTTGGTACAAGTGTCAGCTGTCAGAGTAGACAGAAAAGGGAAGGGACAGAGGGCAAATGGGCTCTGTCCTAGGCCCAAGTCACCACCACTTTTCCTGTCCATTGTTGGGATGTGACAGTGCTCTGCGGGAGAATTACATGTAATATGTATCCATATGTTTGTGTGCAATGTATATATGTGTATTTTGTATGAAAATATGTATGTGTAATGTCTATAAAAATACAGTATATGTGTGTTGTGTGTGTAATGTATATGTATACAGTACATTCAGAACGGCTTCAGACCCTTTCACTTTTTTCTCACATTTTGTTATGTTGCAGCCATGTGCTAAATAATAAAAATCAAGTTTTCCTCACCATTCTGGGCACAATACCCCATAATGAGAAAGTGAAAACAGAATGTTAGAAATCTTTGCTAATTTATAGAAAAGTAAAAGCTAAAGTATCGCATCAACATAAGTTTTCAGACCCTTTACTCTGTAGTTAGTTGAAGCACCTTTGGCAGTGACTACAGCCTCCAGTCTTCTTGGGCATTAGGCCACAGGGATTGCACATCTGGATTTGGGGATTTCCAGCCATTTTTCTCTGGAGATCTTTTCAAGCTGTCAGGTTAGATGGGACTATCGGTGGACCGCCATTTTCAGGTTTCTCAAGAGATGTAAAATCGGCTAGTCCCAGAGCTGCTATGAAATTTCGCCCATTATCGCACACCATCAGCCAGGCCGGGCTTGAGGCTCACTGGCAGCAACCATTCATCGGTCTGTTCTTCTATGCCCCTTCACAGCTCCTGTGTGGTGTAGGGTTTGTCCCCCAAACACATGAGTTTTAAAACCACCTGCTGGAGTTTACCCCTGGCTGTGCTGAAGTTGGTGGTGAAGGTCTTTCACTAACCAGATGAGGAGGTGGTAGAAGAGCAGGAAACAATATACTGTGGGACAGCCATCGCCATCAGCTGTTTGAAGCTGTCTGTGTCCACCAGCCTGAATGACAGCATTTCAAAGGCCAGTAGTTTAGAAATGCTGGCATTCAGGCCCAGGGCTCGAGGGTGGCTAGGTGGGAATTTACGCTTTCTCTCCAAGGTTTGTGAGATAGAGAGCTGAACGCTGCCGTGTGACATGGTGGAGATGCTTGGTGATGCAGGTGGTAGTGTCGGTGGCACATCCTCTGTTTGGTGGGCAGCAGGTGCCAACATTCCTCCGAGGCGGAGGAAAAGGCCAAGGCAGCAGCAGAAGAGGGAGCAGGGGGAGCCTGAGTGAGTTCCTTGCTTTTAAGGTGTTTACTCCACTGCAGTTCATGCTTTGCATGTAGATGCCTGATCATGCAGGTTGTGCTAAGGTTCAGAATGTTAATGCCTCGCTTCAGGCTCTGATTGCACAGCGTGCAAACCACTCGGGTCTTTTCATCAGCACATTGTTTAAAGAAGTGCCATGCCAGGGAACTCCTTGAATCTGCTTTTGGGGTGCTCAGTCCCTGGTGGCGGTGGCCAGTAGCAGGGGAACTTTCTTGGCGACGGCTGTTCTGCTTTTGCCCCCTGCTCCCTCTTTTGCTACGCTGTTGGCTCGGTCTCACCACTGCCTCTTCCTCTGAACTATGAAAGTCAGTGGCACGACCTTCATTCCATGTGGGGTCTAGGACCTCATCGTCCCCTGCATCGTCTTCCACACAGTCTTCCTCCCTGACCTCCTGTTCGGTCTGCACACTGCAAAAAGACGCAGCAGTTGGCACCTGTGTTTCGTCATCATCAGAGACGTGCGGACTCCGATGAGGTGATATTCCCATGTCCTCATCATTAGGAAACATAAGTGGTTGTTCATCAGTGCATTCTATGTCTTCCACCACTGGGGAAGGGCTAGGTGGATTCCCTTGGGAAACCCTGCCAGCAGAGTCTTCAAACAGCATAAGAGACGGCTGCATAACTTGAGGCTCTGACAGTTTCCCTGATATGCATGGGGGTGATGTGACAGACTGATGGGCTTGGTTTTCAGGCACCACCTGTGCGCTTTCTGCAAAAGACTGGGTGGGAGATAATGTTGTGAACGTGCTGGACCCACTGTCGGCCACCCAATTGACTAGCGCCTGTACTTTCTCAGGCCTTACCATCTATAGAACGGTATTGGGCCCCACCAAATATCGCTGCAAATTCTGGCGGGTACTGGAACCTGAGGTAGTTGGTTCACTAGGACGTGTGGCTGTGGCAGAATGGCCACGTCCTCTCCCAGCACCAGAGGGTCCAGTAACACCACCACGACCGCGTCCGCGTCCCTTACTAGAGGTTTTCCTCATTGTTACCATTCACCAAGCACCACAATAAGAAAAAAATATTTGGCCCAATGTATTGATTTCAAATTCAGGCCTTTTTTTACAGGCACCTAACACTATCTGCCTATTTATTTATGTACCGTATTACACTAATCCCGGCACAGAAGTAACCACTGATTTAGGGGAATATCTATTGTAGGCCTAGTATTTAGGCCCTGGATGAAAGGTATCCTTTTATGGATAGATTTACACTTGGAGATGCACAGTAGCGTGTGAAAAAATATGTAGGATTATGCCTTCAGCAATTGTATTTTAACACTTTGTGTAATATACCCTTTAACGGACAGAAATACACTTGGAAATGCACAGTAGCGTGTGAAGTTATTGAGGATGACCCTCTCAGCACTTGCATATACACCTTGAGTGTAATATACCCTTTTACGGGCAGAAATACACTATGAGATGCACAATAGTACGTGCAGATTTACAGGATTATGCTTTCATCAATTGTACGAACGGAGGTTATCTTGAAAAAAAATGTTGCCTGGACGTGAGCGGGGGCCGCCCAGTAAGGTAGTGTAAGTATTTCACTACCTAAATCTTAGTGAAAGGTCCTCTTTAAATCTAATATTTCCCCTTCAAAGACTTAAATATTTTTTGCTGTGTTCTTGAGGACATTATTTTCAATACTTGTAGTTAAAAAATTTGGGATTATATGCTTGCATCTTTATCCTGCAGCGCATGTTGGAGTGGGGCTATGATAGGACCCAGGTCCAGGAGGAAAAGCAGAGGATAGTGAGGGAGATAAGGAAGGAGCTACAGAGGAAGTGTAAGGGGAGGCACACTACGCTGGCCATAATAAAACACTGGTCGGATCTGAAGAGGAGGCACTCTGAATGGATCACTGAGATCCGTGATGGCAAATGCCCAGGTACAATGCTTACATTACTTTTGTATCACTCGCCAACACTCTGTAATGTATATATACAGTTATGCAAATAAGTATTTCATCCCTTTACAAATGATTACTTAGTACCTGGTGTGGCACATGGCAAATCAGCCGGTTACATCATATATCTCTACCTCGCTGTAAATATTGTGGGGAGTCGCTCTGGTAGATAGCAGTGCGGGTGCAGTACAGAGGCAAAACAAGAAGTCCAGAAAGTGCAATAAACTGTGTTTTATTCACACTTGCACAAAATAAACGATAAACAGTCTCTTGGTGTTAATTCACACTCAGCAAACACAAAAAAGCAAAACCAAAGAGTCCAAAACCAGGTTCAATCACCTGTGAGATGTTTAGGTGCGCGTTCGCACCTGGCGGTCGGCCCAGCCGCAGGATAATCCACCTTCAGGCTTCCAGGACGACTGCACGACTCCTTGCTGAGCTCATCCTTCCAGCCCAGAGAGCAACACAACACCAGCAGGAGCTCCAGGACAATCACAGCCACACCTGCTGATGTGGCTGCCTTTAAAAAGCCCGGCAAAGTCCGGCCTGGACCGTGGGGAGTAGGCACCCACCCAACTCTTTGCCTACTCCCAGTAAGAGCCGGCCCGGATTGGCTTTGCAGCCAAACTAACTATCAATGTCAAGCAGCACTAGCTGCTGCTGACACATAAAACCCGGCTCTCACCTCACCGAGGCCAGGAACCTCGGTGACACGTATCTTCCGTCCATGACGGCACCTTGCGCCCTCTTACAATATATATATATATATATATATATATATAGATATATATATATATATATATATATATATATATAGATAGATATATATATATATATATAGATAGATATATATATATATATATATATATATATATATATATATATATATATATATATATATATATATAGATAGATAGATAGATAGATATATATATATATATATATATATAGATATAGATATAGATATAGATATAGATATAGATATATATAGATATATATATATATATTTATAAACATAGCGAGGTACAGATGTATGTTGTAACTGGCTGATTTTGTGCGTTTCACACACACATAAATATATATCTGTGTGTGTATATATATACATAAACTGCTATCAGCATTCTGTATTCCAGTAAGTACATTAGATACACCCCCCACTAAATTTGCATTTGTTACAAGTTGTTTGTCTAAATTCTGAACATTGTGTGATTACAGGGGTTCCCGTTCCCTCCGTCTGCCGCAGGTCTTCGACGGACGAGATGGATGTGGTGGTGGTGTTCGCCGAGGAGAAGGAGGGAGAGCAGGCCAGACCCTCCCAGCAGCAGTAGCAGGATGCACCACCCCCACCTGATGTGGGCGAAGAGGTGGAGGTGAAAGAGGCTGGACCCCACCAGCAGCTCCTGATGAGGAAGAAAAGGAGGGTGATGTCATCAGCCCCCACCAGGAGAGTAAATATGTGCACATAGCAATATAATTCTGTATCCATGCCTCTTAATTGAATTAAAGTAATTTTCATATTTTTTTTTATCCTAACAGTACTCATTAAAGTACAAAAAAGAATGCAACAGGACCACGAAGCCAGCATGCAGGAGATGCGGAAGCAGCTGCCAAAGATGGAGGCGCCGCACTGCAAATGGATGCAGGACATGGCGGACCTGCATGACCTACTAAAAAAGTTGCCTTAGAGCCATGTTTGTAAATAAATAGTTTTTATAGTTCTAACGTGTGCTTCCGTTTTTTAATATTGTTTTGTTTTCGTATAATTTTAACCGATAAGGTTACAGTAAGGCCCCTTTAGTAAAGGGTCAAACTCATTAGGACCAGGAAAGACAGCAGCAGCAGGTAAATGGTAACGGTGTAGCATAAGGCCTACACATAGCTCGGCCAAACTCATTAGGATCAGGACAGACAGCAGCAGCAGGTGAGTGGTAACGGTTTAATGTAAGGCCTACACATAGCTCGGCCAAAAACATCAGGATCAGGACAGACAGCAGCAGGTAAATGGTAATGGTGTAGAATAAGGCCTACACATAGCACTTGCCAAACTCAGCGGGATCAGGACAGACAGCAACAGGTAAATGGTAACAGGGTAGTATAAGGCCTACACATAGCTCGTACAAAATCATCAGGACATATAGCAGTAGCAGCAGGTAAATGGTAATGATGTAGTATAAGCCTGCACATAGCTCTGTCAAAATCATCAGGATGAGGACAGACAGCAGCAGTAGGTAAATGGTCAGTGTAGTATAAGGCCTAGACATAGCTCGGCCAAAATCATCAGGATCAGGACAGACAGCAGCAGGTATATGGTAATGGTGTAATATAAGGCCTACACATACTGTAGCTCATCCAAAATCATCAGGATCAGGACAGACTGCAACAACAGCAGGTAAATAGTAACAGTGTAGTATAAGGCCTACACATAGCTCAGCCAAACTCTTGAGAAAGGTTCTTTTTAATACTACTGTGTGACAGAAAACTGTCATTAGCAAGGTGTCTACTAGGCTAGCCATGGAGTTCCAAAATGACATCACTGAATAAAATTTCCCTTATAAGCTATTAACTGCCAACTCGATGCTCTGATCATATAGTGTATGTAGAAAGATGGATATGGACCTTTACTCTATTAAACAATAGGACAGCACATCTAAATGCCAAAATCTTGACGGAGTCCCTTCAAGTGCCCTCCAAAGCTAAGAACAGATTGTTGAAACTGATGACTGGCATAAAGTGTGAAGTCAGTTGGGATTTTTACCAGGATCGTTGGTGTGCTGCATTTACTCAGTCAGTTTACCCTTGTTGGTGTAGGTTTTGTCCTGCTTCAAGTTCTTGGGTGTTTTTTTTGTCCGCAAATGGTGGTGCTATAGAGGTGACCCTTCATAATCAGCATGATTCATTTTACTATCAGGACTGAACTAATTTGGCATTCTAAATTTTGATAACATTTTGTGTGCTCCAGGTCACCCATTAAATTTATTACTTTGGTTGCCTGCATTTGAACCCAGTCAAGCTCTAGTACATCTATTTTTTTCTTTTTTTATTAATTGTCAATTTCTTTGTTCAGCGATTGCTTTCACACTGCTCAGAGTTCCAGTGGTTCTGTGAATCAAAGTGAAAATAGAACGCTGTGGTGATCTATGTTTTGCTCATCTGACCTGCAGAAGATGGGTTTTTTTGCAGCAGACTGAAGGACTAAAGTTAGTCTAGATAAGATAATTAGTTGATCTACTCGCAGTGGGCTCCAAAGGAAATTCTGCACAGGGTGACATTTAGCCATCCCGGTTCCAGACAAGCTAAATCCAGTGCTTCTGCCTGAAGATAAAGATCTCTGTTCCCTGAATAAATGTCACTGGAAACAAAATAATTTCACCCCAAAATCAAGGAGGAATGGAATTACTTATGTAGAAAATAAAAATACCCCAAAACTGTTTATAACAGAATGCAAGATCACCCCAGAATCAAGGAATAATGAATGTACTTATATATAGAAACATAGAAACATAGAATGTGTCGGCAGATAAGAACCATTTGGCCCATCTAGTCTGCCCAATATACTGAATACTATGAATAGCCCCTGGCCCTATCTTATATGAAGGATGGCCTTATACCTATCCCATGCATGCTTAAACTCCTTCACTTTATTTGCAGCTACCACTTCTGCAGGAAGGCTATTCCATGCGTCCACTACTCTCTCAGTAAAGTAATTCTTCCTGATGTTACTTTTAAACCTTTGCCCCTCTAATTTAAAACTATGTCCTTTTGTAGCAGTTTTTCTTCTTTTAAATATTCTCTCCTCTTTTACCGTGATGATTCCCTTTATGTATTTAAAAGTTTCTATCATATCCCCTCTGTCTCTTCTTACTTCCAAGCTATACATGTTAAGGTCCTTTAACCTTTCCTGGTAAGTTTTGTCCTGCAATCCATGTACTAGTTTAGTAGCTCTTCTCTGAATATCCTTCTGCAGATATGGTCTCCAGTACTGCACACAATACTCCCAATGAGGTCTCCCTAGTGCTCTGTAGAGCGGCACGAGCACCTCCCTCTTTCTACTGTTAGTGCCTCTCCCTATACACCCAAGCATTCTGCTGGCATTACCTGCTGCTCTATGACATTGTCTGCCCACCTTTAGGTCGTCTGATATAATGACCCCTAAATCCCTTTCCTCAGATACTGAGGTTAGTACTGTATCACTGATTTTATATTCTGCTCTTGGGTTTTTACACCCCAGGTGCATTATCTTGCACTTATCGACATTAAATTTTAGTTGCCAGATTTTTGACCATTCCTCTAGTTTTCCTAAATCCTTTTCCATTTGGTGTATCCCTCCAGGAACATCAACCCTGTTACAAATCTTTGTGTCATCAGCAAAAAGACACACCTTACCATTGAGGCCTTCTGCAATTTCGCTGATAAAGATATTAACCCCTTAAGGACCGGGGGTTTTGGGATTTTTGCGTTTTTGTTTTGCGCTCCCTGCCTTCCAAAAGCCATAACATTTTTATATTTCCGCTCACATAGCCATATGATGGCTTATTTTTTGCGGGACAAGTTGTACTTTTTAACGCTACCATTTATTTTTGCATGTGATGTAGTGGGAAACGGGAAAAAAATTCCAAATGGGGTGAAATTGCAAAAAAAAAGCAATTTCACCACAGTTTTACGGGTTTTTAAATTACAACGTTCGATTTGCGATAAAACTGACTGGTTAATTTTATTCTTCAGGTCAGTACGAATCCGGCAATACCTAATATGTATAGTTTTTCTTGCGTTTTGATAGTGAAAAAAATTAAAAGTGGGAATTTTTTTATTTTATTTTTTGTCGTCATGTTTTGACCCCTATAACTTTTTTGTAATTATGCGTACGGAGCAGTGTAGGGGCTCATTTTTGCAGGGCAATCTGAACTTTTAATTGATACCATTATGGGGTGCGTATGATGTTTTGATCACTTTTTATTCATTTTTTTAGGAAATGAAGCGTCCAAAAATGGCGAATTAGCCATTTGGACGCTTTCTTTCCGTTTTTATGTTTACCGTATGGTGAATATTTTTAATATTATTATAGTATGGGCGTTTTCGCACATTGCGATACCCATTATGTGTAATTTTTTATTTATTTTATTTTCATTTTGGGGAAAGGGGGTGATTTGAATTTTTATATTTTTTTATTTAATTTTTATTTTTAAACTTTTTTTTTTTTTTACCACTTTCTTATAGTTCCCATAGGGAACTATAAGATGCAATCATCAGATTGCTATTCTCATATATTCCAATGCAATAGCATTGGAATATATGAAAAAATCGCATATTTCCTATGGAGCCTATTACAGTCATAGGCTCCATAGGAATACTGTGTAGTAACCTACGTTTCATTTACAGAAACCTAGGGTACTAAATGCATGCTCCGGCTCCCCCTTGTGGCCATCAGAGGAGCCGGAGCAAAAACCTTTGCGCGATCAGATGCCGTGGTCAGGATTGACCACGGCATCTGAGGGGTTAAATGTCCGCGATCGGCATCGCTGCCGGTCGCGGACATGAGCTGCGGGTGTCAGCTTGATGAATCAAGCGTTTACCCGCAGCTCATGCGCCCGCTCCGTGCGGGAGCGGGCGCCATCTTTAAAGTGCGGACGAAGGGCGTACATGTACGCCCTTCGTCCTTAAGGGGTTAAACAATATGGGTCCCAGAACAGATCCCTGGGGTACCCCACTGGTAACAATACCATGGTCTGAATATACTCCATTGACTACAACCCTCTGTTTTCTGTCCTTCAGCCACTGCCTAATCCATTCAACAATATGTGAGCCGAAGCTCAAAGACTGCAGTTTATTGATAAGCCTTCTATGTGGGACAGTATCAAAAGCCTTACTAAAGTCCAGATAGGCGATGTCTACTGCACCTCCGCCATCTATTATTTTAGTCACCCAATCAAAAAAGTCAATAAGATTAGTTTGACATGATCTCCCTGAAGTAAACCCATGCTGTTTTTTATCAATCAACCCATGGGTTTTAAGATGTTCAACAACCCTCTCCTTGAGTATGGTTTCCATTAATTTCCCCACTATTGATGTCAGGCTTATCGGCCTATAGTTGCCCGATTCCTCTCTACTACCTTTCTTGTGAATTGGCACAACGTTTGCTAATTTCCAATCTTCTGGGATGACACCTGTTACCAGTGATTGGTTAAATAAATCTGTTAATGGTTCTGCTAGTACACCTCTAAGCTCTTTTAATAGCTTTGGGTGTATCCCATCAGGCCCCTGTAATTTATTTGTATTAATTTTAGACAGCCGACTTAGAACCTCTTCCTCTGTAAAGATATATCAACTAAATATACCCCAAAACTGTTTGTATCAGACTGCAATTTCAAACCAGAATCAAGGACGAATTGATGTACTTATATACAGTGGATATAAAAAGTCTACACTTGCTGTAAAAAAAAAGATAAATCGTTTCAGAACTTTTTCCACCTTTAACCACTTAAGGACCACAGGTTTATACCCCCCTAGTGACCAGGCCTTTTTTTTACAAATCGGCACTTCACAACTTTAACGGTTTATTGCTCCGTCATGCAACTTGGCACCCAAATGAATTTTACCTCCTTTTCTTCTCACTAATAGAGCTTTCATTTGGTGGTATTTCATTGCTGCTGACATTTTTACTTTTTTTGATATTAATCAAAAATTACAGAAATTTTTGCAAAAAAATTACATTTTTTACTTTCTGTTGTAAAATGTTTCAAATAAAACTACATTTCTATATAAATTTTAATCTAAATGTATTGTTCTACATGTCTTTGATAAAAAAAAAATCCAATAAGTGTATATTTATTGGTTTGGGTAAAAGTTATAGCGTCTACAAACTATGGTGCAAAAAAGTGAATTTCTGCATTTTGAAGCAGCTCTGACTTTCTGAACACCTGTCATGTTTCTTCAGGTGCTAGAATGCCAGGATAGTATAAATACCCCCCCAAATTACACCATTTTAGAAAGAAGACACCCCAAAGTATTCGCGGAGGGGCATGGTGAGTTCCTGTATGATTTTTTTTTTTTCACAAGTTAGCAGAAAATGACACTTTCTGAGAAAAATAAATAAATAATAAAGTTTCCATTTCTGCTAACTTAGTAACATAGTAACATAGTATATAAGACCGAAAAAAGATATTTGTCCATCCAGTTCGGCCTGTTTCCTACAAGTTGATCCAGAGGAAGGCAAAAAAACCCTGTGAGGCAGAAGCCAATTTTCCCCACTTAAGGGGAAAAAAATTCCTTCCCGCCTCCAATCAGGCAATCAGAATAACTCCCTGGATCAACGACCCCTCTCTAGTAGCTATAACCTGTAATATTATTACACTCCAGAAATAAATCCAGTCCCCTCTTGAATTCCTTTATTGTACTCACCATCACCACCTCCTCAGGCAGAGAGTTCCATAGTCTCACTGCTCTTACAGTGAAGAGTCCTTTTCTATGTTTGTGTACAAACCTTCTTTCCTCCAGAAGCAGAGGATGTCCCCTCGTCACAGTCACAGTCCTGGGGATAAATAGATGATGGGACAGATCTCTGTACTGACCCCTGATATATTTATACATAGTTATTAGATCTCCCCTCAGTCGTCTTTTTTCTAAAGTGAATAACCCTAATTTTGATAACCTTTCAGGGCACTGCAGTTGCCTCTGCTATGTCTGTCTTGTTCACAGGAGCCCAGAACTGTACACTGTACTCCATGTGTGGTCTGACTAGTGATTTGTAAAGTGGTAGGACTATGTTCTCATCACGGGCATCTATGCCCCTTTTGATGCAACCCATTATCTTATTGGCCTTGGCAGTAGCTGCCTGACACTGGTTTTTGCAGCTTAATTTGCTGTTTATTAAAATTCCTAGATCCTTTTCCATGTCAGTGTTACCGAGTGTTTTACCATTTAATATGTACGGGTGACTTGCATTATTCCTTCCCATGTGCATAAGTTTACATTTGTCAGTGTTAAGCCTCATCTGCCATTTTTCTGCCCAAGCCTCCAATCTATCCAGATCCCTCTGTAGCAGAAAACTGTCCTCTTCAGTGTTAATTACTTTACACAGTTTAGTGTCATCTGCAAAAATAGATATTTTACTGTGCAGGCCTTCTACAAGATCATTAATAAATATATTAAAGAGAATAGGGCCCAATACTGACCCCTGAGGTACCCCACTAGTTACAGTGACCCAATCTGAGTATCTACCGTTAATAACCACCAATAACTTCTGGCAAAAAAAAAAAATCTCCCACGGACTCACTATGCCCGTCAGTGAATACCTTGGGGTGTCTACTTTCCGAAATGGGGTCATTTGTGGGGTGTGTTTACTGTTCTGGCATTTTGGGCAGGGCTAAATTGTGAGCAACTCTATAAAGCCTAAAGGTACTCGTTGGACTTTCCGCCCCTTTACGCACCTAGGCTGCAAAAAAGTGGCACACATGTGGTATCACCGTACTCAGGAGAAGTAGGGCAATGTGTTTTGGGGTGTATTTTTACATATATCCATTCTGGGTGAGAGAAATATCTCTGTAAATTGACAGCTTTGTATAAAAAAAATTAAAAAGTTTTCATTCACAGAGATATTTCTCACACCCAGCATGGGTATCTGTAACAATATACCCCAAAACACATTGCCCTACTTCTCCTGAGTACGGCGCTACCACATGAGTGACCCTTTTTTGCAGCCAAAATGCGCAAAGGGGCCTGAATTCTAATGAGTACCTTTAGGATTTCACAGGGCATTTTTACGCATTTGGATTCCAGACTTCTTCTCACGCTTTAGAGACCCCTAAAATGCCAGGGCAGTATAAATACCCCACAAGTGACCCCATTTTAGAAAGAAGACACCCCAAGGTATTCCATGAGAGGCATGGTGAGTTCATAGAAAAATTTTTTTTTTGGCACAAGTTAGCGGAAATTGATTTTTTTTTTTCTTACAAAGTCTCATATTCCACGAACTTGTGTCAAAATATAAAATTTTACATGAACTCACCATACCCCTCACGGAATACCTTGGGGTGTCTACTTTCTAAAATGGGGTCACTTGTGGGGTATTTATACTGCCCAGGAATTTTAGGGGTCTCTAAAGCGTGAGAAGAAGTTTGGAATTCAAATGCGTAAAAATGCCCTGTAAAATCCTAAAGGTACTCATTGGAATTAGGGCCCCTTTGCGCATCTTGGCTGCAAAAAAGTGTCACTCATGTTGTATCGCCGTACTCAGGAGAAGTAGGGCAATGTTTTTTGGGGTGTATTTTTACATAGTGTGAGAACTATGTCTGTAAATGACAACTTTTTCCATTTTTTTATTCAAAGTTGTCAATTTACAGAGATATTTCTCTCATCTTGCATGGGTATATGTAAAAATACACCCCAAAACACAATGCCCTACTTCTCCTGAGTACAGCGATACCACATGAGTGACAATTTTTTGCAGCCTGGGTGCGCAAAGGGGTTCAAATTCCAATGAGTAACTTTTAGGAGGGCATTTTTAGGCATTTGGATTCCAGACTTCTTCTCACACTTTAGGGCTCCTAAAATGCCAGGGCAGTATCAATACCCCACATGTGACCCCATTTTGGAAAGAAGACACCCCATTGTATTCCACGAGGGGCATGGCGACTTCATAGAAGATATTTTTTTTTTGTACAAGTTAGCGGAAATTGTCTTTTTTTTTTCCTCACAAAGTCTCCCTTTCCGCTAACTTGTGACAAAAAGTTCAATCTTTCATGGACTCAATATGCCCCTCAGCGAATACCTTGAGGTGTCTTCTTTCCAAAATGGGGTCACATGTGAGGTGTTTGTACTGCCCTGGCATTTGAGGGTCTCCGCAATCATTACATGTATGACCAGCATTAGGAATTTCTGCTATTCTCCTTATATTGAGCATATGGGTAATGAGATTTTTTTTTCCGTTAAGCCTCTGGGCTGAAAGAAAAAATGAACGGCACAGATTTCTTCATTCACATTGATCAATGTGGATAAAAAAATCTCTGCCAAAAAATATGGAAGAAAAAAAAGGAGGGGCCTGGCAATTGCCAGGACATAGGGGCTCCGCACCAAACATCCATACCCACTTCAGCTCCTATGTCCTGGCAAACGTGATTTCTCCATTCAAATCGATCAATCGATCATTGTGGAGGAAGACATCTTTGCCAGATTTTTGATACAAAGTGTTTGCCAAAGCATATGAACTCCAACACGTCTCCTCAGCTCATATGCCTGGGCAAAGGAGAGGTTTGCAGCAGCTCTGTGTGAAAGGGCCCTAAGGGCCCTTGCACACGAGCGTTGCTCACACATCGTGATCGCAAAGGAGCTCCCGGCCTCACTTCTCCTGCACAGACGGGGTCGCATAGCATCATATTGATTTATTATGCTGTGTAACCCCTACAGTTCTGGAATGCATTGGATAGCACTGGCAGCAGTATGCCAGTGCTATCCAATGCATTCCAGAACTGTAAGGGTTACTTAGCATCATAAATCAATATAATGCTATGCGACCCCGTCTGTGCGGGAGAAGTCAGGCCGGGAGCTCCTTTGCGATCACGATGTGTGAGCAACGCTCGTGTGCAAGGGCCCTAAGACCTCTGTGTGCCTGTCCTGTGTCACGCAATCCCCACACTAATAGTGTACCTGTGTGTGGTACTTGCGGAAACACTCCCCTACGCATAGGGCAGGCTGGTCAGGACAGTCAGGACAAAAAACGGTGGGCAGAGGACAGCAGGCACCAGCGTCCTCTGCTCACCGCGCCTGCGCCGAATACAGAGCGGCCGTGCAGGCGCTGGATTTCACAAGGAGACAGTGCCGGAGGATCGCTGCCCGGCACTGTCACTCAAAGTAAGAAGGGGCGTGCCAGCAGGTTGCCGCACAGAGCTTCTAGGAGCAGGGCAACGCCCCCCCTGCTCCTAGAGGCTAATTTACATATTATAAAATTACGCTTTTCGGCTCGAATATAGCTCGGATTTTTGTAAAAAAGACATTATCAAGCTGCTCTGACATTAGCACATAGCTAATGTCAGACAGCTTATAATGTCAAAAAGTGATGACAGAAGCCCTTTAAGGTGACCCTAATGTACTAATATAGATCTGATTGTGATCAGTCTTGATCACTTTCAGATACTATATTAGTATTAGTGCTGATTAGCAACAGCGATGACGCTAATCAGCGACTAATCAGTGACTGCGGCGCGATGGGCTGGGCGCTAACTACCTAACAAGTAGATAACTACCTGGCGGTGATTAGGGACCCTTACAGGGGGGTGATCAATGACAGGGGGGTGACGGGGGTTGATCAGGGGGTTTATATGGGGTGATCAGTGGCTACTAAGGGGTTACTAAGTGACAGGGGGGGAGAGTGTTGTGTAAATGTGGTGATTGGTAATACTTACAGAGCTGCCTGTGTCCTCTGGTGGTCGATCCAAGCAAAAGGGACCACTAAAGGAGCAGCAGCAGGTATATCAGACGCTATTTTGTAAATAGCGTCTGATATACACATTTCATTGGTTGATTTTAAAAAATTACAGCCTGCCAGACAAATATCACGGCTGGCAGGCTGTAGTTTCACTTCTTGGCTTTGCGTCACTGTGATTCACATGAAATCTCAGGTCTCTCGAGATGACGCCGATAGTGCAGGTCCAAGATGCCCACTCTGTGGTCTTCTCCTGGCCCGCACAGGTCAGGTCTACGCCCTGACACTGTACGCAGTCAGAACAGTGCAGCACAGGCCTGTAGAAGACCAGTGAGGATTGGTGAGTACAGCGCTTCACTCACCACATTTCCTTTATAAAATGCACTGTGTATTATAAAACGACAAATTTGGTAACTGGTGATGCGCCACTGGCAAGAGGGACCCTGTGGGCCCCCATGGCTTAAGGGCCAAGTTGCAGTTGTGACTGCTGCAATCTCTATATCTACGCCACAAGGAGGCTTTAGAGCACAGTGTGGCCAGGGGTGCACCTACCCTTTCTGCTGCCTGAGGCAAAAACTGAAATGGTAGCTCCCTCCCCCCAATGCCAATTTCTTAACCTAACCTCTTTGCCACAATGAAAGCGCTCATTGCCCATGGCCCTTCCGCTGCCCCCCTCTTGCCCCAACCTGGTGCTGCCTGAGGCGATCGCCACACCTGGCCTCATTGGTGGTGCACCCCTGAGTGTCTTTGCTATAAGTGTGGCCCGTGCTACTGTGAGCCTGGATGCTGTGGAGTTTTCTATGAGCTCCTAATTAATTGGTGTATTCATTTAAATGCCATAGATGGTGGCAGATAGAGATGAGCGAATTTTTCAAAAATTCAATTCGCCGGTTCACCGTAATGTTTTAAAAAAATTTGGTTCGATCCAAATATATTTGCGGCAAATTTCGTTAAAAAATGGCTATTTCCTGGATGCAGAGAGCCTTTATAGATGTGTAGAACACTGTGCCTTGCAGTAACATGCATAGAGAGTCTGCTTTGGTAGTGAAAACATACTGTGAGTCCGTATGACATGCAGATGACAGGCGTCACTCTTAGTATCACTGCACACTTCACTTATTTGGGCAGTCACGGGGCCAAAACTGACCAAATAACTCAAGTACGAACTCAGCCTTACAGGTCGATGTTAGCGCCAAGAAGAAGTGCACTCCTTTTACACCGTCGTCAGCTGATTCCACAAAGATGTCTACAGAACTTGTTCTACTAAACGCTTAAACAAGTAGAGCCCCCCGAGAGAGTGGAGAGCGTGTCAGCTGTAAGTTTGTGTTGACATCATTGATTATTTTGCCCTTTCTATGATTTGTCAGAACAATAACCCACAAAAAATGGATCCTGTCTGTGGAGCATCCGCCTTCACTCGGTCAGCATTTGGTCAGTAATCCATCAGTATTGCTAATGCCAAAAAAACAGGTGTGAATCCAAAACAGAGATGACACGTGAACAGAATATTTGCATGTCTTCTGTGTTTTGTACCCACTCCTGCTTTTGGCTACCAAATCATGAACCAATTCTGATGGGATCATACAGGTCTTACAGCTGCTACACAGAGAGGATCCGTTGTGCGTCTCTATTTTCCTTCCTTTTGACAGATCAGAAGAAGGGTCAAATAAATGATGATGTCAGCCAGGTTGAAAGGCAAAATAGTGGCCCAGTCATAAAGTGGGGAGGAGGGTGGGAACAGCATGAAAAGTATACAGAGTGGCCCTATGATATAGTGGTGAGGTGGAAGCAGCATCAGGAGACCACAGAGGGACACAATGACAGTGTGGAGGTGGCAGCAGCATGAGGAGGCCACAGAGCGGCACAATGACAGAGTGTGGAGGTGGCGGCAGCATCAGTAGACCACATAGTGGCAAGGTGACATACTGAGGAGGTGGCAGAAGCATCTGGAGTCCACAGAGTGGCACAACGACAGAGTGTGGAGGTGCCAGCAGCATGAGGAGGCCACAGAGTGGCACAACGACAGAGTGTGGAGGTAGCAGAAGCATGAGGAGGCCACAAAGTAACACAATGACAGAGTGTGGAGGTGGCGGCAGCATCAGGAGGCTACATAGTGGCAGAATGACAGAGTGTGGAGGTGGCATCAGCATGAGGAGGCCACAGAGTGGCAGAATGACAGAGTGTGGAGGTGGCGGCAGCATCAGGAGACCACAGAGAGGCAAGGTGACATACTGAGGAGGTGGCGGCAGCATCTGAAGGCCATAGAGTGGCGCAACGACAGAGTGTGGAGGTGGCAGCAGCATGAGGAGGCCACAGAGTTGCACAATGACAGAGTGTGGAGGTGGCGGCAGCATCAGGAGACCACAGAATGGCAAGGTTACATAGTGTGAAGGTGGCGGCAGCATCAGGAGGCCACAAAGTGGCAAGGTGACATATTGTGCAGGTTGCAACAGCATTAGAAGACCACAGAGTGACCCAGTGACAGAGTGTAGAAGTGGGTGGCAATAACAGTACCCGCTGACGATGGTGGGTGTAAGAAGGAGAACTTGGCATCAGATGTGTGGCATCAGGCAGGTAGCAGCATCAGAATAGTAGCTGAGGCAGGTAGCCAGAAGAAACCGGTCTCTTTTGTCAATGTTTGGGTGAGGCAGCATGGATGATCTAATCTGATGCATCAGGCATTGGTGGGTGGAAATCCTGGCTGATCCATGCCTGATTCATCTTGACAAAGGTCAGTCTCTCCACATTTATGGTGGATAGGCAAGTTCTCCTTGGGGTAACTATGGCCCCCGCCGCACTAAACACCCGCTTTGATGCCACACTACTGGCTCGGCAGGAAAGCTTTTCCAGAGCAAACTTGGCCAGTTGAGGCCACAAATCCAGTTTGGCTGTCCAGTAGTCCAGCGGATCTTTAGTGACAGCTGGCAGGGTGCACTCTTTGTATGCCACCACCTGCTGGTTCAGGTTCTGCTCTATGTCTAGCTGCTGGTGAGTAGTTTCTTCACTAGGTGGGTGAAGAAAGCTGCTCATCAGCGACTCTAGACTGAGGCTTCTGCTGATGGTGCTGGTACTGCTCCTGCCACCCCACACCTCCCCAGCAGCCATGGCAGTGGAACGAGAGCGCAGAGGGTGGATGATGGCGCAGATAGGCAGTGGCCAACTGACTACATAGGCAGTGGCATAACTAGAGTGCTATGGGCCCCATGCCAAACTTTGGATCGGGGCCCATCCCCAACACCGTGCCCGGTCACACCCTCTGTGTCCGCAATTGTCACGCCCCTGATCACCCAGTAATGCCTCTCACTGCCCCTAATAATGTCCCCAGTAGTATACCCCACTGCCCCAGTAGTGCCCCCCACAGCCCCTAGTAGTGTCCCCCACTGCCTCCAGTAGTGCACCCCACTAGTGTCCCCCACAGCCCCTAGTAGTGTCCCCCACTGCCTTCAGTAATGGCCCCAGAAGCGCCCCGCATAGCCCCCAGAAGTGCCCCCCCGCAGCCCCTAGTAGTGTCCCCCACTGCCTCCAGTAGTGCACCCCACTAGTGTCCCCCACAGCCCCTAGTAGTGTCCCCCACTGCCTCCAGTAGTGCACCCCACTGCCTCCAGTAGTGCACCCCACTAGTGCCCCCCACAGCCCCTAGTAGTGCCCCCCACTGCCTCCAGAAGTGCCCCCCCACAGCCCCTAGTAGTGTCCCCCACTGCCCCTAGTAGTGTCTACCACTGCCTCTAATAGTGCACCCCACTAGTGCCCCCACAGCCCCTAGTAGTGCCCCCCACTGCCTCCAGAAGTGCCCCCACAGCCCCTAGTAGTGTCCCCCACTGCCTCCAGTAGTGCACCCCACTAGTGTCCCCACAGCCCCTAGTAGTGTCCCCACTGCCTCCAGTAGTGCACCCCACTGCCTCCAGTAGTGCACCCCACTAGTGCCCCCACAGCCCCTAGTAGTGCCCCCACTGCCTCCAGAAGTGCCCCCCACAGCCCCTAGTAGTGTCCCCCACTGCCCCTAGTAGTGTCTACCACTGCCTCTAATAGTGCACCCCACTAGTGCCCCCCACAGCCCCTAGTAGTGTCCCCCACTGCCCCTAGTAGTGTCCGCTACTGCCTCCAGTAGTGCACCCCACAACCCCTAGTAGTGCCCCCCACTGCCTCCAGAAGTGCCCCCGACTGCCCACAGACTTCATGTAAGGGGGCCCGGCATTTTCACTGTACTTAATGGCGGCCCCTTCAGAGCGCTCCTCTCACCTCCATTATGTTCACTGCTCCAGGCTTCCGGGATCAGGCCCCAGCGCTGCCACACATTAAGCAGGTGGGCGGAGCCTAACGGAGGTCCATTAGGCTCCGCCCACCTGCTTACTGTGTTTCTAGTTAG
This sequence comes from Bufotes viridis, assembly GCA_033119425.1. Classification (NCBI taxonomy): domain Eukaryota; kingdom Metazoa; phylum Chordata; class Amphibia; order Anura; family Bufonidae; genus Bufotes; species Bufotes viridis. The sequence goes on from CM065598.1 coordinate 63,565,781, forward strand.
AGACAGCGGGGCCTGATGCTGGAGGCCTGAAGCAGTGAACATAATGGAGGTGAGAGGAGCACTCTGACGGGGCCCGACTTAGGGAATGACAGGAGGGAGCGCTGAGCGGTTCCCCCCTGTCAGTCCCTCTCCCTCTGGCCGACCCCCGCCTGCGCCCTGAGGCTGGAGCCTCCCCAGCCTCTGTGTCGGCCCGGCTCTGGCGTCAGCTGATTACTGGGGCGGGGAAGCAGAGGAGAGAGGACACGTGCTGCCTGGCGCCGGGCCCCTTGTCAGCCCGGGCCCCGAAGCAGCCGCTTCCCCTGCTTCCCCGGTAGTTACGCCCTTGTACATAGGATGTCTCTATAGTAGTTCAGTTTGTCCCCCCTCTCAGAGGGTGTAAAAAAGGCCCCCACTTTGGACTGGTAGCGAGGGTCCAACAAGGTGGAGAGCCAGAAGTCATCCCTCTGTCTGGTGACAATTCGTCTGTTTCTACGCAAGCAAGTGAGCATGCATCTGGCCATTTGTGTAAGTGACTCTGAGGGACTCCCTGCCTCCATCTCCACTGCATACTGCCACAGTGTGTCTGGTTCCTCTGCCTCATCTTCCTCATTGCCCTGTAGCTCCTCTGGCTGGTCTTGCTCCTCCTCTCCTGCCACCGGTGTAGAAAAACCACCCATTTCGCTACACATTGCGTGTGCTCCAATGTCCTCCTCCTCGAGTTCAGCCCCCACAGGGCTTATGTGGCCGTGAGATCTAGGCGCCACGTCTCCAGTCCCCTGACCAGTCATATTTACCAGCATCTGTTCCAGGACATGAAGCAGTGAAATGATGTTGTTCATCCCGTAGTCCTGGCGAGTGACAAATAACGTGGCCTCCTCAAAGGGCCCTAGCAAACGGAAGGTGTCACGCATGAGCTGCCACTGGCTGACATCAAAGTTACACAGGGGAGTACTCCTGTCCGTTTGGATCATCAAGAAATCATTTATGGCCTTTCTCTGTTCGTATAGTCAGTCCCACATATGGAGGGTGGAATTCCAATGGGAAGAAACATTGCATATCAGCCTATGTTGGGGGATGTCGTTCTGCAGCTCAAGGAGGGTGTACTTTGCGGTGTACGAGTGGCTGAAGTGCATGCAAAGTTTCATGGCCATTTTTAGGATTTCTTGCAGATGGGTGGAAGACTTCAGGAACTGCTTGACAACCAGATTGAACATGTGTGCCATAAAGGGCGCATTACTCAGCCCCCCTTGACACAGCACCGACACCATGTTCTTCCCGTTGATGGTCACCATGGTTCTGATTTTGAGTTGTCGCAGAGAAAGCCAGGATTCGATTTCTTAATGAAGGACATGGAACAGTTCCTCCCCGTGTGACTCAGTTCGCCCAGGCAAACGAGGTGCAGAACAGCATGACACCGCCGCGCCCTGCACATGTGGTATGCTGGAGTAGCACTGTGAATTGTCCCTGCAGTGGAGGCTGAGGACACGGTGAAGGATGAGGAGGCAGACATTGTCGCAGGACCAACGGCGTGGCAAAGTGGAGGCGGAAGCGGCGTCACCTGGCCAAGTTGCTGGTGTGGCTGTGCAGGAACCACATTCACCCAGTGGGCCATAATGGACATATATTTTCCTTGACCATAGTTACAGCTACCGACCAAGTTTCCTAAAAAAGACTGTATCACAAACAATTTTCACTACTGAATGGCTAATCGACGGAATAAGGTTCATACAGTGGAAAGTCAACAATCACGCATATATTTTACCCCATAAAGGCTGTTTCACAAAAAAATTTAAAAAGGCTTTTCAACATATAAGTGCAACTGTGAACAGCGAATATATTTTTCTTTTGCCACTAATACACGGCAAACAGGGCTTTGGAATATATAACTGCACCTCTGAATGGCAATTAGGCCCTCATTTTTTCCCACTTTTGCACTACACAAAAGACTTTTCAACATATAAGTGCAACGCTGAACGGCAAATATATTTTTCTTTTGCCACTAATACACGGCAAACAGGGCTTTGGAATATATAACTACACCGCTGAATGGCAATTAGGCCATAATTTTTTCCCACTTTTACACAAAACAAAAGGCTTTTCAACATATAAGTGCAATGCTGAACGGCGAATATATTTATCTTTTGCCACTAATACACTGCAAATAGGGCTTTGGAATATATATCTGCACAGCTGAACGGCAATTAGGCCCTAACTTTTTCTCACTTTTGCACTACACAAAAAGCTTTTCAACATATAAGTGCAACTCTGAACGGCAAATATATTTTTCTTTTGCCACTGATACATGGCAAACAGGACTTTGGAATATATAACTGCACCACTGAACGGCAATTAGGACCTAATTTTTTCTCACTTTTTCACTACACAAAAGGCTTTTCAACATATAAGTGCAATGATGAACAGCAAATATATTTTTCTTTTGCCACTAATACATAGAAACAGGGCTTTTCAATATATAACTGCACCACACAAGGGCAAATAATACTGTAGAAATATTTCCTTGTAATAAACACTGTTAATGCCTGTATCAAACAGCACTTGCACCCCAATAACAAGAATGGTTTGCTGGAATCACAGAGTTGTATAATGGCAATTTGGATTCCCAGTCAGTGCTCCAAGGTCTAATCGGATTGTTACTATTACCCAGGCTGTAACCTCCTCTACTGAACCCTGTTCTACATAAATGCTGTGGAGCGATTTATCCCAATCCTTTCACTGCACTTATAAATTGTTTTTTCACCATAATCAAGTCTTTCCTATCAATGCCTGCAGACATTTCTCCCTGCACTAAGTACACTGGTAAATGGCAGAATTTTAAATTGCTGACGCTATTTATAAGGCTGTGACATCACAGAGCTGGCTGGCTGCTGATTGGCTGCCTGCATGCTATTATGGGTGATCCCGCCTTCCCAGAGTTCCTTTCTCCATGTCCTCACACGTGCAGCAGCCATTTTAGGAAAAGATGCAATTCGTTACCACGAAGCATGAGGAAATGCGGCTTTGTTGCGTATCGAATATTTCTGGAAATTCAGATCAAATTCCACTTCATCAGCTTCGATTCGCTCATCTCTACTGGCAGCGTGTTGGGGTGCATAAAAAGTTGTGTCGGGTGTGATCTAGGTTCATTCTGAGGCTTGTGTGTAGGGGCGTTAGAGACCCTGGTCACATGACAGGGCGGTTCCAGTACGTCACTACTGATAAACCCTTATGTTAAAACTGGCAAACTTTCCTTCTGGTCTGGTGGGGTCTGTGAGCCAGGGCTGCTTCATAGCGTTCCATCTGCTAATCCAAGTGTCGGCCTCGGATTTCTGTGGATTCTGCTGACAAAAGAAATCAGATCATTCTGTGCTGTATTTACCCTGTGTGAACACCCCCTACATGTTATCAGCGCAGATGGCGGAAGGTACGGAGCCGGAGTTGCCATCGCTTTGTCCAATTCTATCCCCAAGCCTCGTCAGCTTCGTCTCATGGTTCTGACGGTATATAGCTGATACAAAGGACGAGATTGTAACTGGAGAGGAAATCTGCTTGTAGTTATGGGCTGATATACCATGCAACTGAGGCCCCTAGAGAGATGGGGCCCAGCCCCACAGGATGATAAGGACCTTTTCTCTTCCACTATTTGTACATCTATGGATCCGGACTCATACCAACAGATCCTGAGCCCCATCTTTTCCTCCATCCAGAACACAGATCCAAGATCTGGACGAGGAAATGAATCCATAACACTGTTATATCGAGAAGAAGCTTTTTATTATTAGATAGATAGATAGATAGATAGATAGATAGAAGATTTTTTTTGGGAGGGGAGGCCAAATTGCGATTGAAAATTTCCGAATTGTCCGAATGATAGCAATTTTTTTCGTTTTTGGTAGGGGGGCGTCTTATGTGAGGTCTTATTACACACATACAGTAGTTCTTCATCTTCCTCGTCGTCTGTAATAATTAAACGCAGCTTTCAAGATCATTTGCAGCAGGATACTTTTCATTGTCCTGCTCCTCTTTTTTCGTATAATTTTAACAACATTTTTCATGCCGACTTTTCTGATGTAGCTCAATACTTTTCTTTTTCCTCCCTGGCGAAGGTGGTGGTGTACATGTCCGATTTTTCTTCCCACATAACTTGTGGCTTTGCCAAGGACTGCAATATATAAGGAAACCATCAGTAGGTTGCAGATGTAGTAGAATCTATCGCTATAAGAATAACAGCAATGCAATAATATATCAATGAGATACCAGGAACTTCCCAATGTCTTCCCTGCAGCCCATCAGCAGACACCAGCTGTCTCACCGCTACATTCTGCAGATTTTAGGGGTACTAGCAGGACCCTCCCCCCAATGTGTGGGATCCCCAGTTATAAGAGGTAACTCTAAGCCCTGCCTGGACCCCGTGTATATGAGATTATAAAGTCCTTGTTACCCGGCTTCTCCACGATCACTTCCTCCAGTCTCCCGGCCAGGTGTCTGCAGCACCTCTTCATCTTCTTGTAGCTGTGACAGAGAGAAATGTTCTCACATTAACTGCTCCAGAGGACAATATTCAGTCCCCCCAGAATATCCCTGTGACCCCCTCCCCCACTACAGAGGTCAGATATACAGGTGCAGCGGATAGCGGGCAGGGAGGATATGTAGATCTGTGTAGAGTAGGAGAAGATGGACACTCACCAGAAGATGCAGATGATGATCTGTATCAACAATATAGCCCCGAACAGCCCCAGGAGAACATAGAGCCAGACTGGTAATAAAGAGACAAGATGATGGTTATTAACTCTGTCTTATAAGACATATGAGGATGATGGGAGTAGGATCGGGAGAGGAAGGAGTTCACTACTCACTGTTCTTGGCTCCTCTGTTTTCTTGTCCGGGGGTTTCTCCCCTCACTGATACTGGCGAGGTCACTGTCCATAAAAAAATCAAGGGAATAAAGAAATGAAATCCATGATGGCGGCTACTGAATCCCAAGATTGTATCAAGAGTAGGAGACAAAAGACTCTTCCTATAAGTGACCCCTAGAAACCTACACAACCCTCCCCAGTGATGACGTCCATTACCTGTAGGTCTTATGGTCGGCCTCCCCTCAATATTCATAAAGCAAATCACAAAAAATAGCAGAGCAAATCTCCTCAACTCCATAATCTCCAACTACTAACCCTCAAAAGACCCCAGTCCACCCCAACACACACTGGACCTGGCATTGTGATGTCACAGAGCTGTATTGTCTGGGGGCAGGGCTAGTGGCTGATGATGTCATCAGAGATATGAACTGAATGATGGGCAGTATATAGGATGATAATATTTAAAGTGAGATTTCATCTCTAGTTCACCCTCCGAGAAGTCATAAAGACATTAGGTACATTTTACTATCAGAAAAAATAAAAAAAAAATACTCACAATTTTCAGATAAAAGTGCACATATAAAATACAATGCCCGACCCGGGTTTTGCGGTAAGCTTCTTCAGGGGCCGCAGGGAAGAAAACACTGCGGCCCCTGAAGAAGCTTACAGCGAAACCCGGGTCGGGCATTGTATTTTATATGTGCACTTTTATCTGAAAATTGTGAGTATAATAAAGCGTGTGTAATATATCTACATCAAAGGTACTGCACCATCCATTTGTTCTCTATGAAGGTATTCTTACTGGATAATGGAAACAGCGGTTGGGGATGTAGTGCCTCTACCCGTTATTGGAAACAGTGGCTGGTGATATGCGCTCAATTATCTGGATATTGTGAGTATAATAGAGGGTGGGCACTCCACATATCTCAGGTACTGCACCATCTATTTGTCTTCTCTGAAGGGTCAAATTCCTGAGAGTGAAATTAGTGGTCGGCGGCTTCAGGTGGATTGGAAAATCAGCTGGAAGCACCCAGGAGCTTATACATGTGAAAGAACACTGTGGATCTAACTTATATTTCTGGGAGCAGGACATGCTATCTACAGTACTGTAAGCTTATCATTATTAGTGCAAAAAACTGCCGTTTCTAGCGCGGTCCCGTATTTTCTATTTTCTACATTTTACCATCAGTTTAGAGGGAATGTTCACCCAGAAATGATATTTAGTATTTTGTAAATATAAATATTTACATAGCGTCCTTTTGATGAATTTCTTATATATTATAGCGGTCTGAGCTCAGTTTTCTGATGCAGAGTTCAATATCCCCGGTAATACTATAGAGATAATGATAAAATCCTGTCTGCCACTGCTAGAGACAATATAGGAGCCTACTATATAAATGCTTACATAGAGCTCAACAAACAATATATTCTCTAAGCTCCCCCTAGTGGTGGCTTTAGGTAACTGGAATTTTATCATATAAAAGACTTGTAAGAGATTTAAAAAAAAAGGTAAGTCTGCTTTCTTCCTTAAACAGCGCCTCTCTTCTCCATGGGCTGTGTATTGTATTGCAGCTCAGTGCATTTCAAGTGAATGTGGCTAAGCTGCAATGCCGCACACTGCCCCCTATAACCAGATCTCTACAACACATAATAATGTATGGAGACATACAATCTCTACTACTTACCTGTAGGTGTCATGGTGGGCCTCCCCTCAATATTAACAAAGCAAATAGTAAAGAATAGCAGAGCAACGCTCCAGGAATCCATACTCTCCTACTAGTAACCCTCAAAAGACCCAAGTGCACCTGACACATAGAACACTGGACACTGCATTGTGATGTCACAAAGCATCAGAGCAGGTGGGTGGAGCTACTGGCTTTTGATGATGTCATAAGGGATATTGCCTGATTGATAGGCAGTATATGGAGAAATTATAAACCAGTGTGAAGTATCAGAGATGTAGCAGAGCCAATTATTCTGCACAGTGAGGATAAAGCAGATGCATAGTCAGACCAGCCAATGTTCAGTAATCATTTTGGGACTTCCACTGGAAAACACAGAAACATCTGAGCGTTTCTTATTATCTCCCTTCCTAGTGTAGATCTCACCAACAGTGGAGACAGATAAAGACCGGCGTGTAAAACACCAGACTTAATGGAAATGTGTCACCAAAAGTTTTCTAGACATGCTCTGTGGACCTGTGCAGTGGTTGTTGTACAAGTAAAGAATAGATAAGCTCTGACAATTACCCATTGTGAATGGTGAATCCTGTCTTATCTGTCATTCTAATCCTGCCTGTTATGATATCACTTCTATGTATGGATAAGAAGGTAACTGCAGTAAAGTGATCTATACAAACCAAGAAGTGGCGCCTAGGAAAACTGCAAGATTTTATGGTTTTTGTTTAATTATAGATATTAAAATGGCAAATTAAAAATAACATCACCAAAAATTCTTTAAAAATATGTTAAACATAAAAAAGTGATTTAACCCAAGAAGCTGAAGCCAAGCATTGGGGACCAGATAAATATGTTCAATCTGACAGGCTCTGCTCAGTGGACAGTGGTTTTAAAATCTGAAATGCTGACCCTCTGAGGCTGAAATGCGGACTGGCTGACCCTCTTAAGTTTTAGGGTACAACAACATGTTCAGGTTTCCTGATGCTATTTTGGAAAGAAGTATCTTTCTCTCCATTTATGATCTACTCCTAATTTTGGTTTTCAAAAATTTATAATTTTAGGACTCCTGTGGAACATTTATGGTTTAAAGGGTTTTTCCCATCTAAATATTTGTGGCACAGCAGTAGGATATACTATAAATGTCAGATAGGCCCCACCTCTGGAACTTGCTCCTACTGTATCTTGAGGATATAGCCTCTATAGTGAAAGGAGAGCACACTGCGCATACAAAGCCACCCTCCATTCACTGCTATGGAAGCTCTAAATACCCCAGCGCTAAGTCTCACAGCAGTAAATGGAGAACATGCAGCACATGTACTGTGCCCTCTACTACACTTAAGGGCAGGGGTGCACCTAGCCTTTCTGCTGAACTGGCGCCCACCCCCCCTCCCCAATGCCAATTTCTTGATCTAACCCCTTCCCTTCTGCCCATGGCCCTTTGACTGCCCCCCTCTTGCCCCTACCTGGTGCAGCCTGAGGCGATCGCCTCACTTGGCCTCATTGGTGGTGCACCCCTGAGTGTGGCCGTAGCTTCCACAATAAAGCACCCTGGTAGGCAGCACAATAAAGTCTCTTTAAGGTCCACCCAACAATGAGGCCACTTCCTAGTAATTCTGTTTGTGACCTCAAGTTATGCCTCATTCACAAGTCAGTGTTTTGGTCAGTGATTTCCATCAGTGATTTTGAACCAAAATCTGGTCTGGCTGTAAACACAGAACAGGAGCAGATCTTTCTCTTCTACCTTATGTCTGTGGAGGCTCCAATCCTGGTTTTGGCTCACAGTCACTAATGGAAAAACTGACCAAAACACTGACATGTGATTGAGGATTTAGACTTACAGTAACCTATGAGGAGCCGGAGAAGAGGATGAGTGTGGTAGTGACTCTGGCTGTTCCAGCCAATCACAGAGTCTGTCTTCAAACTGTTCCAAGGCACACAGGCGACTGCGGCCTAGTTAGCCACGTGCTTCTTGAATGCAGCTGGATGCGACCTGAATAGATCATGACCACGCCATGTGGTTGTATCCATGCATTATGAAATGGATCTCTTAGGCCTCTTTCACACGGGCGTCATGTTTGACGCCTGGATAAGAGGCGGGTGCGTTGCGGGAATATGCGTGATTTTTCCGCGCGGGTGCAAGCGTTTGTAATGCGTTTTGCATGCGCGTGTGAAAAATCTCCATGTTTGGTACCCAGACCCGAAGCCGGACTTCATCACTAAAGTCCGGTTTCGGGTAGAGTATTCTGGAGACTTTATTATTTTCCCTTATAACATGGTTATAAGGGAAAATAATAGCATTCTTAATAAAGAATGCATAGTAAAATGAAGATGAAGGGCTTAAAAATAATAAAAGTTAACTTACCTTAGCCACTTGATCGCGTAGTTGCGATCTGTCTTCTCTTTCCCAGCTTCAGCTAACAACTAAAGGACCTGTGATGACGTCACATCACATGGTCCAATCACATGGTCCATCACCATGGTAAGATGGACCATGTGATTGGACCATGTGATGTGTCACGAAGTGATTCGTGAAAATCACCGCTCATGTGCACAGCCCCATACAAATGAATGGGTCCGGATTCAGTGCGGGTGCAATGCGTCCTCCTCACGCAATGCACCCGCGCGGAAAACTCGCCCGTGTGAAAGGGGCCTTAGACCCGATTCTGTTCTTCATTTGAAAATACATGTCAGAATAGCTATATAATCCTTATTTATAATGTGATGTGTTACGTGTTACCTTTATGTTGGCACAATACCATATATGTATACAATAGATTTTTATTTACTAAAACTTTTATACAATTATTGAATATTCCGTGGAAAAAAAACTGACAGGCAATCTATTGGGTCTCATTTTTAGTCCCCAGGATGATTTAAAAAAGTGGAAAAAAGTTTTTAAAAATATAAACAATATATCAAAATGTACCTCCTTACCCGATTTTATAAAAATATTTATCTCGTACTAATAAATCCCATAAAATCTCCCAAATTTTTTTAATAAACAGCGATCAAAAAGTAATACCAGAATGGTATCAATGAGAACTAGAGATCAACCTGCAAATAATGAGCCCATACACAGCTGTATAGATGTAAATATAAAAAAAAAAATCATGGGTTACAGAATAAGGTGATGCAAAGAAAAAATACAATGAAAAACTATAAAAATGTGGCATTGCTATGATCATACTGAACCACAGAATGAGGTTACTGCATAAGAACGCTCACACTGTAAAAGCTAAACCCATAAAACTATGATGGAACTATGGCGGAAAAGTTTTTTTTTTTTTCAATTCCACCCCATTTCGAATTTTTTTTTTCAATGCAATACTAAATGGTGCTGTTAAAAGTAAAACTTGTCCTGCAAAAATCAAGTCATTTTTTTCTGTGTGTAAAAAAAAAAGTTATGGCTCCTGGAAGGCAGGGAGTAAAAAAATTAAAACGAAAAAAACATAAAAACATTGCATGGATATGTGTGTTGTCCACGGAGAACATTGGTAGGACACATCTGTGATTCACTAACGTGAATGAAGGCTTAGGCTGTGACTCTGGCTACTGACCATAGTATCCAAGGAGTTTGATGGTCTGTAATGGAGTTCTCTCCTGTCTTGGTCATTTCAGCAGGAGCCCAGCTGTCGATCACACATACATCAGTTTGCCTTAACTAAAGGCATTTTATGATGTACTTCTACGCCAATTTGTGGGAAAGGTTAATATAAAAAATTTCAAAATTTTTGTCCAATTATTTCTTATTCTCAACAGAGGTCCAAATCCCCTGCATAGACATACTGACATAATATTCTGCTGCCATCACTAGGGGAGCCTATGAGCTTATTTCTAATCTTCAACAAAGGTCCAACTCCCCTGCATAGACATACTGACATAACATTCTGCTGCCCTCACTGAACTCTATAACAACACAATATGCAAGAAGTTCGCTCCATTAGGAACATGATGGCTATAAGCTGATGGCTTTTTTTTTAAGGGGTTGTGCGGGATTATTTTTTAATTCTTACCCTCAGAAGACCCTATGAAGAGATCTATACGTACCTGCTCTCTGCTGTTCTGTTTTGGCTCTGTGCCCCCAGGGTTGTCTTCAGTACACATCTGGTCCCCACCTTTCAATCTCTGCATGGACAGGGTTATGTGTACTACTGCAGTAAATGACTAGCCTCATTGGGGATTTGTCCACAAATGACATGTTAATACTTGGGGATAGCTGAAAAAAAAGGGGGTCAGTCAGCACATCCAAATGCGTAGGTGCATGCTCGCTCATCACTACTAGAAACACTAAAAAAAAAAAAACACAATGCAACAGCACTCTGCAAACACAAATAACGTACAATAATGCCATAGTTATAGAAAATATTCTGGTGCTAATTCTACGCTTATTTTGTTAATCATTTTTTAGCCATGGTGGCGTAAACTGCACATTGGGATGGGCTGACTGACCCCCTTTTTTTGAAGTTGTACAGGAGCTGGAGGTGTGGCTGACTCTAGTTAGTTTCGTACCCCTGACCAGCCTATCTGCTTAATGCTGATTTTAATTAATGTAAGTATAAGGCCTCATGCACACAAACGTATTTTGGGTCCGCGTCCCAGCCGCATATTTTGCGGCTCAGGCGCGGACCCAATCACTTCAATGGGACCGCAAAAGATGCGGACAGCACTCCGTGTGCTGTCCGCGTCCTTTGTTCCGTTCCGTGGCCCCGCAAAAAAAATATAGCATGTCCTATTCTTGGACAAGAATAGGCATTTCTACAATAGGCGGCGTTCCGTTACGCAAATTGCAGAACGGAACGCGGAACAGATTCCGTGTTTTCCGGATCCGCAGATTGAGGACTGCAAAACACCTCGTGAGCATGAGGCCTAAAGCTGTAGCCTGCTTTCATTGCATTCCTTGGAAGCCGTCTGGCACCAGGAGAGATATAAAGTGGGCTTAGCATGCATGTTGGTACCTGCATTCCATGGACTTAATAGAGGCCATTATGGCAGAAACAATGGTAAAAGGCAGAGTGGACCCAGCATGCATGTGGAACCTGCGTGCCTTGAATTTTATGGTGTCCATTAAGGCACATAACAGGTAGCATTTAGTGTTAGGTTCCCGTCTTATAGAAATCGCCTTGACGGCGGCAGACGGGCCCAAATGATGTTGTACAAAATGTATTTGCCAAGAATCTCAAATTTACAAAATAAGTGTAGCATTAGCACCAGAATATTTTCCATAACTATGGCATTATTGTATTTTAGGCCTCTTTCACACGGGCGTCACGTTTGACGCCCGGATCAGAGGCGGGTGCGTTACGGGAAAATGCGCGATTTTTCCACGTGAGTGCAAAGCATTTTAATGCGTTTTGCACACGCGTGGGAAAAATCAGCATGTTTGGTACCCAGACCCAAACCCAAACCCGGACTTCATCACTGAAGTCCGGTTTCGGGTTGAGTATTCTGTAGATTGTATTATTTTTCCTTATAACATGGTTATAATGGAAAATAATAGCATTCTCAATACAGAATGCTTAGTAAAATGTGGATGGAGGGGTTAAAAATAAAAAAATTAACTCACCATATCCACTTAATCGCGTAGTTGCGATCTCTTCTTCATTCATTAGCTGCCGGCTAAAGGACCTGTGATGAGGTCACTGAGCTCATCACATGGTCCAATCAACATGGTCCATCACCATGGGGATGGCCTATGTGATTGGACCATGTGATATGACGTCCTCACAGGTCCTTTAGATGGCAGCTAATGAATGAAGAAGAGATCGCAACTACGCGATTAAGTGGATATGGTGAGTTAATTTTTTTATTTTTAACCCCTTAATCCACATTTTACTCCACTTTAATCAACATCGCACATTATAGAGCATGCTGCGGTTTTCACGCAACGCAGAAGTGATGCATGAAAATCACCGCTCATGTGCACAGCCCCATAGAAATGAATGGGTCAGGATTCAGTGCAGGTGCGTCTACCTCACGCATTGCACCCGCGCGGAAAACTCGCCCGTGTGAAAGAGGCCTTATTTGTGTTTGTAGAGTGCTGTTGCATTGTGTTTTTTATTACTTGGGGATATATCTCCACTGACACAAGTAATTGGCTGCAGCCGTGTGCAGGACCCTCTCCATGTGAAAGTTGACAGGTGGAAACTGGAAGTGCAGTGAAGACCATTTTCAAAGTAAGCACACCACATGTACAGTAGGATAGGTGCCCTAAAGATCTGGTCCTCTGAACCTAAGAAATGTACATCTGCATAAATATTTAACAAAAAAAAAAAATATTTCTCAGAGTCCGAGGACAAGATTTTCACAAGAAAGATATGATTATGTTTCAAGGCTCCTACCCTAGGTGGCAGTATGCTTGCTTTGAAACTAATTTTGCAGATGAAAGACTCCCTTAAGGGTCTGGACTGGATATTTTTTATTTAATCAGTCACCCTCCACCAGATGAAAGCAGCTGATTTTTTAAAACACCTTTTTGCACCTTGATTGACAATGTTTTATGACTTTATGGAAAATTGCTATTGGTTTGTGGGAAAGGGGTATGGCTTAAGATATATCAATGTGTACCAAAATGATGCGAAAATGTTGGTACAAAGTAAGTCAACCAATAGTTGATATAACATTAGATGTCTAAATGTGCACCAAATTTAGCATACAGTATAAGCCACAGTGATAATGTTGGTGCATCTTTAGACTGTTTACACTGTCTGAATATTAGACAGGATTACATATTGTCACCTATTGTATTTAGTGCTTTTCCATACCTCCCGGACTTGTGGTCAGAAAAGCAATGGAGCGGGGCGAAGCCGTAGCGAAATGCGGCTTGACTTAGGGGGAAGAAAGTGGCGGATAGGGTTAATTGTGGGTGCAGGAGACGCTGCAGGCGGTGTTGCAGGGGACCAGCCCGGTCACGGTCCCTGCTGTTCCTGAGGTGCAGGCGCGGAGGTCTCGGCCCCCGGTGAGATTGAGCCCAGAGATTAACCCCCGGATCCGGCGGCGCTTAGGGAGCCCCGTTAGAGACCCTCCGGTACGGCAGCGTGGTCGCGGAGCCAGCGCTGCTCACGGCCGTGCAGGGAAGATTCCCGTTCGGCGGTCGGGTCATGCGGGAGAGGGAGGGGTTAACCCCCCTCCTGTCTCCCAACCAGCGGTAGCAGCCAGGCCAGGTGTGACGGCGGGCCCAGTGCTGGAGTGCCTCAGCAGGGGACGAGCCTTAGACTTACCTCGGTCTCCAGTGGTGGGAAGGAGCCAGCAGCAGGATCATAGCAGGGGGGTGCAGACAGCCTTCAGCACGGTAGGCCAGAGCAGCAGGCAACAGGAGCAGGAAGATCTTGGCGCGCTAAGGGCCTCTAGTGGGCGCCGGAGGCAATTGCAGCATCAGCAGGAGGAGGACGATCTTGGCACGCGGAGGGCCCCTAGTGGACACTGGAGGCAATTGCAGCATGGGAGCAGTGAGTGGCAGGTGGCTCCGCCCCCTAAGAGGCATCTGGTGAGGGTGCTGCATTTGGAGGACCTGCCCCTGGTGAAGGCGCTGCAGTGATTGGTGCTGTGTGGCCACCATCCGGTGGGCCTGGACAGAGTGCGGATGACGTCGCGGCGGTGGATTCTAGAGTACCTGCTTCCGGTTTTCCTGCGCTTTTTGGAGTGGTTGCATTATGACGAGCAGTTCCGTCAACGTAAGACTATCCGCCCCAGTATTAGGTGGGATCACAAAGATATCAGCCTCTGGATGCGAATTATGGCGGCCCAGAAGGTGGGTGGTCAGCCCTTTCATGGCGCGTCACGGGGTACGTCAGTGGCAGAGTCGTCCTCTGGTGGGAAAAAAGGATTCTGCTGGCAGTTTAATGAGGGGTACTGTAAGTTTTTGTCCGACTGCCGTTTTAAGCATGAATGCTCCGGGTGTGGAGGTGCCCATAGTTTCTCCCGGTGTTTTAAGAAGGGAAAGGGAAGGGGACAGGATGTTGTGCAGAAGAGGTTTGACACCGGTGAAGGTGGATGCGATGCTTCCCTTCCTAAGTGAGTACCCTGATAGGGCGGCGGCGGAGTTGTTGCATCAGGGGTTTGTTGATGGTTTTTGTATTCCGTGCTCTTCGGTTTGGGGGGGTGGTGTGGTTCGGAACCTGGCGTCCGCGTTGGCGAGGCCTGGGGTGGTCAGGGATAAGATTGAGAAGGAGGTTAACGCAGGGCGGGTTGCTGGTCCGTTTGCTGTCCCGCCGTTGCAGGGGTTGCGCGTTTCACCATTAGGGTTGCTTCCTAAGAAGGAACCGAGCAAGTTTCGGCTCATTCACCATTTGTCTTACCCGGCTGGGAGTTCGGTGAATGATGGGATTGACCCGGAGTTGTGTTCTGTGTCCTACAAGTCCTTTGATGCGGCGGTGGCGTGGGTGCGTCGTTTCGGGCAGGGGGCGCTGCTGGCCAAGACGGATATAGAGGCGACATTTCGTTTACTGCCTATACATCCGGAGAGCTTTCACTTGTTGGGTTTTGTTTGGGAGGGGTTGCGCGATTTCGTGTTCATTGTTTGAGAAGTTCAGTTCATTTTTGGAATGGGTAGTGAAGCAAGAGGCTGGTTGGAAATCGGTGCTGCACTATTTGTTGGGCCAGTTGGTTTCCGGGTTTGTTCCATTTTATTGCATATAATGGAGTGTGTTGCTGGTGCATTTGGGGTTCCGTTAGCTCCGGACAAGACGGAACGTCCGGCTACGTCAGTGAAGTTTTTGGGTATCGTCATTGACACGGAGCGCATGGAGTGTCGCTTGCCGGAGGATAGGTTGGCAGATTTGGTTAAGGAAGTGTCTGGTTTGCGGGGACTTCGGAAAGTGCAGTTGCGCAGGGTTCAGTCGGTCTTGGGTAAACTGGACTTTGCTTGTCGGATCCTGCCTATGGGACGGGTTTTTGCCGTCGGTTGGCAATGGCGACCGCCAGGGTGGTTGCTCTGTTTCATTTTGTGCGGTTGTCGGCGGAGGTTAGGGCGGATCTGGAGGTTTGGGAAAAATTTTTGTCTCTGTTTAATGGGCGATTTGTGTGGATGGACGGGCCGGTTTCTACGGTTGATATGGAGCTCTTTACGGATGCGTCAGGGGCGTGTGGTTACAGGGTTTTTTGGCGCGGTCAATGGAGTGCGGGGTCGTGCCCAGATGACTGGCGTGGGGCTGGTTTTCTGACTAATCTGGCCTTATTGGAATTGTTTCCCATTGTGCTAGCGGTGGAACTATGGGGTGATTGTTTTCGGAACAAGAGAATTCGTTTTTGTTGTAACAACATGGGCGTGGTGCAGGCTATTAATGCCCAGTCTGCTAGTTCGCCGACGGTGATTCTTTTGTTGCGGCTTTCGGTGTAGAGGGGTTTGGAGTTGAATGCGTGTTTTGTGGTGGTTCATGTTCCAGGTGTTGAGAATTCGGTGCCTGATGCTCCTTCTCGTTTCCAGTGGGATCGTTTTCTTTGACTGGAGCCGATGGCGGAGGAGCGCGGCCGTCCTTGTCCTCAGTGGCTCTGGAGTGTGGCCTTGGGGTCTCGGTTGGGTTGCTTTGGAGATCTGTGAGTACAGGTACGTGGTCGGCTTATGCTTCGGTTTGGTCCCAGTGGGAGCTGTTAATTGAGCAGGTTGGGGGTTGTAGTACTGATGAGGAGTTTCGGGTGCTTCTGATTTATATGGTGGGATTGGCGTTTAGTGCGGGTTCATCTTATTCAGTGGTTTCGAAACGGGTGTCAGCGATATCCTTCTGGTTGCGTATAAGGGGCATGGCGGATGTGTCTAAATGTTTTATGGTGCGCCAGGCGTTGAAGTGGTATCGGAGACATGTATTTACTAGGGATACACGCCGCCCGGTTTCTTTTGAAATATTAAATTTGTTGTGGAGCCAGGTGGGGGTTACTTGTGTGTCAGGGTATGAGGTGTGTCTTTTTTGCTAGCTATTTTTGGGGCTTTTCGAGTGTCTGAGTTGGTGGCAAGAAATAGAAGGGGAGATGGAGGTTTGAGGCGGGGGCATGTGGTGCACTGCTCGGAGGAACTGGATTGTTTTGTGCGTAGATCTAAAACGGATCCGGAGGGGCGAGGGAGGCGTTTTGCGCTGCGTCCCTTGTGGGGTTCTGTGGTTTGCCCCATCAGTTGTCTGGAGGAGTTCTGGGGGGTCCATCCTGATGTTGAGGGGGCATTGTTTGTGCACTTGGACGGTTCGGCCTTGTCACGGTATCAGTTTGTGGCAGCTTTTAGGAAGTGTTTGGGGGCAGCGGGTTTCAGGGCCATGGAGTTTGCATCGCACTCCTTTCGGATTGGAGCTGCTACCGAGGCTGCTCGGTGGGGCTTGGGAGACGATGTGATTCGGTGTATTGGTAGCTGGGAATCCGCTTGTTTCCGTTCCTATGTTCGGCCTCATTTATTGTGAAATGGTGAGTTGTGGGTTAGCCGGTTGGTGAGTCTCGGTGGGGGTTTGGGTATGATCGGTTGCACTTTGTTAATTGCTGTTTTGCTCATTGGTTGTTCTGTTATGTTTTGTAGTGCCCACCGCGTGCCTTGCTTGGATTTTTGGCCACTCGTATGTTTATTGGGGAGCCCATAGAGCGGATGTGTGGAGGAACGGCAGGCAGTTGGGTTTTGAGTCTCGTGAGCTTCAGGTCCGCTGGATTGGATTGCGAGGTTTGTTGTGGGGACGGGTGTTGCCGGAATTCAGTTTTTATGTTTCTCTTGATCGCCCTCCAGATATAGTGGTCATACATGCTGCAGGGAATGATTTGGGTGTTCGTCGTTCCAGAGACGTCATTAGGGACATAAAATTGGACTTTCTGCGGTTGTGGGCTGATTACCCATCCTTATTGGTGGTGTGGTCGGATATAGTGGCAAGGAGAGCTTGGCGGATGGCGCGGTTGGTAGAGAAGCTGAACAGGGCTAGGGCCAAGGTCAATAGGGGGGTGGGCCGATTTGTGAAGCGGCATGGGGGGTTTGTGGTTCAACATAAGGACTTGGAGGAGGCTTCCTCTTTGTTTTTGAGATCTGATGGGGTACATCTTAATGATATTGGGATTGACATGTGGATGTTAGGCCTGCGTGACAGTTTGGAAACTGCTTTGAAGGTGTGGAGGGACGAGCATAGGTGAGGTGACACCTATGTCGTCTGGTGGCAGTAAAGAAGGGGATCCTGGGAGTCAATATTTTGGTATAGGTGCATGGCTTTATCTTTACGGCGTGCATCTATGAGGTTTTGGTGGTAAATGGAAAACTGGGGATCCTGATGGGGCTAATAGCCTTGCAGGGGTATAAGTCGTGGATTTGGTGCCCTTGGGTTGGAGAGTGCGGCCGAGGGTAAAAGTGAGTTAAAACATGGACCGGATGCTCAGATTGCCTATATATATATATATATATATAGAGAGAGAGAGAGAGATGAGCGAACACCTGGAAGTTCGGGTTCGGGAAGTTCGGCCGAACTTCCCGAAAATGTTCAGATTCGGGATCCGAACTCGACCCAAACTTTATCCCGAACCCGAACCCCATTGAAGTCAATGGGGACCCGAACTTTTAGGCACTAAAAAGGCTGTAAAATAGTCCAGGAACGGGCTAGAGGGCTGCCAAAGGCAGCAAAATGTAGGTAAATCCCCTGCAAACAAATGTGGATAGTGAAATGAATTAAAATTAAATAAAATAAAATAAATAAAATTTAACCAATATCAATTGGAGAGAGGTCCCACAGCAAGGAATCATGCGTCATATCACCCACCACCGGAGAAGGCCACTCTCAGTTATTTCGGCCCAGCACCCAGACAGAGGAGAGAAGTCCCACAACAAGGAATCATGCATCTTATCAACCACCACCGGAGAAGGCCACTCTCAGTTATTTCGGCCCAGCACCCAGACAGAGAAGAGAGGTCCCACAGCAAGGAATCATGCGTCATATCAACCACCACCGGAGAAGGCCACTCTCAGTTATTTCGGCCCAGCACCCAGACAGAGGAGAGAGGTCCTACAGCAAGGAATCATGCGTCATATCAACCACCACCGGAGAAGGCCACTCTCAGTTATTTCGGCCCAGCACCCAGACAGAGGAGAGAGGTCCCACAGCAAGAAATCATGCATCATATCACCCACCACCGGAGAAGGCCACTTTCAGTTATTTCGGCCCAGCACCCAGACAGAGGAGAGAGGTCCCACAGCAAGGAATCATGCGTCATATAAACCACCACCGGAGAAGGCCACTCTCAGTTATTTCGGCCCAGCACCCAGACAGAGGAGAGAGGTCCCACAGCAAGGAATCATGCGTCATATCAACCACCACCGGAGAAGGCCACTCTCAGTTATTTCGGCCCAGCACCCAGACAGAGGAGAGAGGTCCCACAGCAAGGAATCATGCATCATATCACCCACCACCGGAGAAGGCCACTTTCAGTTATTTCGGCCCAGCACCCAGACAGAGGAGAGAGGTCCCACAGCAAGGAATCATGCGTCATATAAACCACCACCGGAGAAGGCCACTCTCAGTTATTTCGGCCCAGCACCCAGACAGAGGAGAGAGGTCCCACAGCAAGGAATCATGCGTCATATCAACCACCACCGGAGAAGGCCACTCTCAGTTATTTCGGCCCAGCACCCAGACAGAGGAGAGAGGTCCCACAGCAAGGAATCATGTGTCATATCACCCACCACCGGAGAAGGCCACTCTCAGTTATTTCGGCCCAGCACCCAGACAGAGGAGAGAGGTCCCACAGCAAGGAATCATGCGTCATATCAACCACCACCAGAGAAGGCCACTCTCAGTTATTTCGGCCCAGCACCCAGACAGAGGAGAGAGGTCCCACAGCAAGGAATCATGCGTCATATCAACCACCACCGGAGAAGGCCACTCTCAGTATTTTCAGACCAGCACCCAGACAGAGGAGAGAGGTCCTACAGCAAGGAATCATGCGTCATAACAACCACCACCGGAGAAGGCCACTCTCAGTTATTTCGGCCCCACCACCCAGACAGAGGAGAGGTTCATTCAACTTTGGGTTGCACCGCAAGATCATGGTAAAGTTAAAAAAATGAGGATTCAATAAAGAAGTGCCCCAGAGTACAAGAATACATGGTTGATGGGGAGGCAGTTATAAATGTCTATTCTGCACAAGGGAGGCACAGGTCCTGTGGGATCCATGCCTGGTTCATTTTTATGAACGTCAGCTTGTCCACGTTGGCTGTGGACAGGCGGCTGCGTTTGTCAGTAATGACGCCCTCTGCCGTGCTGAATACACATTCAGACAAAACGCTGGCCGCCGGGCAGGCCAGCACCTCCAAGGCATAAAATGCTAACTCTGGCCACGTGGATAATTTGGAGACCCAGAAGTTGAATGGGGCCGAACCATCAGTCAGTACGTGGAGGGGTGTGCAGACGTACTGTTCAACCATGTTAGTGAAATGCTGCCTCCTGCTAACACGTTCCGTATCAGGTGGTGGTGCAGTTAGTTGTGGCGTGGAGACAAAACTTTTCCACATTTCTGCCATGCTAACCCTGCCCTCAGAGGAGCTGGCCGTGACACAGCTGCGTTGGCGACCTCTTGCTCCTCCTCTGCCTTCGCCTTGGGCTTCCATCTGTTCCCCTGTGACATTTGGGAATGCTCTCAGGAGCGCGTCTACTAGCGTGCGCTTGTACTCGCGCATCTTCCTACCACGCTCCAGTGCAGGAAGTAAGGTGGGCACATTGTCTTTGTACTGGGGATCCAGCAGGGTGGCAACCCAGTAGTCCGCACACATTAAAATGTGGGCAACTCTGCTATCGTTGCGCAGGCACTGCAGTATGTAGTCGCTCATGTGTGCTAGGCTCCCCAGAGGTAAGGACAAGCTGTCCTCTGTGGGAGGCGTATCGTCATCGTCCTCCGTATCCCCCCAGCTACGCACCAGTGATGGGCCTGAGCTGTGTCGGGTGCCACCCCGCTGTGAACCTGCTTCATCCTCATCCTCCGCCACCTCCTCCTCATCCTCCTCGTCCTCCAGTAGTGGGCCCTGGCTGGCCACATATGTACCTGGCCTCTGCTGTTGCAAAAAACCTCCCTCTGAGCCACTTCTAACAGAATGGCCTGAAAGTGCTAAAAATGACCCATCATCCTCCTCCTCCTCCTGGGCCACCTCCTCTTCCATCATCGCCCTAAGCGTTTTCTCAAGGAGACATAGAAGTGGTATTGTAACGCTGATAACGGTGTCATCGCCACTGGCCATGTTGGTGGAGTACTCGAAACAGAGCAACAGGGCACACAGGTCTCGCATGGAGGCCCAATCATTGGTGGTGAAGTGGTGCTGTTCCGCAGTTCGACTGACGCGTGCGTGCTGCAGCTGAAACTCCACTATGGCCTGCTGCTGCTCGCACAGCATGTGCAAGGTGGAGTTCCACCTGGTGGGCACGTCGCATATGAGGCGGTGAGCGGGAAGGCCGAAGTTCCGCTGTAGCGCAGACAGGCGAGCAGCGGCAGGATGTGAACGCCGGAAGCGCGCACAGACGGCTCTCACTTTATGCAGCAGCTCTGACATGTCGGGGTAGTTGTGAATGAACTTCTGCACCACCAAATTCAGCACATGCGCCAGGCAAGCGATTTGCGTCAATCCGGCTAGTCCCAGAGCTGCGACGAGATTTCGCCCATTATCGCACACCACCAGGCCGGGCTTGAGGCCCACCGGCAGAAACCACTTGTCGGTCTGTTGTTCAATACCCCGCCACAACTCCTGCGCGGTGTGGGGCCTGTCCCCCAAACATATGAGTTTCAGAATGGCCTGCTGACGTTTACCCCGGGCTGTGCTGAAGTTGGTGGTGAAGGTGTGTGGCTGACTGGATGAGCTGGTGGAAGCAGAGGAGGAGGAAGCCGAGTAGGAGGAGGAGGCTACAGGAGGCAAAGAATGATGCCCTGCGATCCTTGGCGGTGGAAGGACGTGCACCAAGGAACTCTCCGCCTGCAGCCCAGCCGCCACTACATTTACCCAGTGTGCAGTTAGGGAGATATAGCGTCCCTGGCCGTGCTTACTGGTCCACGTATCTGTGGTTAGGTGGACCTTGCCACAGATGGTGTTGCGCAGTGCACACTTGATTTTATCGGATACTTGGTTGTGCAGGGAAGGCACGGCTGTCTTGGAGAAGTAGTGGCGGCTGGGAACAACATACTGTGGGACAGCCATGGACATCAGCTGTTTGAAGCTGTCTGTGTCCACCAGCCTGAATTACAGCATTTCAAAGGCCAGTAGTTTAGAAATGCTGGCATTCAGGCCCAGGGCTCGAGGGTGGCTAGGTGGGAATTTACGCTTTCTCTCAAGGTTTGTGAGATGGAGAGCTGAGCGCTGCCGTGTGACATGGTGGAGATGCTTGGTGGCGCAGGTGGTGTTGTCGGTGGCACATCCTCTGTTTGGTGGGCGGCAGGTGCCAACATTCCTCCCGAGGCGGAGGAAGAGGCCGAGGCAGCAGCAGAAGAGGGAGCAGGGGAGCCAGAGTGAGTTCCTTGCTTTTAAGGTGTTTACTCCACTGCAGTTCATGCTTTGCATGTAGATGCCTGGTCATGCAGGTTGTGCTAAGGTTCAGAACGTTAATGCCTCGCTTCAGGCCCACTCGGGTCTTGTCGTCAGCACATTGTTTAAAGAAGTGCCATGCCAGGGAACTCCTTGAAGCTGCCTTTGGGGTGCTCGGTCCCTGGTGGCGGTGGCCAGTAGCAGGCGAACTCTGTTGGAGGCTGCTGTTCTGCTTTTGCCCCCTGCTTTCTCTTTTGCTACGCTGTTGGCTCGGTCTCACCACTGCCTCTTCCTCTGAACTATGAAACTCAGTGGCACGACCTTCATTCCATGTGGGGTCTAGGACCTCATCGTCCCCTGCATCGTCTTCCACACAGTCTTACTCCCTGACCTCCTGTTCGGTCTGCACACTGCAGAAAGACGCAGCAGTTGGCACCTGTGTTTCGTCATCATCAGAGACGTGCGGACTCCGATGAGGTAGTATTCCCATGTCCTCATCATCAGAAAACATCAGTGATTGTGCATCAGTGCATTCTATGTCTTCCAACACTGGGGAAGGGCTAGGTGGATTCCCTTGGGAAACCCTGCCAGCAGAGTCTTCAAACAGCATAAGAGACTACTGCAAAACTTGAGGCTCAGACAGTTTCCCTGATATGCATGGGGGTGATGTGACAGACTGATGGGCTTGGTTTTCAGGTGCCACCTGTGCGCTTTCTGCAGAAGACTGGGTGGGAGATAATGTTGTGAACATGCTGGATCCACTGTCGGCCACCCAATTGACTAGCGCCTGTACCTGCTCAGGCCTTACCATCCTTAGATCGGCATTGGGCCCCACCAAATATCGCTGTAAATTCTGGCGGCTACTGGAACCTGAGGTAGTTGGTTCACTAGGACGTGTGGCTGTGGCAGAATGGCCACGTCCTCTCCCAGCACCAGAGGGTACACTAACACCACCACGACCGCGTCCGTGTCCCTTACTAGATGTTTTCCTCATTGTTACCGTTCACCAAGCACCACAATAAGGAAAAAATATTTGGCCCAATGTATTGATTTCAAATTCAGGCCTTTTTTTACAGGCACCTAACACTATCTGCCTATTTGTTTATGTAGCGTATTACACTAATCCAGGCACAGCAGTAACCACTGATTTAGGGGAATATCTCTTTTAGGGCTAGTATTTAGGCCCTGGATGAAAGGTATCCTTTTATGGACAGATTTACAATTGGCCTGCAACAGCTGGGACACCAGATTCAGGGTATTGCTATTTTGGCAATTGAATTTCACCCCAGAACAAAATATATGTTTTGGCGGACACTATTATACTTTGCCAGCCACAGCTGAAACCACTGATTTATGGTATTGCTATTTTGGCAATTGAATTTCACCCCAGAACACAATATATGTTTTGGCGGACACTATTATACTTTGCCAGCCACAGCTGAAACCACTGATTTATGGTATTGCTATTTTGGAAATTGAATTTCACCCCAGAACAAAATATATGTTTTTGCGGACACTATGAATCTTGGCCGGCAACAGCTGGGACACCGGATTCAGGGTATTGCTATTTTGGCAATTGAATTTCACCCCAGAACAAAATATATGTTTTGGCGGACACTATTATACTTTGCCAGCCACAGCCGAAACCACTGATTTTAGGTATTGCTATTTTGGCAATTGAATTTCACCCCAGAACACAATATATGTTTTGGCGGACACTATTATACTTTGCCAGCCACAGCTGAAACCACTGATTTATGGTATTGCTATTTTGGAAATTGAATTTCACCCCAGAACAAAATATATGTTTTTGCGGACACTATGAATCTTGGCCGGCAACAGCTGGGACACCAGATTCAGGGTATTGCTATTTTGGCAATTGAATTTCACCCCAGAACAAAATATATGTTTTGGCGGACACTATTATACTTTGCCAGCAACAGCTGAAACCACTGATTTATGGTATTGCTATTTTGGCAATTGAATTTCACCCCAGAACAAAATATATGTTTTGGCGGACACTATGAATCTTGGCCTGCAACAGTTGGGACACCAGATTCAGGGTATTGCTATTTTGGCAATTGAATTTCACCCCAGAACAAAATATATGTTTTTGCGGACACTATGAATCTTGGCCTGCAACAGCTGGGACACCAGATTCAGGGTATTGCTATTTTGGCAATTGAATTTCACCCCAGAACAAAATATATGTTTTTGCGGACACTATTATACTTTGCCAGCCACAGCTGAAACCACTGATTTATGGTATTGCTATTTTGGCAATTGAATTTCACCCCAGAACAAAATATATAATTTGCAGGACACTATGAAACTTGGCCAGCCACAGCTGGGACACCAGATTCAGGGTATTGCTATTTTGGCAATTGAATTTCACCCCAGAACAAAATATATGTTTTGGCGGACACTATTATACTTTGCCAGCCACAGCTGAAACCACTGATTTATGGTATTGCTATTTTGGCAATTGAATTTCACCCCAGAACACAATATATGTTTTGGCGGACACTATTATACTTTGCCAGCCACAGCTGAAACCACTGATTTATGGTATTGCTATTTTGGCAATTGAATTTCACCCCAGAGCAAAATATATGTTTTGGCTGACACTATAAATCTTGGCCTGCAACAGCTGGGACACCAGATTCAGGGTATTGCTATTTTGGCAATTGAATTTCACCCCAGAACAAAATATATGTTTTGGCGGACACTATGAATCTTGGCCTGCAACAGCTGGGACACCAGATTCAGGGTATTGCTAATTTGGCAATTCAATTTCACCCCAGAACACAATATATGTTTTGGCGGACACTATTATACTTTGCCAGCCACAGCTGAAACCACTGATTTATGGTATTGCTATTTTGGCAATGAATTTCACCCCAGAGCAAAATATATGTTTTGGCTGACACTATAAATCTTGGCCTGCAACAGCTGGGACACCAGATTCAGGGTATTGCTATTTTGGCAATTGAATTTCACCCCAGAACAAAATATATGTTTTGGCGGACACTATGAATCTTGGCCTGCAACAGCTGGGACACCAGATTCAGGGTATTGCTAATTTGGCAATTGAATTTCACCCCAGAACAAAATATATGTTTTGGCGGACACTATTATACTTTGCCAGCCACAGCTGAAACCACTGATTTATGGTATTGCTATTTTGGCAATTAAATTTCACCCCAGAACAAAATATATGTTTTGGTGGACACTATGAATCTTGGCCTGCAACAGCTGGGACACCAGATTCAGGGTATTGCTATTTTGGCAATTGAATTTCACCCCAGAACAAAATATATGTTTTTGCGGACACTATGAATCTTGGCCGGCAACAGCTGGGACACCAGATTCAGGGTATTGCTATTTTGGCAATTGAATTTCACCCCAGAACAAAATATATGTTTTGGCGGACACTATTATACTTTGCCAGCCACAGCTGAAACCACTGATTTATGGTATTGCTATTTTGGCAATTGAATTTCACCCCAGAACAAAATATATGTTTTGGCGGACACTATTATACTTTGCCAACCACAGCTGAAACCACTGATTTATGGTATTGCTATTTTGGCAATTGAATTTCACCCTAGAACAAAATATATGTTTTGGCGGACACTATGAATCTTGGCCTGCAACAGCTGGGACACCAGATTCAGGGTATTGCTATTTTGGCAATTGAATTTCACCCCAGAACAAAATATATGTTTGGCGGACACTATTATACTTTTCCAGCCACAACTGAAACCACTGATTTATGGTATTGCTATTTTGGCAATTGAATTTCACCACATAAAATAATCTATCCTTTGCCAGACAGCAGACAGTATTATTCTTGGCTAGCCAAAGCTGGAACACCAGATTTAGGGGATTGGTATTTGGGCAATTGTATTTAACCCCTTAATAAAATATAGAAATTGCTATCCTGAGTTTCTAGGGGTGACAATTAGCACAGCCAAGCCCCTGATGTAGGATATAGCAAAAAAAAAACTAGTATTGATGAATTGATGGACTTGGTGGCAGCTTGTTCTGGTGCACCACAAGTCACAAAATGGCCGCCGATCACCCCAGAAAATAAGTGACAGAAAAACGCTCTGTGCAGCCTAAAAACCAGTGAGCAAGTAACTAGCAGAAGTTCAATCATTCACAGCTGTAGATCGATCCGTTCATTAGGTGATGTTGCTGACTTTTCCCTGCCTAATCTCGCCCTCACAGAAGCTGCGTCCACTCCCTACACTAATCAGAGCAGTGTGACGTGCGGCGCTACGTGACTCCAGCTTAAATAGAGGCTGGGTCACATGCTGCACTTGGCCAATCACAGCCATGCCATTAGTAGGCATGGCTGTGATGGGCTCTTAGGGCAAGAAGTAAAACGCTAGCTGATTGGCTGCTGTTCAGCCCTTCAGAAAGCGGGAAGTAATCGCCGAACAACGAACCCGAACCCAAACTTTTTTGAAAATGTCCAGGTTCGGGTCCGTGTCCCGGACACCCCAAAATTTGGTACGAACCCGAACTATGCTCGAACTGTTCGCTCAACACTATATACATATACACAAAATTTTAAAAGTATTCACATTTTTGATGGTGTGGTCACTAGCAAAGTTATGGGAAATGTTGAAAAAATGTTGTTTCCTAGACTGAACATTGTTCTAGAATAAAGAACATTTCTCCACTAAGTACAGCTAATATTGTAACATGAATAGACAGTGGTCGGTGGTCAAATTGTGCAACTGCAAACAGTTGCTGTGTTCCTTCCTATAGTTGGTTCCTTTCCTGCATAAAAAGCTCTTTGAAAAAGTCCCCAGTGATCTGCGTGTTCCTCTGGACGTGCTGTTTACCCCAGCTCTGTTCATGGGTATTGTTCAGGGCGTATTGTTCCTGATTACACTGACAAAGCTATCTCTGTTTTAAAACTATTCTCAGTATTATCATAAAATTGAGCTAGGCCAAGTTACAGCTGACCCATTGCTGACCCAACTCCATACAAGCATCAATGTCATCATTCAGTCACCTAATGTCATGGACAGTGAGGTAATGATACCAAGAACAGACACAATTTTACTTTGATTTGACTGAAATCCTGCCTACAGCTGGCCAAAATAATCTGGATCCGGCATTGCTGGAAATTAAATGAATGCCATCCAGCCCAATTTACTACGATGGGGACCGACGGAGATCCGGCCGCACACAACAAATATGCTTTGAATCGGCTGGACTAAAACAATTGCGGGGAAAATGCGCCTGGTCAGGAAGGGGGGTAAATAGCTCCATCTTTAAGTGCTTAAACCAGAATTTTATTAACATACATTTAACCCCTTAGTGACCAGCCTGTTTTGGGCCTTACTGACCAAGCGTTTTTCTCCCTTTTTCATCATCACGTTCCAAGAGCTATAACTTTTTTATTTTTCCATCTATATAGCTTTATGGGGGTTTGTTTTTTGCGAGACAAGTTGTAGTTTTTAATGTTTTTTTTCATCATCACGTTCCAAGAGCTATAACTTTTTTATTTTTCGATCTATTTAGCTTCATGGGGGCTTGTTTTTTTTCTGGACAAGTTGTAGTTTTTAATGGCTCCATTTTCAACTAGACATTTTCAACTAGACATTCCACAAATACACTACTAGAAGAAGAAAAAAAAACACCTAGTATTAATACAATTGAGCTGACTGCTATTGGTGCTTGGTCAATGGTCACACAACCAATGTAGTGCAATCTTTATTTTGGGTTCTGCAGCAGGGTATATACTGAGGAAGGGTCACTCTGGCATGGTGACAGTCATACAGATGCTGCATATCCTCCTGTGTACGTCATTCCTAGTTCTTTCAACCTGAAACTTTACGGATGTAGTAGGGTTAACACTCATGTTTTACGAGATGTGTTAACTAAACTAAAGTTAACTAAACGCGTTAAGCAATTGCTTCTCAATGGCTTTTGTTTCAAGATAAAGCGATGAGATAATACAATTTGAGTTAAGGGTTTGAGTCTTACCCCTGCTACATCTGTAGTTCAACGAAAGTGGTTGTTGGCTTCTGTGCATGGGAGATCCATCGCTCCATCCAGTGCCAGACATTCTCACCGGGGAAGAGATCTGGAGATCGAGCTGGTGGACACCAAGAAAAGCATATTGTGTAGTGCAGCCAGATGTGGAATAAAAAAAAATGGCAACAGGATTGGTTCCAAGATGTCCTGGACAAACCAAAGGCTGATCAATATTCCCTCCACGAATACCAGATAGGAACAGCCATGGTAACTGTCCGATGTATCCACATTAAGCATGATGGCAATAAGTGCTCCTCAAACCTACTGTGAACTCTGATTTGGCCATCATTAGTACCACAGCAGAACCTGATTTAATCACTGAACATTATTGTTTTTACTGATGACTGCATCAGAGTTTGCAAGAGGGCCCAGGCAGCTAGTGTGATGAGGTAAGTACATTATAGTAAGCAATTTATGACAAAGTTGAAATAAAATGGTCAGTATGCTCAAGAAAATCGATGTCCATGTAGCCTATTAAAGCATATATAGGGGAAGAGCCTCTGTTATGTATTACACGTCTTATGTAATACATGGTCGGAAATTTAATGCAATGATTTAAATGGGCTATGTGAAGTATGTGTCCATAAACGTGTTCATTTCATTCTGATTTAGGTGAAATGCGCAAGAGAGAACAGGGTGCCACATGAATAATAGCTGGTGAGCAGGAAAGAAGCTGCCATTTGAAAGTGGGTTTGTCAGCACGCTAGGCAGGGAAACACACACGCACAGTAAGCCCTGACTAAACCCAACCCGCTGTTCCTGACTACTTGCAGGACAAGCCCTAAGCTGCAAGTCTGCAACTGGTCGATGTTCCCTATACTGCTAAAGGGTTGTACAGAATAAGATCAAAAGTCTGGAGAACAATACAGTACAAAATCAGTAGGTGGAGCGTGGTCAAACTAGCCAAGCCTAAGTCAGAACCAGACGGGTATCAGGGTACAGAATCACAAGACAGAGGGAGGTCAAAAGGCAAGCTGAGGTCAATATGACAAGCAATCCAAATATGCATAGACAGAACCAGGCGCACAGCAAGGGAGATAAACCTATAACTGGCAAGGGTGTATTGCCAGCAGTCCGGGGCCAGCACCCATTGGACCAAGAAGACAGCATCCTACAGATAGGCAGCCTGAGCTATGGCTCAGCCTGCCTCTATAACACACTACTAATACTGATAACTTAATAATTGCACCAGATCTCCCCCAGCGTGCGTGCGCTGCGGGGAGGAGGTGAGCAAGCGCTCCAATGCCATGAATGCGCTTGCATTACCAAGGGGCATGGTTAGGCCATGCGTCACGGCTTGGCCCAGTAGCGCATCTGACACATGCATCCTTGCCGGAGCTCCAGATCGTGAGGCTGGAGCCTGAACAGGTAAGTTGGTGACAGGGTTGTCCTTGGATTAGTAAAGGATAACGTAGCATACAGTAGGCTCATATCAGAAAATGTTACACTTATAATTAGGATTAGAGATGAGCGAATTAAAGCTGACAAAGTGGAATTCGATTTGAATTTCAGAAAAAATCGATTTGTACCTAAAATGGCTCCTTCACATGTGAGGATATGGAGAAAGGAACTCTGGGAAGGCGGGATCACCCATAATGCCATGCATGCAGCCAATCAGCAGCCAGCCCTGTGATGTCACAGCCCTACAAATACCGGGAGCCATCTTAGATTCTGCCATTTACCAGTGTACTTAGTGCAAGGAAAGAGGTCTGCAGGCACTAGGGACAGTGTTAAAAGAAATGATATTTGTGCTAAAAAAAAAAACGATTTACAAGTGCAGGAAAAGATTATTCAAGGCAGGCTCGGACTGGCCCACCGGGATACAGGGGCATCCCGCGGTGGGCCCCTGAGCAAGCTGGGCCCCTAGTCTCCCACCCCCTGCACAAGTGGCACATAACACAGTAGACTTACTTGCTTACATACATATACTCAATATACAGCACCTCAGCCAGCCGATGTGCATTTAAAAAACTAGATAGATTATTTATGATATTTGAATGTATCCATATTGTGGGCCCCCTAAATACATTTTACTGGTGGGCCCTAGGTACCCCAGTCCGACACTGATTCAAGGTGTAGGGAAAGGATAGGGAGGAATCATTCCACAGCATTTATGTTGAAAAGGGTTCAGTCGGGGAGGTTACAGCCTGGGTAATAGGAACAATCCTATTACACCTTGCTGCACTGACTGGGGATCCAAATTGCCATTATACAGCTCTGTAATTCCAGAGTTTATTACAAGGAAATATTTCTACATCCTATTTGCCCTTGTGCGGTGCGGTTATCTGTTGTGATGCCCTTCGTGGGTAGTGTTGAGCGCGAATATTCGAATAGCGGATTTTTTTAGCGAATATCGGCACTTCGCTAATTTGTGAATATTTCGAATATAGCGCTATAAATTCGCTATTTCGAATATTCGTTTTTTTTTTTTACTTATATTTTTTTCTTTCCCACTTCCCAAAAGTAGTTCTTACCTGTCCTGAGGATTCCTGGCTTCCTGGCTGCTCTAGTCAGTGCCCGTTGCCGCTTCTGCCAACTTCCGTGCTCATGGAGCGTCCCCATCACCATGGGAACGTCTCCATATACTAAAATGTACTGTCGGATTTGAGGAATTACGTTAAAATCGCAATGCGATTAATTCAAGTTATATTAATCGCATTGCGAATACAACTTAGCACTGCTATCTTACATAGGCTACAATTAACGAATATGGAATATTGCACTAGCAGTGCTAAGTTGAAATCGCAATGCGATTACTTCAAGTTAAATTAATCGCATTGCGAATTCAACTTAGCAGTAGCACTGCTGCTATATTCCATATTCGTTAACTTCGTTCATTCTAGTAGCAGCTGACCCATTATAAACCCAGCTCTAAGTTGAAATCGCAATGCGATTACTTCAAGTTAAATTAATCGCATTGCGAATTCAACTTAGCACTGCTGCTATATTCCATATTCGTTAACTTCGTTCATTCTAGGAAGCTGACCCATTATAAACCCAGCTCTAAGTTGAAATCGCAATGCGATTAATATAACTTGAATTAATCGCATTGCGATTTCAACGTAATTCCTCAAATCCGACAGTACATTTTAGTATATGGAGACGTTCCCATGGTGATGGGGACCCTCCATGAGCAAGGAAGTTTATGGTTGGCTTGGTAGAATTAGCGAATAGCGAATATGACGAATGTATTCGTCATATTCCTCAAAACGAAGATAACAAAGTATTCTACATCTTCGTTTTAGCAACCTATTCGTCAACTTCGCTAATTCTAGCAATCAAATAGGAAGGTTGACTATAGAGACAGCTGTGTTAAATTCGCTATGCGATTTTTTTTTTTTTTTTATAGAATAAGGCTACGTTCACACGACGACATTTGTCGCGCGACAAAAAGTCGCACTATTGTCGCGCGACAATTTTTATAATGGGAGTCTATGGTGTCGCATTGCGACATGCGACATGCTGCGACTGCGACACGACAGTTGGAAAAAATCCATCCCGGATGGGTTTTTCTGCAATTGTTGTGTCGCAGTGGCAGCATGTCGCATGTCGCAATGTGACACTATAGACTCCCATTATTAAAATTGTCGCGCGACATTGTGTGCAACAAAATGTCGCGCGACAAATGTTGCAGTGAAGTTGTGCCCTATTTGTCGTCGTGTGAACGTAGCCGAATTATATTACTTGATATAATTTTATAATTATTCTATTTATTAAAAAAATATATATATATAATCGCATAGCGAATTAAACACAGTTGTCTCTATAGTCAACCTTCCTATTTGATTGCTAGAATTAGCGAAGTTGACGAATAGGTTGCTAAAACGAAGATGTAGAATACTTTGTTATCTTCGTTTTGAGGAATATGATGAATACATTCGTCATATCCGTCATCTTCGCTATAATTCTAGATATGAAACCAATAGGAAAGTAGCCTTAAGTTAAAATCGCAATACGTGATTATTTAAATCGCATATTAATCGCGATAACTAGAATAATGACGAATATTCGATTTCGACGAATATGAAACGAATATTCTTTCGAATATTCGCGAATTTCGTCGAAATCGAATATGGCACCTGCCGCTCATCACTATTCGTGGGGTGTATTAGCGGAAAAAGAAAAAATATATTTGCCGCTCAGTGGTGCAGTTATCTGTTGTGAAGCCTTTTCTGGGGTGTTTTAGCAGAAAAAAATATATATATATTTGCCGCTCAGCGGTGCAGTTATCTGTTGTAAAGCCTTTTCTGGGGTGTATTAGCGGAAAAAGAAAATATATATTTGCCGCTCAGTGGTGCAGTTATCTGTTGTGAAGCCTTTTGTGGGGTGTTTTAGCAGAAAAAGAAAAAATATATTTGCTGCTCAGCGGTGCAGTTAATATCTGTTGTGAAGCCTTCTCTGGGGTGTATTAGCGGAAAAAGAAAATATATATTTGCCGCTCAGTGGTGCAGTTATCTGTTGTGAAGGCTTTTCTGTGGTGTCTTAATTTCCTTTTTATTTATTTATTGGATCTAACAGTATGTCAGACAGAGAAGTGCCAGGCCCTGCAAAGGGAAGTGGCAGAGGCCTAAATGTTTCTGCCGCAGGCACAGGCCGGAGCAGAGTAAGGGGGCATTGCAGCAGGGGTCTCAGCGAGAGGCCTTAGCTCCAGGTGTCATCTAGGGGTCGTGTCTTGACCAGCAACCCAGCGGTTCTTGAATGGTTGTCTTGGTTATTCACTTCATCCCAAGTGACATCAGACACCCCCAGCCAAGAGTCGGTGGGTTTCTCTGACACGACGATTAGTTGGCATGGCTCAGTCCCTGTGCCCCCACCTGTCCTGAACCTTGAACATCAGTGACGTGCAGACAGTACTCGATGATGATGATGTAGCTGATCGCACTTGGGAGCTGAGTGACGAAGGGGCTTCATCATCATCGGGAGAAGAGTTTGGCAGCTTGCCTGTGAGCCAGCAAGTCGCTAGTGTGGCCGGGAGTCAGCAGGGTGGCAACAGTTGGGAGTACGGGATCCAAACATGCCCTGGGTAGACAGGAGCCTACCTGCCCTGGTGCATGGGATCACGGAGGCAGTGGTGGTAGGAGTCAGTCAGTGTGTAGTGTTGGGGGTAAAATCACCTACTCTGTGGTATAAAACATGTTTTGTTCCGGGGTAGCTGACCCTAGATACGTGCAGGCGTGTATATACAGGGGTCACAGCGGTCACAGTTGCGACCGAGCCCGGCACTCCAGGGGACCCGGCCGCCTGTGGACCCCTGCAGTAACGCTGTACCCGGGCCCAGGGAAACTACTGTGTGTGGGGCAGTGTTGGGGAAACTACGGTGTGGGGGGACATGTGGGGGCAAATTATTATGGGAGGGATTACTATGTGGGGGCAAATGATTGTGGGGGGCAAATTACTATATGGGCAGTGTGGGGGAAACGGCAGTGTGGGGAAACTACAGTGTGGGAAACTATTGTGTGTGGGGGCAGGGTGGGGAAAACTACAGTGTTGGGCAAAGTACAGTGTGGGAGAAACTACAGTGTGGGGGAAACGACCGTGTGGGGGAAACTACAGTGTGGGGGGCAGTGTGGGGAAAACGACTGTGTGGTGGAACTACGACGTGGGGGGCAGTGTGGGGAAAATTACTACATGGGGGCAGTGTGGAGGATATTAATGTGTGGGGGCAGTGTGAGGGAAATGACTGTGTGGGGTAAACTACGGTGTGGGTGGCAATGTGGGGGAAACTACGGTGTGAGGGGCAGTGTGGGGGGAAACTACTATATGGGGGCAATGTGGGGGAATTTACTGTGTGAAGGGCAGTGTGGGGGAAACTACGGTGTGAGGGGCGGTGTGGGGGAAACTACAGTGTGAGGGGCGGTGTGGGGGAAACTACGGTGTGAGGGGCGGTGTGGGGGAAACTACGGTGTGGGGGGCAGTGTGGGGGAAATTAGTGTATGGGGGCAGTGTGGGAGAAATTACTGTGTGTGTGGGGGGCAAGTTACTATGGGGCAGTGTGGGAGAAAATAACTATATGAAGGCAGCGGGGGGGGGGGGGACGTTACTATTGGGGAAGCACTGTAGGGGCAATTCTATTATTTTTGGGTACACTATACTGGGATTACTGCCTGGAGCACAATATAGGATGTTATTATTACTGGGGGCACTCTAGGGGATATTATAGCTGCTGTGGACACTATAGGGACATTTGAGGTAATTTATCAAACTGGTGTAAAGTAGAACTGCCTTAGTTGCCCATAGCAGCCAATCAGATTCCACCTTTCATTTTTCACAGCTCTTTTGGAAATCCAGTTCCACTTTACACCAATTTGATAAATGTCCCCAATTATGTCAACTGGGGTCACTATTTTTTCAGCAGTATAGTACCTGGGGCATTGGGGGGCACAATAGGCATAGTATTGGGAATGGCAGCAGGATGACCAGGATGGGGAAGTTGATAGAAAAACTGAGAGATCTAACATGTCTGTGTGGCAAACTCTAGAAACGAAAGAATTGCGGCTATAAGAATTTGTCATGACGATCTGGGTTAAACAGAGGAGAAGAGGAAAGAAAAGCTCTACATGACAGGAGATGTCTCTCGATGTAAGAGGTATGTGGTCAAGTATTAGGGCAAGGAAAGGGTGCCAGAGAAAGGACCCGCCCTGGGTGCTAAACACACTAGGCACGCTACTGCCCAGTGCTCCTCGTTTCCGCGCGGCCCGCTCCTTTAATATACTTACCCTCCCCGGCTGGCGCTTTACTATCCTGAGCGTGTACAGTGTACAGGGGGTGGAGGCAGGTTG